>CM017568.1:15644559-15969559 GCA_007844125.1 Sinonovacula constricta
TGGAAAAAGTGTAATGGACAAATAGTCATGTTACCGGTTAAATCCAATCAGTGTAACTATACAGCACATGGTGAAGGGTTGCCCAACTTTCCACAGAAAGCATGTGTAATAAGTCTGTGATACTGTTGGTGAGCGACTGAGGAAGGTGTGTGTAGAAACTATCAAAATAGTAATAGGGGTAAAATCTATGTTCAAAATGCAGAGCTATCCATTAATTAGAAAATATATCAAAGATCTGTGTCAGAAATATAAGTTTTCAAAAGAGAATGAAAAGTATAATTAATTGCTTCCGATACTTTTTTCAAGTAGTAAACTTTTCATGTTAAAGCCGTCATTTAAATTTTACCACATGAAAGCTTAAAAAACAAAAACAAACATACTCTGTGGCAATTCTGACTATAAAAACTCCATGGCAAGAAGTGCATGAGCTTTATTCTTTGCAGTTAGTAAAAGGTACATTGCTATGGAAGATACAATTTGAGGACAAAAAGGTGACCCAGAGATTTAAATTAAACACACTTTGTCTTAAGTCTAATTATATTTTCTCACAGCTAAAACTCATTAAAATCCCTTTATAATGTCAATTAAAATGATGACACCCACATAATAAGGTTTTGTGGTTACTAACTTAACCATAAATCCCTGTAAAAGGACATGATCTATTTTTAGTATTTTTGCTAAAAGATAGTGGTTATTAATATACACTCGGGTGTACTATTTTACTACACTGACATATCTTTTAAGCAGATAATGCTATGAAAACATCAAAATATCCTTTCAATATACCAAATTTGAGAACTTTTTTGTAAACAATATAAATTTAGTTACATAATCTAAAATCTGAAGCTGGTGCCAGATGGCAGAGTATATACTTGCCCTAGCATGCACTTTAACATTTACCTTCCTAGACAACATCATGACATCGTGACATTCTGTGCAAGAAACAAGATTACAATAATATGAGGCAAAATCTTTCACAATGATGTTTTTAAAGAACAGCTTGAGTTAATTTTGGATAAAAAAAGAGGAAGAAGGGATTTAACTTATAAGTTTTTAACTGGCTCGGCTGACATTAACCAACTGTTGTCAAGCAAGAAGTGCACAAGACAATAGCAACAAACATTTTTGTGAAATTGCTCTGGCAAAAGTTTGGTTATATTAGCAATGTTGATGCTATTACAATGTACTGGCGAGGGAGGACACTAGAGAAATGTCTGTGTAAAACTACTGACGCATCGCAAGTCAGGTGGAAGACCTTCCTGCATGAGAGTTTTTACCTCAACCTTGACTTGCACCCACTTGATTACTAGCTGTACAAGTGGGTGCCATTATCCACCTGGCCAAGGACTGTCCCCATGAAATTCTACATGCATCTTTAATAATGCTACTTAATACTCACTGCCAAATCTGGTGATTTAAGAATGTCTCAATGTCTCGAATGTGTGGCATGTCTTAACTCCAAAGCTTGTACTAGGATATGTACTTGAACCTATTTCTTTACAGTCGATTGGGAACCAACTTCTTTCAGATTATAATAATCTCTTTTGACTACCTACTTCCTGGATATAGAACCAGTACTTAGTTTCTGGAGCAATATGCAGTAAAAATTCTTGCTCAAGGACTAACATTATGTGGTTGGTTTCGGGGTTCAAACCTCAAACCCTCTGATCTATGACCAACATCTTAACCTGTCACCACGGACGGCTCTCAAACAAGTACATGTAGCTAAATTCACATTGTTGATAAACAACACCATGATCTGCAACAACCATTTTAAAGGTCATGGTAATAATATAAGACAGTAAGAACCCAAACTATGATATTATCTGGCTAGACAAATTTAAATACATATGCCAATTATAATTGGACCTAAAAGTGTTAAATCATCAAGCTTGTGTCTTCAATTTAAGACACTGTTCAAGCACCTTCCAACTCTAATGCACATTCAAATAATTATGCATGATAAACATACTGCATTTTCCCACTTGTACAAGCATCAGTTTTAATCACAGACATTTGCAAAGATTAATTGCAAATTTTTCTTTACCTAATCGTAGAATTCATATGTTGACCCCATTTTACACAATTAAAAATACACACACATTTAGGAAAACATAGCTTAAATTATTGAATAATAAGATGCAAATTGCATAAAATATCCAATGGGATGACTAATTTTAATGTGAATATCTAATAACAATGACAAATTTTAATATGAAATATTTAATGACAATGACAAATTCTAATGTGAAATATCTAATGACAATAAAAAAAAACAACAAGAAAATATCTTATGACAATGTCAATGCCAAATTTACATGAAATATCTACTGACAATGACCAAATTTTGACATAAAATACCTACTGACAACGACCAAATTTTGACAAGAAACACCTACTGACAACGACCAAATTTTGACATGGAATATCTACTGACAATGACCAAATTTTGACAAGAAACACCTACTGACAACGACCAAATTTTGACATGAAATATCTACTGTCAAAAAGACTAAATTTTGACAGGAAATACCTACTGAAAGCAACAAAATTTTGAAATGGAATACCTAGTGATAACAACAAAATTTTGACATGAAACACATACTGACAATGACCAAATTTTGACAAGAAACACCTACTGACAACGACCAAATTTTGACAAGAAACACCTACTGACAACGACCAAATTTTGACATGAAATATCTACTGACAACGACCAAATTTTGACAAGAAACACCTACTGACAACGACCAAATTTTGACATGAAATAGCTACTGACAATGACCAAATTTTGACATGAAATAGCTACTGACCAAGACCAAATTTTGACATGAAATACCTACTGACAAAGACCAAATCTTGACATAAAATACCTACTGACAATGACCAAATTTTGACATGAAATACCTACTGACAACGACCAAATTTTGACAAGAAACACCTACTGACAATGACCAAATCTTGACATAAAATACCTACTGACAATGACCAAATTTTGACATGAAATATCTACTGACAACGACCAAATTTTGACATGAAATATCTACTGACAATGACCAAATTTTGACAAGAAATAGCTACTGACCAAGACCAAATTTTGACATGAAATACCTACTGACAAAGACCAAATCTTGACATAAAATACCTACTGACAATGACCAAATTTTGACATGAAATACCTACTGACAACGACCAAATTTTGACAAGAAACACCTACTGACAATGACCAAATCTTGACATAAAATACCTACAAACAATGACCAAATTTTGACATGAAATATCTACTGACAATGACCAAATTTTGACATGAAATATCTACTGACAATGACCAAATTTTGACATGAAATGTCTACTGTCAAAAAGACTTAATTTTGACAGCAAATACCTACTGAAAGCAACAAAAAATTTTGAAATGGAATACCTAGTGATAACAACAAAATTTTGACATGAAACACATACTGACAATAACCAAATTTTGACAAGAAATACCTACTGCCAACGACCAAATTTTGACAAGAAATACATACTGACAACGACCAAATTTTGACAGGAAATATCTACTGAAAGCAACAAAATTTTGACATGGAATACCTAGTGATAACAACAAAATTTTGACATGAAATACCTACTGCCAACGACCAAATTTTGACAGGAAATACCTACTGACAACGACCAAATTTTGACATGAAATATCTACTGACAAAGACCAAATCTTGACATGAAATACCTACTGACAAAGACCAAATCTTGACATAAAATACCTACTGACAATGACCAAATTTTGACATGAAATACCTACTGACAAAGACCAAATTTTGACATGAAATACCTACTGACAAAGACCAAATTTTGACATGAAATACCTACTGACAATGACCAATTTTTTACATAAAATATCTACTGACAAAGACCTAATTTTGACATGAAATATCTTCTGACAATGGCCCAATTTTTACATAAAAAATATACTGATAGCAATGAATATGATGAATAATTCTATATGCAATTGACAATTTCAAAAACGCAGACCTGTTCATGTTTATTTCAATGAAAAAAAATCTTAATATACAGAAAGTGATTGTGGCAAAGTATTGATAACATAATTCTTTCTAGCTACACCACTAAGCAAAACCAATGTTTTGGTCTACATTTTTTCAAAATCAAACTTTAACTGATTGTTAGTTATCAGGGAAAGACAATATGATGCAAGAAGGCATTGTTTTAAATGGCACTCTACTAACTACAACTATAAACAACATCTCTTGGCTTACTTGTGCACGTAGAACACCGAGTTGCAAATTTGCAACTCGTATCTCATTCCGCTTTCGACACATATCTTCCTGTGTTTCATACACCTTGGCATAGAGGTGGTTAGCTAAATTCCTGAAATGACACACAAAAACAGAAAAAAATGATATATAAAAAATATATAATATATTTACCTCAAGATCGTCATGGGAACGCTCCTTGTCGGCAGAGATTGGTTTTGCTCTCTTCTCCTTCACCGACTGTGATCGCTTAACTTTCTCACTCATATTCTTAGATTTTAATCCTTTTTTACTGCCCTTCGATACAAGAGCCAGTGCCCCTTGCTCGGACCTCATTA
Organism: Sinonovacula constricta; assembly: GCA_007844125.1. Classification (NCBI taxonomy): domain Eukaryota; kingdom Metazoa; phylum Mollusca; class Bivalvia; order Cardiida; family Solecurtidae; genus Sinonovacula; species Sinonovacula constricta. Next base: position 15,649,166 of record CM017568.1, read on the forward strand.
TGTCTCGCTGATGGCTTGAGCCTACTTCCTTGGGTCTAGCAATCATCTCCGTAACAATTCCGCTATCCTTACTCTCCTGTTTTAACATTTCTCTGCGTTTTTCAGGTTCAACTTGCGTCTGTCGAGTCAACTTTTTCAAACTGCCCTTGCTACGGATTTTTCTTGTCGATTCTTCTACAGACACAGTTTTATCTAAATCAAAATTATCAGTTTGTGGCATTGTGACACAAAACAATAAAACAATCAAGGAAACAAATAAAAAAAATCAGGTAATTTAATTATTGTAATTAGGGATTTTTTTTTTTACTTCTGAAACAGCTGTTTATCATATCAGTTCCGAGTCTCTCAGAAATACTTTATCTTGTGGTTCTGTTAATTCTTTCCAAATAACCAAAGTTCAAAAGGTAATATTTTCCTTTAATTTGTGTATAGATCTTTTCATTAAAAAACACAAAAACACATATTCTACCTGAACTTGTTTTAATTTTACTTTAAACCAGTTATGAACTACTCGATATCCTTTATCCATCCAATAATAACAATTACACAATATGGGCTTTTATGTTCCACATCTATAGCCCTTGCCTATAAAAGACCTTTTATAACGCTTTCAGAATCTTAAATACTAATTCCAGTTGTTGTTGTGGTTTTCTGTTACTGAACTTCAACCATCAGCACTTAAAATTATAAACTTCAGCTGTTGTGTTTTTAACAACTGCAACACATTAGTCAGCAACACAAATTATAGAAAACTAGAATTAATCCTTAAAGCTCTAGTGATATAAGGTTTAATCTTCAATTTCACAAATTTATCTGTGGTTCATTTTTCCTATAACTGGTGAACGCAACAATAATGACATCAAACCGATGAGTTGTGCAAACGTGTCCAAAGTTAACTTGATAACAGCTGTTCATATAACTACAAAACAACAAATGCAGGTCAACCTGACGCCTAAAGTTGGATCTGAAAAAAGACTTAAGTGAACATACACTACATAACACACTGGCAGAAATTTACTCTTGATGTCTTTTTAGTCCTTTACTTAGTCTAAGGACAGCATAAGAGAAACACTATTATTGTTGTCTAAATTTAACAACAAAACGAACAATATAACACAATCACAGAAAGTATTTACTTATGTCCTATGACTTTCCTACATATGCCAAATAAATAGAAAGCGGAACATTTCTTCCTATTGTCACTCTTCCTCACACAGTCCTCTAATGAAGTGGCAATGTGTCTCCTTGGCTCGTATCTGTTATTGAAGATTCACAATTCCTGCTATTGTATAAAGTAAGAGAATCTACAGAAATATTTTCTCCCTCTTGATTTGTATTTCACTTGTTTAATATTTCACTTGTTTAGTATTTCGATCCTATGCAACAAGCATTCGTATCTCCTTTCATAGATTATAAACGAGGTGTTCTATTGCATCATGAGATACAAAATACAGCCTGGCTTCACATTTCCTCTGTACAAATTACAAATGCACACACAATTAGCGGCACTTCAATCATGCTTTTTGAGCCATTTCCAATTGAAAATGTCATTAAACTAGCTTGAAAGTAACAAAAACTTGAGTAGAACTATTCTTGGCACCAATTAAAATATTACAAGCCTGGATATTTTTCCATTCATATATATTCTACCTGTCACTTTCAGTAATCTTATAAACTGTTAAGGTGTTGTGTTACCTTTTATTTTTAAAGTGAACCAGACTATAGCAACAAACTATATAACATCACAGTGTCAATAGTCCTATATAAATGATACTAAGTTCGCATTCTTACTCGGGTATACCGTAATCTCAACTGACATTAGCAAATCTGTTCCGTATGGAAATAAAATTGAGTCTAGTCCAACTGGAGAGAACAAAAAATCTTACTCATGGATCTGCTACACTATACCTCAAGTAATCACTAGAAAAAACAAACAACAACAAAAAAACAGCAACAGCAAATCGTTATCCTACGTCCACCTGTTATTCTAAAAGTATATAATCTAGTTCTACTCGAGCTGAAAAAAAATCATCACCACATCATATTCCTATTTCTCTGTATTCCTTATCCTTGTCTCTCTATTACAAGCTAGGAAAAAAACCCATCACCACATACACCTATTTCCCTGTAGTCCTAATTCTCTGTCTCTCTGATTACCAAGACCATGTTACAATGGTACTAGGTACTATCAGCAAGTGGTAGTACAGTTTATAGAGTAGAGCAACTCTCTGTAGGATGCAAACCTAGACACCACACTGATTGCTGCAGAGGCTGGAGGCTGGCTGTACCTGGGTATACCTGTATTACCTGTATAGTCTACCTGGAAAACAATAGACACCTACACATGACTCAGCTTTCTTGTTAATTCTCTGTACCATGACTTTCTCTCATTCTTGTTTCTCTATCATTGAGTCCAGCTTTCTGTCTGCAAGTCTGTCTGTGTGACTGTTGTGTCAGTACATCTACCTAAATCTCTAAATCTATAACTACCTCTCACTACAGTTTATGTGGGTGTCCATCTGTCTGAATGTCTGTATTTTTGCACACAGACCCATTCATCTGTCTGTCTGTCTGTCTGTCTGTACATCTGTCTGTCTTTACCTGTTAATATTATGTATAGTCTTCACTAAAACAATGTTTCAACAGCTTCATTTCTTTATCTTAACTTTCATTCATATTTTTCCACTGCATGGTCTGTTGTTGTTTATAATCTGTCTCTCTTTTTCTCCATATCTGTCAAGCATTCTGTTAGTTTACCCTTGCTTGTCTGTCATTCTCACACATGTGAACTATTTCTGATGCCAAAGAGGGAGACATTCACTTACAACATAGGAGATTTGTTATTGTCATATAAACACAGAAGGAAGTTATCTGTTTCTAAGTAGGGAGATTTCTGACAATGAGTAAAACATTTTCAAATAGCTTTAAACCTTAGAAGAGGGAGTCTCTCTCCAAAAGTGGGAGAGTTCACATTTATGCATTCTGTAAGTTTACATTTGTTTCTTTCTCCCATTATTTTCTGTCACTTTTGCTTCTTCACCTGCATTTCTAACAGCTAAACATGAACAGTCTTACCTACAAACCAATCAATACCTCAACTCTTCAATACTTAATAATAAATAATTGCTCTTGTTTTCATGCCAAACTTTTTTGGTACAAAACAATACGGAGTCTAGCAATTAATATTAATTAAAAGGTGGTATCCAACAGTTTGGACCAAAACTGTTTTCATTAAACAACCAAATCAATCATTTTTACCTGAACAGATCTCGCAAAACACTGTTTATTGGTCTGACACCTGTGTGAAAAATGAACCATAGCGACACAATTGTCATTACAAAAATGTATTTCCTATCTAAGCCACGCTGCACAGTTAGCAATTTTTAAACTTATAAAATCTGTGAGACCATTTTAGATATTTACATCATCTGCTATCACATCAATGTATATTTTTAGCAGAAATCCCAAGCGTTCTTATTTTATAGGTTTAAAAATAATGAACATTTATAGACCTTATTAGTTTTACCACCCTAAAATTGAGATACTGTTAAAAATCATCTTAGCTTGGACTGAAGTAAGATCTTCCTGCAGAAACTCTGCACAAATACCCCAAACAGAGGTCAGATATTGTTACATATGTTTGACATAGGCAAACTGTCGGATACCATCTTTAATACGTTCAGAGATGTATTGACAACTAATTAGAGCTTCCGGTCAAGTAGACTCATGTTCTTGAACTAGAAGTTATAGTAAATTTTAATGGTGTTACATGTATCAGACAGTTTGCTTAAATTTAACACAAGTAACAACATCATACATCAGATGATGGCTTCATAAACTTACTGGTACACTTTAGTCTAAGTAAAGGCTGTTTACAACATCATCATAATTTTTAGAAGTACAAATAGTAAAAATAGATTGCTTTAAAGCATCATTATTTCCAAACCAATGAATAAATAAGTTGGGGATTACTGCTAAAAATAGATGTCAACGTCAGAGCTGATTTCAGAAGTAATTGGTGACATGGTTTTCTTGTTTTAAAAATAGCTAAATGTGCAATTTGGCTCCGACAGAAAATACATTTTTGTAATGACGACTTGGGTGTTGTGCTTTACCCTTCATATAGACAAAGGGCACTCAACAACTGTATTTTGCAGGATCTTTTCAGATAACAATAAATTATTCGGTTGCTTGAGAGAAAAAATAATTGGTCCAAAATTTTCGGATAGCACCCTTAACTCTTCCTTTTTACTTAATACCACCTTTATATCATTGTAGTCTTAAGACACTGTGTTTGAGAAAGATGCTGAATAATAAAGTTGCCAATAATTTAAGTTAGACCAGGCTTTGAGCACACATTGTACTTCTGCAAGTGCCACTCTTCATTTTTGTAACAGTAATCATACTCTTTTTTTTGTTTGTTTATTGGGTTTATCATCCCACCAATAGTATTTCAGCTATCTGGAAACTGTGTCCACTTGAAGCCGATATAGCGTTGCTTTCACTGCACTACCAGGTCCAGTCTATATTTTTCACTAATGAATGATAAATTTATATGATTTTCGCTTTTAATATGATACATTGATATCTAGACTAATTAATAGACTTCAAATCAAATAATGTAGATCTTGATTAGAGAGCTCCAAGTCTGAGTTGGCTGGCCTGGATTTACACTTTTTGCTTTATATAGACATGTCAATTCTTGTTTTGCAGACTATGGGTTAACATTATTATGTAAGTGTAACAAGCATATTATGCTGACATAAGTTCCAATAAACATTTGGAATACTGAGTATCAATAATGTTATACAAATGTGTCTCAAAATACTTTTGATGATGCAAAACTTGTTGTTCCCTAAATAAACACTAAAAGGACAGTAAAATGTCATCCTTTAATTTGTGCAAATAAATGATTTAAATGCTTATAAACTACAGGCTTTTCATTACAGCCACACACCGAACATACATATGAGTATCGATCAGTTAAAGCACTTTGGTCGATGTTTTGCATATGTACATCGCACAAAAAAACCACACAATCAGCACTTCGCTTCTATTAAAGGAAGCTTAATAATTAGAGGGCTGTGACTGCACTGAATCCCTCACCTGAAGACCCTGACCTTCAGTAATGTTTGAAAATCACATCTAAGATTTCATGCAGAAAAACAATCTGACTAAGTTTGATGAGTACTACGAAATAGATGTGGTCTCAAATGCTTTCACAAGGTTTTAGGGCAGTTTCGCTTGTAAATTAAATATTTGCAACATCCTGCATAGAGCCTTCTATGGCTCTGAACCAGGTTGTACAATAATATAGGTTAATCGTATCATCTCAGTCTAAAACTACTGCACATGTCTGGAGAGGAATGGCACACTTATTAGATTTAGATCACAGGAGCATAAGAAGTAGTAATTTATTTCAATCTTTATTTATTTAAGTTTATTTTGGTCGAATCTGGTAGCATATATGAGCATTTATTTTAGATCTAACTTAAGTTAAAATGCAAAATTAAATAGAAATTTTGCACACATGTAATCGCGTGCAGAGTAAAACTTACAAACAGCACTTCTGAGCGCTTTGATTTCTTAAATGTGGCTAACTGACCTACGTCCTTGATCCCATGTGACCCAATTTCAAGGTCATCCGATATTTTATGCAGCCAAACATTTTGACTTAGACTGTTACAAATTGGGCCATATATTTGGCCTCTGGGTAAGGATATGGTTTTTATAAAATCTGACCCAGTGACCTACTTTTATGACCCCACCTGACCCAGTTTCAAACTCATCCAAGATTTCATACAGACAGTCTGACCAAATTTGGTGAAGAACGGGCAATAAATGTGACCTGTAGTGTGTTTTAAAGTATTTGACCTAGAAAATGACTTTCAGACCACATGTGACCCAGGTACAAACTTAACCAAGATTTTATGCAGACAACCATTGTGATATGGTTTGCGAAGACTGGATCTAAACTGAAGCCTCTTAGCGTGTAATTGTAAATTGCTGATGCCTTAAGACTGACCAAACATAACAGATGACATGGGATCAAAAAAGGTGAGTTAAAATACAAGTTCAGGTGACTGTGATTGTATGTATTGGTTTTGAGATCTATTGCAGTGACCAATTATGATCATTATAGCAATATATAGCATTTATGTGGATGAAGACCTCAGACAAATGTCAAAAGTAGAACCACGGGCGCACCGCAAGTCAGCTGGAAGACCTTCACCCTGTAGGAGTTACAAATCAGCGACCCTACCACTACGCCAAGGGCTGTGAGAAAGTCATTTTAAGTAAACAATGCTGTCAACTATTCAGGAGTTGGTTATAACCTCTTGATCTTTTAAAAAAATTATCAAAGCTCTCTCTCTGTTACTTTTCTCTTGAACCTCCTCTCCCTACCCCACATCCTCTTGTTTAAACCAAATACTGTCTGAACTAAACTAACATCTGGAACATTTTAACAGCTATCTACATTTCCCTGTTCTAATTATATCTACTTATTCCTAAGTGGTTCAAAGGGTAGGAATAGAGTAAAAACTATTCAGATACTTGGCACTAGTTTTTGAAGTATATGACAAGCCTTCAATAACTTAAATCTTTTGATGAGTCATTGGTCATGTGCTGGAGTAAGACGCCTATATATGGAATACTCACTGAAATTGGCACATGGGGGAAAGTTTGTTTTGTGGGCTTTCTTAACCCAATAAAATACGGGTCCTAATTTGGTATAAGGCATTCTATTTTATTTATTCATTTTAACTTTATTTTTGTGTGTCTGTGACTTTCAAAACAACTTTGAAAATAAGCAATAAGATACAGAGAATGAAAAAAATGTACTATGCTCAAAAAAATTCAAAAACAAAACAAAAACTATTTGTGTACTGTGAGGTTGCTGCAATTTCTGCCTGTACACTTTACATTTATAGTTAAGACAATAATTTTTCAACTTTTTTTCATCTTGGAAAACTTATTATATGGTGTCCGATTTTGCTTTATATTTTGTTTTAAACCAATCTATGGTCTCAGGAAAATACATTTTACACACTTTTTCTCAAGATTTATAGCGTACTGAAAACCTTCAAATAAAAAAACTTTACTTTTCAAATATGTCTGTTTACCTCTTAAACTTTTTGCATCGCCTTTGATGTTTCGCATCAACAACTTTTCTTGTTTAGAAGTTCTAATAACAGCAACCAACTATGTGCGTGGGATTCCTATTTTCAGTCTGAGAGATTGGACGTTTGGAGTCTCCTTTCATATTGTCAGTTGAGACGTGTAAGCAAGTTCTGTCGATTATTCCAGAAACATTGGTGTATTCTTATATCATGATCAATTAAACAGTAGAACTGCCAACGCAATCATACTGTTTTACTGCAACAAAACCATGGGAGAGTTCAGAGAGAGGAAAGTATCTTGTTCACTGGCCCAGGTAGAATATTGATGCTATGTAAAGATTAAGCCCTGGGCTTGATCCAAGGTTGCTACATAGCAAACTTGTAAAGAAAAGCACTGCAAGCATTTTAATGTTTACTGCTTTAAAAAGGAACCATATTAAAATACAATGACAACTGGTCAATATGACATATATTTTTGTTATTTTTGTGTTAGATAAGCTGTTTCTCCTTAAATTATGAAGGTTATGGACATAGAACCAAGACTGATTGACCAAGTTACAGTGAAAGTTTAAGACACTACTTTCGCCTTATGCTGGTAATGTCACAGTAGCCATGTTTCACTGGGAGAGCTCTAGATGCTGTATTCTCTCTCTCTCTCTCTTTCTCTCTCTCTCTCTCTCTCTCTCTTGCAACCTCCCTCTCCTCTCTCTCTCTCACTCTCTCGCTCTTTATCTCTATCCAATTAAACGATCAAGTGGTTTCTATATAATTCATTTAGTTCAGTTTTACAATCACATCTGCAATCAATTATGCTTCTACTTTAAACTGTTATAGCATATTTATGTGAACATTTGATAAGTTTGTTCTGCTACTAAACATAATTCAGGGCCTTTTCATTTCACATCGAATCATGGAAATTTCATATCTGATATTAGTATTAAAGTCTATTAAAGGTATCTTTTGTCAGAGTACAAAAAAATAAAAATTAATAATTTATTTCTTCAAAACATGTTCTTCAATTGTGTATCAATTGGAAAAAGATGGCCATGATGGCCCTTAATCGCTCACCTGATGACACAGGCTTTCAGTAGGCTCAAATCTGGCATCAAGTAATTAAGAGTTATTTACTTTAGAAATATTTGGTGAAGATTGGACCATTAGTGTGGCCACTGGGTTGTTAACATTTTCTAGAATTTTACCAAGTAACCTACTGAATCCACATGACTCACTTCAAAACATATGTAAAATTTCATACTGGCAAACATGCTGGTCAAGTTTGGTGAAGAATGGGCCATCAATGTAGCCTCTTAAGTGTTTTCACAAGGTTTTTCTAAAATGTGACCTAGTGATCTACTTTTTGATCAAAGTGACCCAATAATAAGCTCATCCAAAATTTGATACAGAAAAACAATCTGATCAAGTTTGCTGAAGATTAGGCTATGAATGTGGCCTCTAGTATGTTCACAAGCTTTTTCTAAGATTTAACATAGTGGCCTACGTTTTGACCCCATGTGACCCAGTTATGAACTCATCCAAGATTTCATGAAGGCAAACACTCGGATTAAGTGAAGATTGGGCCATAGATGAGGCCTCTAGTGTATTTACAAGCTTTTTAAAGAATTTGACCTAGTGACCTACTTTTGGACCCCACGTGACCCAAAAACAAATTCATCCAAGACTTCATGTAGACAAACATTCTGACCAAGTTTGATGTAGATTTGGCCTATAAATATGGCCTCCAGTGAGTTCACAAGCTTCGTCTAAGATTTGACCTAGTAACCTACTTTTTGACCCCACGTGACCCAGTTCTGAACTCATGCAAGACTTTATGCGGATAAACATTCTGACCAAGTTTGGTGAAGATTGGAATTAAAATGTGGTCTCAGGTGTGTTCATAAGTTTTCCCTAAAATTTGACCTAGTGACCTACTTTTTGACCCCCAGGTGACCCAATAATGAACTCATCCAAGATTTTATGCAGACAAACATTCAGACCAAATTTGATGAAGATTAGATAAAAATGTTGACAACGGACGATGAACTACGGACGAAGCTGTATCACAAAAGCTCCCTTTGAGCATGTTGTGCTCAGGTGAGCTAAAAAAATAATAGCATAAGGCAAACAAAAAAAAGTTTTGATAGGTTGGATTTGATTAAAAGAAATTAGAAATAAGTAACATTCCTACCCAAAACATTAATTTTGTAAGAAATTAGAAATAAGTAACATTCCTACCCTAAACATTAATTTTGTACTAAGTCTGATCCTATATATATCCTGTATGTTTATGTATCCTATGTTTCCAAATATAGTATAATTGATCAAATTATGAAAGGTCACTACAGTTGACTTATGCTCACTGAGATAAAATGACCTTAAATTTGACCTTAAATATGACATTGTTGTTGAACTTAATGATTGCACTTGTGAATGTTGTAAATATAATTGCGCAACACACCTTCAAATAAATGTCTATCATTGCTTCATATTTTAACATCTTAAAACTTCTTCATAACATCGGTGTATTTTAATATTAAAGTGCTTTTAAAAAAAAAAGGGCATTTTGCTATTTTCATTTTTGGCATACTTTTGTTATATAACATTTTAAAAATCAAATGGTTTAAGTATGAAAAGAATATGTAGTAAATGTACTTTTGTAGCAAATGTAGTCTAAAGTTACATATTGCAATAATATTTTAATTGGAATTTCTCTGAGTTTCTATCAACTGAACCTTCAATATGTCTAAACATCAATTAGAAGTCAGTTTTATTGAGTTGTTTGCAATAGGCAAATGTAATAGGACAATTATATCAAAATTATTTCTCTGATTCAATTTAGATACCAATTTAAAAGTGAGACATGAAATTGGATTTGTTAATGGATTCTTACAACAAAATATTGCAGAATTATTTTTAACTGAATTACTTTTTTTATATTATATTTAACGAAGATAGACTAGGAACACGTGAAATATGCCAACAAGGACACAATCTTCAATCTAGCAGAATAACAAGAACACTGTGAGTGTTATCATAATGTACCTCAAGTACAAGCCAAGCCAATTATTTACAAAAGAAAATATAAAATAAATATAAGGTTTACAAAATCAATTTCTCTAGAACTAACAATGCAATCTGAATTAACAAACATTTATGGACAATTTCACATCAATATTAAGTATCCATGCTTTATGAAAAATTTCTGATGAATAATAAAGGAAAAGTTATCTGCACAATAATTTGCTAAGAAAAATCACAAAGGGCAATAACTCAGGAGTAATCTATCCAACATAGGTAATCCTACTTATATGCTTAACTACAAATCAATATTAATCATCAACGGAAGAAAGAATTTCCAATGAACAACAATGGAGGTCGTGTTGCCACAAGAATTATTTTTTATAAAACCATCAAAGGGCAATAACTCCAAAACAAACATTGCAATCTGAGTTATCTCACCTTTATACATAACTACACATCAATATCAATCATCCATGCAATATGAAGAAATTTTGGTGAATAATAAAGGAGTTGATTCCTGCACAAGAAACTGCTTATGGACGGAAAATGCAACCCTTGGGCCAAGGTTTTACTAAGTCATTACGATTTGTCACGGTTCTCATCAGATTTACTACTTCACAAAACAAAGATTTTCTTGTCAAATTTAAGGACAGAACAACATTTTATCTTGCTAATGCATAAAAAACTGCATTTTAATGTTGTTTATGCATTAGACAAAATGATATTTACTTTTTTGTTTACACATCAGGAAAACAATATTTATTTTTTTTATTTTGTTTTATACGCAAGACAGTATTTTAATTTTGTTTACACACAAGACAAATCAATATCTTAATTTTTTTTTACACATGTAAGACAAAACAATATTTTAATTTTGTTTGCACACAAGACAAAACAATATTATACTTTTTGTTTACACATAAGTAAAATCAATATTTTTATTTTGTTAACAAATAAGAGACAATAATATTATTTAATGTTGTTTTCACATAAAACAAAAACAATATTTTGATATCGTTGATGCATATTCAGAAATAATTGTACTGTAATGCTGTTACACGCAAGACAAAACAATAAATTGATGTTTTGTACAGATACAGGCAAGACGACCAATTTAAACCTGCTATCTTAGCCTGAAACTTTCATTAAAAGGTTGACTTTTTTTTTGGTGGGGGGGACAACTTTGGATCCATTGTTGTTTTTCCCTATGACAGGCAGTGCATTGTTTCTCTCTTGGGATTTAACATAGAATGTAATTAAAGCAAATGTGCTAAAAGGTTTTGAAAATTTGTGGAAAATATTTTCTAATTGTATTTTAAAAGGGCTTAGGCCTGTTAACATGCTTTAGTTTGATAATGTGAAAAAACAAACTTAACTGATCATTTTGAAATTCACTTTGTTCTGTTTTTGAGATATATAACAGTGACCAATTATAATCATTTTAGCGACCTCCAGCTATTTGGTGAAAGAAAAGTCCTAGACAGATGTCTGGGAAGAACCACTTGTGCACCGCAGGCCAGATGGATGATCTTCCCACATTAAGTACTTCGTTCCAAATGGGACTCAAACCCACAAGATGGTAGGCTAAGCAGTCACAGGAGTTACACATCAGCGACTCTACCACCATGGGTGCCCTCCCTATTTAAATATATTTTTGTAGAGCTTCTTTACTTTTTAAAGTGGTGTTAAAAGTGCAAGCCAATAGTTTGCATCAACATTATTTTCTCAGACAACCAAATAAGTTATTGTTTCCTGTAAAGGTCCCACAAAAAGCAGTTCATTGATGCCATAAATCTGTCTTAAAAGTGTAACATCTTATCTTAATCAGTATGTATCACAAAAGAAAATTTCTATTTCTGTCCATGCTACATGGTTAGCTATTTTAAAACCAAACATGCGTAACTATGTCATACCAATGCCATTAGCCTGTAATAGGAAATGTAAACAGACAATCATAAACAATGAATTCTCTTTTTTGAACATTTTTTTTACCCTTAGGGTCTGAAGAACTGTGTTGTTAATATTCATTTTAGCAGAAATCCCCATTCTGCTTATTTATAGTTATGAATCATTTAAAGTCTTGTAAGAGAGACAGTATTTAAATTCTCTTATACAATGCGAGACAATGTTAATGTATGTGATATAGGTAAGCTATACCATACCATACCATCATCTGGACAAGTCAATGTGACCTGAAAAGTGACAGTGGTTCAACCCAGGCTTTTGTCTGGGATCTTTCTCCACCAGTAATTGCTATAAGTCATATGTATGGCCCAATTGTGTCATTGCAATGTAGAAAATAAAACACCAAAAATTCTTATCCTTAGAAATGGTTAGAAAATATTCCTAAATTGATAAGCAGTAGGCCAGTGTTTGTAACCAGCTGTTTGCCAAGGTCAATGGCAACTTGGTGATCAAAGCTGTTTCTCTGAGAAATTTCAAATTTGAAAACAAATAAGAAGAAGAAAAAGTTGATGCAGAGCATCAAAGTTGGTGTAAAATAATTTTAAAATGGAATGTTGTAAACAAAGCATTCAACAAAAGAAAATATTTTTGCACAAGAGTTGCATATAATTATGAGTCTTGACAATCTTATACCTTGGACCAACATTTACATTATTAATCAATAGATAATATATACAGATCTTGTTTTAAAAATAAATCATCATCCAAATCAACTATCCATAAAATATTCTTAATGCGCAGTAATTTACCCTTTTATACTTAAGAAATTTTCCCAAACCATTTGTCTATGCCTGTCTTTGTTGATCATTTTCTGTCATTAAATGTTAAGTCATACTGATATTGTTTTTTACTTTGTATGTATTGGTACATCTGGGCGCATATAAGTTGTTATTACTGGTCATTAAATGTCTGGAAAATCAAAATGGACGGAAAAATCTCAACGTTTGTACAATATGAGAATAAACTGTCAGACCATTTCTGTATTGAGTGCACAGGCACTATATACAGTAACCATAAAAAGTACAAGAAAACAGTTTAAACCCTAACAAAACTTGAATGAAGAAGAAATTTTACACATCTACATGTATCTATTAAAATGTTTCTGTAGAAGCCTGTGATAATTATTAGTGCAGTCATGTAATATAAAAAATAAGAATCAACAATTGATATTAGTAAGGTTTTAATTGTAGTTTTTGTCACAGTTCTTAGGTTTATTTTTTTAAGCATGAGTGGTTGTTGTTAAAGAAAAAAAAAGAAACCAAATGCCATAATAGATATATAATAATATGATCATTTTACTGCTGAAATAACAAAAACATAACTTAAAAAATACTATCGCTTCTCAAAGGGTTGCAGTTCTTGGCGACCAAATAAAGACTGCCGTAGGAAATCTCAGACAATATCGTACAATTATCCATTGGTGTTTGCAGTGCTGTATGTAAGTTCAAAGGCAAGTATCTAGTGACACCAACATTGTGATCTAAGTTAATTCCCTGCGATGTATAAAATTGAAAAAAAAAATATGAACAAGAGGGCCATGATGGCCCAATATCGCTCACCTGAGTGCCATAGGCATAATTAGCCCTAGTGGAAATAATTTTTGACAAGATCAAAATTCTTTAAACAATCTTGATACAGGGACACAAAAGCAATACATTAACCAAATATGGAAACTCTACCTCTTTTGGTTTCTGACAAGAAGTTTTTCAAAAGATTTCCTATATAGCCATATTGGAAAAATGGCCACACCCTTGGTGGCTATGTTATTTGACAGATCAAAATGTTTTGAACAATCTTGATACAGGACCACCCAAGAAACATGTACACCAAATCCCAAGGTTCTAGCTCCAGTAGTTTCTGACAAGAAGATTTTTAATATTTTCTTATAAAGCCTTGTATGGAAAATGACCATGCCCCTGGTGACCATGTTTTTTGACGGATCAAAATTATTTCAACAACTTTTTGCTTCTCCTGCCTACTCAAGCTTTTAAGAAAGTTTGGCTGAATTTGGCCAAGCAGTTTTAGAGGAGATGTCATTTGAAAATGTTGATGGATGTATGATGCCCGATGCCAGATGGTGGCTAATCAAAATAGCTCACCCTGAGCATAAGCTCAATAATAATAAAAAACAATAGGAAATCTCGGGTAATATCTTATGATTATTCTCACGTGTTAGCAGTGCTGTATGTAAGTTCTAAGGCTGGTGTTCATTTTATGATATTGATATGGGTTTCATAATACTGTTGTTAAATTGTCTTAACCACAAGTCAAAAATATGCAAAACGAATGGTGTATATTAAAAGGTCAATTGTTAGCATAAACTCTTAGCTCATTTTAAGGCAAAGAACACATCAAAAGATTCTCTATTCTTAGGGTGTCTGTAATTGTTGTGCCTAATAAAATATAAATTAGATGCACTTTAATGTTTTGTATCAATGCTATCATGTTTGTTTCTGCTCTTTGATTACCAATTATGACTGGATAGTGGTAAAATGACCTCAATTGTGCCTGCATGATGTCATGCACAGTTAATTAACTCTCAACCTGTTAAATTATTTGTTAATCACCAATACACAGTCACATACATTCACAGTTATTTGCTCTCCCATAGTAAACAAGATGTGTTGATATAGATTTCGTTGATCGTGATTAGGTAATTTCGACCCCGGAGATGGCTAACCTGGAACAAGAGCTTTTGCCTAAGCCTGAGCGATTAGTGCTGAGCAGGATGAAGACCAATTGCAATCTTCTAGTTGCTAACCCTCAAAGCTAATCCTGCTATAGCTTATTTGACAACATGTTATTGGATTTATACTACTGGTTAGCCAAACTGGAAGCCAATGTACAGGGAGAGATGTCTGGAGAGCACAAGAAATTTCCTTAATTAGTTAATTGACTGTGAAATCTATTCATTAGTTGCGGCTTATATTGTTCAAGGAATACAAGTACTGATGAACATTCATGCAAGAAATACCATCGAAAATGATAAATACTAGCAGACAAATACTTTGCCACAGTTACTTTTATCGTGCCAGAATAAGTGTTGACATTCCATGAAAGTTTATCCCCAATCAGATAAATAGTTTGTAGGGACTAGCACCAACAGAAAATATTTCAACAAATATAGCTAAGGGCCATAACTCCATTTAAAGTTAATTTTGGGAATAGGCATGACAATGATCTATGCAACTAGCATTGGTACTTATAAGTCAGGTGAAGTTTTATAAAAATCTGACCAACAGAAGCAAGAAATAGAGTGGACAAAATATTTTTTAGAAATATGACAAGGGGTTAGAAATTACTAAAAAAAAAAGCAAGCATGAAATGGCTACAATATGCCCAGAAAATTGATACTTATATATCATACTATATATTGTCAAGTTAAATAAAAATCTAACTGATGGTCGTGCAGTAAAGAAACAGAGCTGACAAAATATATCTTATCATTTAAGATAATAAATAATCCCAGACACTGCTTGCCATAGTTACTGTAAAATATATGACAGGAACAACATACATGGCATGTGAACTTCGTCTGAGGCCAATCAAGGAAATTTTCACTTGCAAAGTGGGAGATTTATTATTTTCATATAAACAAAGAAGACAGTTATCTGTTTCTAAATGGGGAGATTTCTGAAAAAATGGAAAAAACACAGCTCATTTGCAAATAATTTTGAACCTTAAAAGTGGGAATCCACATGTATGGAATAACCTAGTGACAACCTAGGCTGTGCGGAGAGCATTGCCCTTTAAACATAAAGATAAATATATTGGGAACCAGATCCAATCAGATACAATCCATTTGTATATATTCATTGTTGTCTGCAGCATCTTTTTCTTACTGCAAGTTGCAGTGTTAACTATAACATACTTGATGCTCTTCTTGAAACAAGGCCTAGCCAAACAGCTGCAAATTTCTGATATTGCTTGCTACATTCTTTCTTTAATGGCAAGCAGCACTGTTAACCTCCACAAACTGTTATTTTCTTAAAGATTTCCAGCCAAGCAACTGTGAATTCCTATGTCTTTTCTTTTAAAAAAAGGTTTTGAAAAGCTTTCTTTCAGTGCCAAACTTTTTATACATACACTGTAGAAACTAAAGTGTCGCCCAAAACTACATGTAGTCTACCAAATAAACACACAGTTGCCAAATGTTGTTTTTGTTGTTGTTTTTATACATCACACCTACACATGGTCACACCGGACCTAGTAGCGCAATCGGAAGAGCAGCGGCTCCAGGTACAGGAGGCCTGGGTTCGATCCTGGGCCACAACATACCAAAGTTGAAAAGTAGTTGTATAGCTCCCTTGCTAACGCTTGGGGCCTCCTGTACCTGGAGACATCTCTCCACTGATTAGGCTGAGAAGTATCGTAAACATTTTTGTCATGGGAACATGGGTACCATTATTACCCCCAGCAATCATTATTCAATTTCCATTGAAATAATGAGCAAACTAATATAAAAGTAGCAATATTTAATACTATTTTTTAGGAGAAAAGAGATGCCCAAGTCAGCATTGTTTTAAGTTTCAAAATAACTGAAGGTGAATTGTTTTAAGATATACCACTCCAACACAATTATGGTCATTACAGCGACATCTTGTTACTATCTGAGCAAGAAGGTGCCTGAACAAAGATCTGGGAAGAACCACTGAAACTCTGCAGGTGAGCTGGTATACCTCCCCAAATGAAAGTTCAAGCCCCGACTGGGACTCAAGCTCAATGTAAGAAGGTAAAACAAGACTCTGTTACAGATGCATGTTTTGTCTTTCTGACCGATTTGTTTGAAGAAAGGGTAAAGTAGGATTTTGCATATAGAATGATAATAATGAATTTTTCAAAAAATAAATTTGTGGTTATCTTGAAGCAAAAAATGATGATATGTGCTGTGGTACATGTGGGTTGGTCAGTTCTGTGGAAACAATAAGATTCAGCACCATTTAAGAAATAGTGCTTTTCAACATTGTATGAATTATATATTGGGTCTAAAGGAACTGATTCAATGTAATTCTTACAGGGAAATAGAAGATATAGTGCAGAAACAAAATATTATTGAGGGGCCATCGCTTGTGTTAAATGGTCAGACTGGAACATGCCAATGATATTCACATCTCCTTTGGTATTGATGGTTCCCATAAAATTTTGTTGAAATCCAGTAAGCTGTAGCAGAGAAATAACACAGAAATGAGTGCCACTCTATAAACATACTGCATAACTAATCAAGGGCCATAACTCTGTGTTGAAGGGTCCAACTGGAACATGACAATGATGAACGCATCTCCTTTTGGTATTGAAAATTCCCACAAAGTGTCAGAGAAATCTAGACTGATGGAAGGATGGATGGAAGGATGAACGGTCATTGCCAAAACAATATCCTCCTCCTGATTTCATGGGCAGGCAATAAAAAGTCAGAGGGGTCTGCACCTCTACACACATGGATGCCCCATACAAAACTATCTAAAACTCACTCACAAGGAAAAAACTAAACTAAAAAACTAAGAAACAACAACAAGATTCAAAGACTGAAGAGTGTGTTTATTTTTAATTCTCAACGTATTATTTATTATTATTTCAAACACAGAGCTGATACTGTAGCATCTATGTTATTATATGATTGATTATATGTATCATTATTTTCTCATCAACACCAGAGCCTTAAGTGCCATATCTATGAAAGATCAAAGTAACTGCAGAGATAAAAGGTCTAGAAGAAAGTAAAAATGTACCTTACAGAAATACAAGATTTTGATTTTAAGATTTTATTTTCTTCTATAAAAGGTCAAAGTTCAAGCACATAAATTACTACATCTTCTATAAAAGGTCAAGGTTATGAGTGAACATTAATACTATCTTCTATAAAAGGTCAAAGTTCAAGAGCATACATTAATACATATTCTATAAAAGGTCAAAGTTCAAGAGCAAACATTAATACATCTTTTATAAAAGTCATAGTTCAAGAGCATATATTTATGGTAATTGAGCATATGAGTAAAAATGTTCTTTATAAAAATGGATCTATGCATTTGGTTTGTGTTTTGTAAATTTATCAGGAATCTGCAACATTTAAATACTAAATGTTCTATAGAACAAAAAAGTTATTCATCTCATAGGCACAGTTTGGGACATTATCATAACAACAGCTTTAATTAAAGAAGAACCCAACTGAAAAAAATGTATGATAAAAATGAACCAGAAGAATAAGAATGCAACAAACAGAACCTATAAATACATACACTGTTGCCAGTTACTTAACACCTCTGTCCATTACGTTTTTATCCATAATATTTTAAACAAGTGCTCCACAAGAAAAAAATCCAATGAAAGAATCTATAAAAAGCAGAACAACATTGACAGCAAAGTGCTTCGATGGATATAACACTCCTATTCATTATTTTCTATAACAAACATCTTAAACTAATATGCTATAAGTTAAAAGCAACTAAATGAAGCTATGCAATAAACAATAATGGACCACAGAATAATCCCAAGTTTTTATATCAAATACATGCTGCGAGTCTAAAACAACTTACGCACGAAGAAGTAATATAAATAAAACAGCAAGGTGCTTTTTTAGTGACAACTACATTTATTATTTTCTAACAACAACAATGCATCTACCAGAAATGCTACTTTTTGACTGTAATAATGTTTTGTATATTACGTCTGCCTGAACCACCTTTCTCTTTCAGTCCAAAGCTTGCAGGTAAACTCAGAAACATTACCCACAATTCCTCTTTCTGCTGTACGCTCATACACAGCCTATAGTCTTTTTAATAAAATGGCTTAGAAGATGAGAGAATGTCTTTGAATGTCTTTCATAGTGAGTAGCACTATACAAAAAATATCAGATTTGTTTTAATTATCTTTTACAGTCCTTTGAAAAAAGGTCGCAATATTAAAAAAAAGAATGTTGTATAGGAAAGGTATAGGAATGGTGTCTGTTGAAAATAAAAAAAGAGAATTTGGGGGTAGGGGTTGATGAGAAAGAAAGCATATAAGAAATCAAAAGAAAAGAGGATTTTTTGTTAATTTCATTCTTGTTTTGTCATGGTGTTTTATGTGAAATGAGGAGGGGTGCATCTGAGAACAGTTGTATGTGTTTTTTGCCAACAGTAAAGAGATTAAAAGGACAAGAATGTTGCCATTACAAAATAATAAAAGAGAAGAATATGTTGGGGAAACAACGTATAAAAGCAAAATACAAACCCAACAAGCATCAGTACCATTGTATGTTTTGTTTGTGTGGGAAAGCTATTGGCTTCTGGTTTTCTGGTTATTTTGGTATAAACGGCCCAGAAATATTAAGACCTTTTTTCTTTAACTGAAGACATAAAATTGGGTATGACTTTGTTGTATATACAAAAGTTTACTAAATAAAAACAAAAGCTGTCCACTTCTCTTTTACCTTCCCTTCTGAAATAGGTAAGTGTGTAGCCATTCTGACAGTAAACAAGTACTCCCAAGCTTGAGGTTAAAAATTTTGACAGTTTTCAAAAAGCGTTAACAAAAAGTGTTGAGAACAGTTGTATGTATTCTTGGCCAATAATATGGGGTATAAAAAGGACAAGAAATTTCCATTATAAAATAATAAAAGAGAAGATTTTTTTGGAGAACCAAGGTATAAATGCAAAACACAAACCTTGTTGTCATCAGAACTAGTGTGTGTGTGTGTGTGTGTGTGTGTGTGTGTGTGT
Organism: Sinonovacula constricta; assembly: GCA_007844125.1. Lineage (NCBI taxonomy): Eukaryota > Metazoa > Mollusca > Bivalvia > Cardiida > Solecurtidae > Sinonovacula > Sinonovacula constricta. Next base: position 15,668,964 of record CM017568.1, read on the forward strand.
GTGTGTGTGTGTGCGTGCGTGCGTGCGTGCGTGCGTGCGTGCGTGCGTGCGTGCGCGTGTGTGTGTGTGTGTGTGTGTGCGTGTGCATGCGTGTCTGTGTGTGTGTGTGTCTGTGTGTGTGTCTGTGTGTGTGTGTGTCTGTGTGTTTCTGTGTGAAAGCCAGTGGCATGGGCTTTTTTACAGTTAACAATTGAGAAGATGATCATTAAGTATAAAAGGCCTAGAAATACTTAAGATTCTTTTACTTCTTAAATTTAAGACTTAAAATTGTGTCAAAGTTTGTTGTATAACTCGACCACAGTATTATAATGTGCAAAATGAAAAAAAGCAAAAATGATATTATTATGTCAATAATAAGCTAGACAGGAAGGGCAATGTTGATGATAATTTAAGTACAGCAGTAATATGTCCTTCACTTTCAAGCTTAAGCAATCACAAAGTGGTTAACTACACACACAGTTGCAGGTTTGATACCTAGTCACTTTTTCTTTTTTAATGATTACTGAGTTTAATCAGTTTCAGCTGTGTATCATGCGGAAATGGTGCCATTGAATATAACTAACTGAACTTAAAAGATTTGCATAAACACCACTAACCAGAACTGATCCACATTTATTTATGTTCTAGTTCAGTGGTTATATCATTGAGTCTTGTTTCTTAGTGATTTTAGTGTTGCCATAAATTATCAATATATTATACAATCCAAAGTTCTCAGGTAATTCCGTCCTCAGAACAATCATCCCTCGGTATCTGGTGCAATGATACTGAATCACGATTGTTTTGTCTGCCAGAAGAATTTGCCAGAAAAAAGTTCTTCAAAAAGTGATAGGTGTAATATAGGATTATTTCATCCTATAAACTTTAATTTATTAATTAAACTGTTCACACAACGTTAGATATTCAACATTTACTACATTTTCTGCAGAGATAACAAAACATTTATCTTTGTCGTTTTGATGACATCGTAGGCACTGACATGTTTATTTTCATGGGATTATCCGTCATACATCCCAGAGATGATTCGTGAATTATTCGAGATGTTCCATTTGTATATTGTACTTCCTTACTGGCTTTCCGAATCTTAAGTGAAATTGGATCACTGATAATGTTAACTAAATTGAAAGTGATTACAACCTGCCTCGGTCATTTACATACAATGGACTGGGACCAGTTACTGTGACCAGGTAATATGTGCAAAATGTTAACGAAATGAAAACAAAAGCTGTTCACTTGTTTAGTGCTTGTATGGCATAATGAACATTGGTTTAAGTAAAAAGGGGCACAACTCTGCCAAACTTAATTTTAGAATTACCAGTCCTGTTGCAATTGATACGAATTTTGACAGATAAAAAGTATTCCAAGTTTGAAGTTACTATATTTGACAGATTTCAAGGGTGTTTACAAAAAGTGCTGACAAATGGGTCATGAAAAAAAATCTCCTTGTTTTTTCTTCGAATAGTTGAGCTTTAAGTAATTAACAATACTCAACAGGTAAATATGGTTTCTTACAAATATAATTTTGAGTTTGTACAGTTAAGTTTCAACAACTGGATATAACATAAATCCCATATTGTGCAATGTGGCACAGAATAACTCATACATATTTACATAACCTAACATTTCAGGCACCAATTAATAAATAAATCAAGGTTTAGCAATCAGCTGCCAAATGAAATAAGCATCATCTTGACCGGGAAGCAATGAACCACTGTAACACTACTCTTTGTTTTCTAAAAAGTATTATTAGAAATACTTTCATAGGTGTCTAGATTAAATCACTGAGAAGCAATTACAGCACTGAAAATCACGAAATTGACAATTTTCCCGTTTCCACTCCGTTTCGTTTCCATTTCAGTTGGAAGCGTTTGCCGCTCCGTTTCCATTCCGCTTCCGTTGCGTTTCCGTTGCGTTTTATTCGCTTCCAGCGCTGCATTTCAAACGCTTCCATTGTTTCTATCGTTTCTTCCGTTTCTACCGTTTCAAGCGTTCCATTTCGCTCCTTCCGATTTTGATTAAAAATTTCGTTTAATAAATTTCTAAAGGTAAAGTACTTCCGGTGTGTTTGCAAAATGACGAAAGAAGTAAACATTATAGGGAAAGGCAAAAGTCTTCCATCACATATAAAGGAATCGGCAGTAGATTGTTTGCGACGAGGATATTCAGTGTCAGCCACCCGGAGGGAAATTGCAGACAAAAAATACCCTAAACAACCAGCACCTGCAAATAATCCTCAAAATTCAGGGAGTGCAGTATTGAGAAGATGCCTACCCACTTGTCTTCGCCAGACGTCATATCCCGGAATAAACAAACAAGAAATAACTTTCAAATATGGTCCACACACACCCAATATCCTAAAAAGTTACTTCTCTGTGACGTGTTTATCCGCAAAAAAGCGTAATGGTGATCCGACCTTAAAATAAGACGATATCACACACATTTTTTTTAAAAACTTGCCCCCGGACGTTTGCCACCCACCCCTATAAGTGCAGACCGGACGTTTGCCACCCCCTCTCCCCTTCAAATAAAAAGGTCCTTCAAATAAAAAGGCACAGCGTTTACCCCCATCCCCACTGCCAAATAAAAAGGCGAATGTTTGCCCCTTTCCGATATTTGTTATATGGCGGACTTTAGATTTAACGTCTCGCTGATAGTAACATGTAATATCCAATAATTTTAGATAAGTATTACTCACTACAGTCACATTTCATGGTTAAAATGATTATCTCATATAAACATGAACATGTTGCTTTGTCGAAAACAGGAAAATACATAAAGTCTCAGAACAAACAACTTCCTTAGAAACAAGTGTGTGTTGTTGTGTTTTCGGTTTGCACATATTAGCGCCAATTAACGGCTGTTAACAATATTATTCACGCACTTATAACATGAGGTCGCTAATTATATCAATGTGATTTTAATTTCTCCAAGGTTGTAACAAATAAATGCGGTGAACAAATAAATCATTAGATGCGGTGTAATTTCTTTCTGGAGAGGAGGGCTCTCTGGCTAACACTGCAACATCAAAGAATATTCTGGGAAACAATCGCAGGTCACTATCATTTGAAGTCGCCGAAAAGAATTTTTTGTTTCAAATTGACCGACCTATTATTTCTCTCAATACTGTGCAACATGATATCGATCGATAATTGTCTTCAAGCTGCCGTTTAGAAGAGAGAGAGGGTGTGAACGCTGGGTACTGTTAAGGGATTAAAAATGGTAAGTACGCGTGAACGGTGTGTGCTATGAAAAAATATGCAACGTTATTGACGATTTACCTTCGCGGCATAAATATAAGTTCTAAAGGAATGAGAGTGGAGGGGGGGGAAACTGTACTATGTAGTAATATTTCAGACTGCGCATGTTTTTACTTGTATAAATGTCCTTACAAAAACTTTTTAGTCCATTGAATGATCATAAACACTTTTATAAAGGTATTATTTATATTTAAGGTATGGATTAACTACAAAAGAATAGGCGAGCTATTGAAATAATACATTTGCAATAAACACGAGATGAAAATATACATTAGACTGTGTTCCTTGATGTGTCTTCTCTTGATAACATTATTTACAAAAATAAACGACAAGTAATGTAGTATTTACTATAAGAAATACCCAATCTCCACATCCACGTTTCCTCTTCTTAAACTAAAAAATAGTGGGTGGGGAAAGGGTGCACCATTGTGGGTACTACTAAATATAGCGTTAGGTCCTTTTATGAGCCAAAAAAGATATCGTGCACCTTAGTGTTTTGTCCTTTTTGTTGTCCTCGCGTAAGTCAATGCATATTGCTCTTTAAAAGGTGAAGGTCATAAACCACGCGACTGCCATATGGTGACATTTTCAAACACAGCTGCATAGAGGATGCATGTGTTCTTGCGAAGTGGAAAAGACGCCAAAACACGGTCACACTTCCTGTCCACTAGACAAACAAGGTGTCATAAAACTGCCAATTAGCTTAATTAGTTGGGGTGTCCGCTCTTGTCTTAAAATTAGGGATTCAATTAGAGTAGAACTTTATGATGGTATGAACCCTACCCACGCGCATGGAGAAACATAATATCAATGTACAAAACTATATATTTTAAATTAATATATTTCTATCTTTAAATGGGTACAAAAATTAAGTACCCGGTAGGGTCCTCATTAGACCACATTTTAGCATAGAACATTCAAGCCATGAATGGGAAAATGAGCCGTAGCCAGGCCTCATTCAAATAGTTGCAAGTCAAGTAAAGTCAAAAGTTGTATGCAGATTCTTAATCGCGGTCCACGAATTCCGATTAATCCTATATATGTAACAGCGCATTATGGAAACTATGCATTTAGAAATAGGAATATTGATACTATTGTCCAAATTTACAACATTGTTCATTATAAGATATATAACAATTAAGATTAGAAGCAGAAGAAACTTTGCTTGACAAAGAGGCAAGATAAAATAAAATACATATCCATACCCCTGTAACTAAAGTAATGATAATGCAAATGACGGTACTACTGCTGCTTCTGCTGATAATGATGACGGTGATACCGATGCTGTTTATGATTATAATGTAAATGGTAATAACGGTTACGGTGATGCTGATGCTCATGACGATTATGATGTAGATCGTGACGCCGGTGATGCTGCTTTTGATGATGATTAGTGGTGATTATATAAGTAATATGGGATCCTGATGATGATCATGTGTGATCAGGTGAATTTAATGGCGGTAATGATTATTATTTCTTTAATATTTATCATGTAAATGGATGTGATGTAAGTTTTTATCACGGTTGTTTCATTTAACTGTCAGTCGATGATTGTATACGTGCACTATTTGGCATTCTATGGTTATTCAGACTTTGAACTTTAGGATCATACTAGTCATTGGCTCAGTGTGCCGGGGAGGATGTTATTGGTTCTTGATTGGGTCACATATTGCAATAATACATAGCATTGTTTGTTTGTTTTATGTGTAGTTGTTTTATGTTTTTTTGTGTTATATGAGATGTGTTACCTACTTTTGGTTGAGGTTTAATTTCATTAAGTAACTTTATTTTGTACCACGCAATGCATTCTTTGTAAATGAAAAATACTTTAAGCAAGTATGTTCACACAAAAATGATAGGCGTAGTTGATCCGGGAACGGACCATGCAGCTACAAAGTAATTAGCGAAAATTCAAACTCGGGAAATGCTGCGACATTGCGCGCGCATACGTGTAATGACAGCTGTGTACACACTATCTTCATATGCCAAACAATGAAGACTAAGAATGTCGATCCAAGGCGGATGTTAAGCTTTTCATTGGAATTGGAGTGATTTTTAGTGCAGTTTCTGATTTAACGGTACACGATGACTTGGACAACTCGTGCGGTTTCGGAACTGTAATGTACGAGTTTGATAAATACAATTTTTTGATAATAATTTATTTGTTATTTCTTTCTGCAGAGTACATATAAAAGCGCGTTTGTGTTGATAAATTGAAGCCAGTTATTGTGTTCGTTTAAATTTATTTCGTACCAAGAAACGGTTGAAATGTTACTATAAATAATCAGGTGACCTAGAAACGTTTGAAGCGGTAGTGAAAATAACTCTACCCTTACGAGCATTCCGATTTTTCCGTTTCTACCGTTTCTAGCGTTCCAAGCGCTCCGGTTATAGCGTTTATACCGTTTACACCGTTTCAAGCGTTTGTAGCGCTCCGTTGCATTTCCATTTCCACTCCGTTCCGTTTCCGTTTCAACAGGAAACGAAAAACGTTCCATTTCCATTTCCACTCCGTTCCGTTTGTCAATTTCATGATTTTCAGTACTGTAGATGCAGGATATATAAACAACAAGATGTAGTCCCACAAGACAAATGGTGTTGCTAAAGGCTGAGCAGATTGAGTAGCTGACTTGTAATTCCTCAGCCCCTCATGACATATGTATGAGTCTCAGATAGGGCAAGAACATTCATATGAAAGTTTTTCAGCTGGCCTGCTATGAACAAGTGGTTTTAACTAGACATTTGTCTGGGCTCTTTCTCAATCAATAATAACAGGATGACACCATGCAATTCAAACCAGTGTATTAGTACCATGTTACTATCATCAAACCAAAAAACAAACAATTATTCATAAATAGAAAAGGACAGAAATAAAAACAGCAAAAATGAAACTTTTAAAGTCTAAACCCACATGTTAAAGATAGTTTCTGTGTTTGCCTATACCTAATTTATGTAACAATAGCTGACCTCTGCTTGTGATAAATGTGCATTATTTCTGCAGAAAAAAAAAAATTTAGTCTAAGCTTTGATGATTTTCAACAGTATCTCAATTTTAGGGCAGTAAAAGTTTTTAATCAACACTTAAAATGTTCATTTTTTCAAATCTATACATAAAAAGATTGAGATTCTTGCTAAAAATAGACATCGACGTCAGAGCAAATAATGTGGATGAGCTATAACATAAGTAGTAATGTGGTTTTGTTATTTAAAAAAAAACTGTGTAGTGTGGCTCAGATAGGAAATACATGTTTGTAATTATGATTGTGGCTTTATGGTTCACTTTTCAGACAGATGTAGGACATCGATAAACAGCTATTTGCGAGATCTGTTCAAATAACAATGGCTTACTATGATGTTTAATGAAAATATTTTTGGTCCAAACTGTTGGATACCACTTTTAAAGGCTAGAAAGAAGCTTAAACCAGTTTAATAGGTTAAACCAGACAATAGCTGACATTAAATACGGGAGAAGCATGATACGGAGACATTAAGCGTTGCTATGACAACAGTTACATGTGGAAATAATCATGACATAATTGTTGTATTTGGACCTCATGCAGGGATTATGTTCAGCTAATGTCAGATACTATACTGAGAGGAAGCCAGACAGTCAGACACACGATAATGTAACGTTCTTTACAGAAGGAGGCGACAACAATAAACAATGAAGTGTACTTGTTAAAATGTACTTGCTGCTATAATGTTGTAAAATGTAAACAAAAATTTAAGTAGTAAGTTGATTATTTCTTTTTAACATAACAATCTGAAGAAATAAATGTATTTTTAAAAATGATACAGTGTTAGTAAGGCTAAAATATATATTTCTATATAACCTATGTTTAAAAATTGTATATTAAAAGAAGACACTTTTATTTACAATTAAATTTAGATCATTATTGCATTTTCAGACAAGGACAGCTGTCTAAATGATCACCGACTCTGTTGTATACATATCTGTCTTATCTAAACTGACATGTTTTTCGTCAGATGATGTGTGTTTATATCTAGAGATGTTAATATTTATGTCTGTTTCATGGAAACATGACCTAAAGCTGCGACTCCTGTAGCCTCAAATCTGAATACATCTGTTTCGTAAGTATTAAAAAACAAGAATTAAACAGTTCATCATCAAAAAATTGACAATGAGCTGATCAGTTAACCATACAATAGTTACATTTCATTGTCTGGCAGCATAAAACATTCTATTTTGAACCTTATATGCTCTACACTTATTTCTATAATGGAATACAAAAGGTGTCGACTCATCAGAATGTGAAACATGAAGATCATGCCAAAGGGGCACAACTCCATGAAAAACTTTCTGTTCATGTTTTTAGTTCATTTATACAATATAGTGCATACATGTGAACTTTTTCTGAGGCCAAAGTGGGAGATTTTTACAGGCAGTGTGGAAGATTTGTTATTTTCATACAAACAAAGAAGGAAGTTATCTGTTTCCAATTGGAGAGATTTATGCAGATGTGTAAAACACCGTTCATTTTCAAATTATTTTGAACCTTAAAAAAGGGACTCTCTCTCCAAAAAGCAGAAGAGTTAACATGCATGAAAATGCCATGATTAGAGAGACTCATTTTTTCAGCTAGATAACAGGGATTCAGTTTAAAAAAAGTTTGTTTAATCTGACATGTTTTTCAGAAGCTGGCGGTTGTTAAGACTTTGAGATGTCAATATTTACACCTGTTTCATGGAAACAGGACCTAAAGCTCCATCTTCTGCAGACCCCAAGGCTTTACAGATCTGTGGCGTGAAAGAAATATTTACAGAAATATGGACATTTTAGCAGAAAAATCATTGAAAACAAAATAAGCCTCAAAGAGGTTATTTTCTTTTTCTCCTCAAAAAAATTATGCAGAAGAATCAGAAAGTTAAACTTTGTCTAATTGAAAATTCATTTAGGAATCACTCACAGGTCATGAATGAGGTTCAATGAAAATAACAGCTTTTGACTCTTTTTTTTTAAATTATGAATTAAAGTTAATATTCTAAATTTGGAATAAATACCATACAGTTTATTGAGTGAGTGCAATTTCTGGCCAGATATTTCCTTTGAATGTTAGAGGGAGCACATAATCTATGAGAATTACCCTTTTCTATTAAATGTGTTATCCGACACTTTGGACCAAAAATATTTTCATTAAACAACCAAATAAATTATTGTTACCTGAAAAGATCCCTCAAAATGCTCTTGATTGATGTCCTACATCTGTGTTAAAAGTGAAAAATAATGCCACAATTGACATTTCGAATATGTATTTCCTATCCGAGCCACACTGAGCTATTTTTGAACTAAGAAAACCATGTGATCACATATTAAAGCTCATCCAAATCATCCTTTCTGACTTCGATGTCTATTTTTAGCAGGAATCCCAATTGTCCCCCCCCCCCCCCCCCATTACTACATAAATACCTCCATAAGGACCCCCCCCCCCCATTACTACATATATACCTCCACAAGGACCCCCCCATTACTACATATATACCTCCATAAGGACCCCCCCTCCCAGTACTACATATATACCTCCATAAGGACCCCCCCCCCCCCATTACTACATATATATCTCCACAAGGCCCCCAACCCCACCATTACTACATAATATATACCTCCATAAGGACCCCTCCCCCATTACTTCATATATACCTCCACAAGGACACCACACACCCACACCCTTTAATTAACATACCATGTCATACTAAAGTTAGAATATAAAGCATATGAGTATTGCCCACACTGCAAAAAAACTGCCTCAACCTTTGTTCCCAAAGTATGTGAATCTGGCAGTCATACCACTATACAGGTACCATAATTAATATAAGTAACATTTCCATTACCAATTTACACAGAATATGCCTACTTTGTTTCTACTGTATGATAAAACTTAATTGTTTCATACAGACTGACAAGATTGTTCGACAAGATAATGCACTTTATGTAAGTGATTTTTTTTTCTGCAGTCTTTAAAAAGAGTCTGCATCAATTTTATACCTGATGAAGCTGTGATCAAGCAATAAAGAGTGCAAAACTCCATTACTATCAGCCATGATTATGATGGCTTAATCTGTAATACATTTACACTTAATTGGAAATTAACTGTTATATTATCCACATCTGTTTATCAGACATAATTATCTTTGACTCCAAAACCCACACAGACATATATTCTAGTTTAATGTCATAGATTTTCAAGATTATTAACACTTGATAATATATTATCTGCTTTTATCTTCTTTTTTTTTCCAATAAAGAAGTAAATGCACAATGTTACTAATACAAGAGTTATAGTACTGAAAGCTAGTAAAGGTGGTATCCGACAGTTTGGACCAAAAATATTTTCATTAAACTATTGTTACATGAACAGAACTCGTAAAATGTTTGTTTATTGGGTTTATCGTCCCACCAACAGTATTTCAGTTATCTGGAGACGGTGTCCACTTGAAGCAGTTATAGTGCTGCCTTCACTGTGTATAGCATGCTGTGAACACCTGGCATGATACCACACCAAGTCACATTATCCTGACACCGGGCCAACCAGTCGTGGAACTACCCTTATATTTGCTTGAGCGTTAGCAAGGGAGCTATACCACTACCATTTTTAACGACTTTGGTATGTCGCGGCCCGGGATCGAACCCGGGGCCTCCCATACCTGGAGCCGACGCTCTACCGATTGCGCTACCAGGTCCGGTCGTAAAATGTGGTTTACTGATGTCCTACACCTGTCTGAAAAGTGACCCATAAAGTCACAATCGTCATTACAAACATGTATTTCCTATCTGAGCCATGCTGCACAGTTAGCTAATTTTAAACTACCAAAACCACGTGACCACTTATGTTTTAGCTCATCCACATCATCCATCCATTGTGATGACGATGTCTATTTTTAGCAGGAATCCCAATCTTATTTATAGATTTGAAAGAATGAACATTTAAGAATTAACAAGTTTTACCTTCCTAAAATTGAGATACTGTTGAAAATCGTCAAAGCTTAGACTAATGTATGATTTTTTTTCTGCAGAAATTATGTACAAATACACCGAACAAAGATCAGATATTGTTACATATATCAGATATAGGCAAACTGTCAGATATCTCTTTTAAGATTTAATCATTAATATATAAACACAGAATAGGAATATAAATTTTAAACAAAAGCTTGCTATCAATAAATTTATTTAATTAGATTTTAAAGATATCAGATAAAGTTTTAGTTCATTTTAGTTCAATAACTAATATAATTTTTATTGCCTGTACTAAAGATGCTGACTGTTTTAATTTTTTTTTTTTTTGTAGAATTATTTAATTTTGAATATCCTAGGCGATTGAAAGCTGCAGAGGATGGAGTAGACCAAAAAAGACATGGTTTTAGTTTGTGAAGAGCCACCTGGTGGACAGCAATCTGGCCAGCATCGATAGCATTAGCAGAGCTATGTGGAGAACTGCCGGCTGTCTGCTGCCTGCCCCTGTACCTGCGACAACTGCAGCAGAAAACTTTACTCCGGATCAGAGAGAGACAGTAACCATTTTATCTGCTGTCTTGTTTTGCTGATCTATAATTTTACACCAAAAGAATATTCAAAGAAGAAAGATAGAAAATATGTTAGTCATACTAGTCAGACATTACTTGGCTAACTCTTTGAAAAGAAGACATTAATGTTTCTGGGAATGAAAATCATGTGTTATTTGTAAAGTTGTTCTACTGAGGCAATGTTATAAGAGGTTTACTTAAATGTCAGCGGGATGTGGAAGTGTTACTTTTTGGCCATGTACCTAGTAGCATCAAGAAAACTACGATCAGTATAGCAGCCCCCCAGCTATTATGAGTGAAGGAAGACCTCAGACAAATGTCTGGGAAGAACCACCTGCATGCCGCACATCATCAAAAAGACCCCCTAAATTACATTTAAGTTTTAACCCCACCAGGCACTTAAAACGTGTTGGTGTTACATACTGCTGACTTACCACTTAGCCACAGATATACATCAATAGTGGCTTTAATTATCACATTTACTTTTGGTTGCAACAATAATAAATAATGAAAGGAAAAGAAAAACACATTAGGAAACCAAACCATATACAACCACATTGCGTTTTAATAAACTCAAGTGAGGTTACATTTTACGTAGCAATTTATCTAACATTTACTAGCATTTTACCTAACATTAGCCCCCACCATTCTACAGACCTATGCAATTAGTACTTTGAAAACAAACATACATTATTAGCTATTAGCGGAGCTAAGCTTTATCAACTATAACACAATTATATCCTTTTGCATGGCTGCCAACTTGTGTCATATTTCTACTACTCTCCTGTAAATTACCACCATCAGAACATTTTAGTTGCACCATTATCCCAACCCACAGCAATGTTTCTAAGTGAGTCAAACTGTACTTGTTTAAATTAGGAAGCAATAAACAAAAAACCTCTTTAGATACAGCTGCTTAATTACATAGACAAAGCAAAGCAAATTTTTTGCATGATATTTGTTCAGTGTTTTTGAAATATATCACAGCAACCTACAATGGTCATTACAGCAACATCCAGCTATCTTGGTGAAGGAAGACCCAAGACAAATGTCGAAGGTTGAACCACTCACACATCCCAGCTCAGCTAGAAGACCCTTCAATATTAAATCCTTCACACCAAAATGGTCTCAAACCCTTACGGTAAGAGGCCAAGCAGATAGAGGAATTGCAAGTCTGCGAATCTACCACTATCTCATGATGCAAGTAGTATCATCAAACGGACGATGCAAGTAGTAATATCAAATGGAAATAATATAAAACAAGAGCTACAACAGGACAGCATGCTCAACTTTTCAAGTGTTTGACAGTAGGATATAAGTGTGATAGTTTTTGCACACGGAACTTTAATCTGCATATTACTGTGCCAACATTTTCTAAATGAACCAGTGCAATATTATTAACAGAACCTAATTTAGAAAAATGTAACTTGATGATATCAGAAAGTATAATTTTAACAGTAAGGCATAAAAGCTGTTTCTTTCCAATCACTGCAGTGGCTGTTGTTATATAATTAGATATTTGACTTATAGTACTTTAGAACAACTTTAGTTTTTTTGTGTTTTATGGTACACTGACACTAGTAGGTCATAGTCAGCACCAAATAGAATAAAGTTTAATGTAAGGTTAAAGTTCAACATGGACATAATGGTGATGCTGACGCTCAGGTAACTAGATAAGTGCTCCTCATTCATAGAAAAGTTGAGCTAGAAATGCTGTTGATAGATGTAATCTTAGTGTGCACTTTAAGCGAAAATAAACAACTGATGATGTTTTACATAAGTACAAGTAATTTGTCAGGATTATAGGTTGAAAGGTTTTGATTGCTGTAAACTAATGATGTACTTTGTGTTTATGTCAGTAGTTCAACAAAGAAATGTTTGTCTGGTGTTACAAGCTTGTAATAAAAACGTGACGTGGCCCTCCCTTCATTTAAAATAGCTACAAAATATTAGGCTCGACACCGTATGACCTTTCACAGATTTTATCTGCAATAAACCCAAATAAACACAACTTTTAGCCAAAGCACAAAAACACTCTATAAGTGTACAGATCACAGTTTTTCTGGCATAGCTTAGTGGTTATTGTATTACATAGGCAACAATTACATACGTATGTTTTTTACATTCTTTTTGTTTATTGTTAATTGCTCCCACACAATAATGGTCATATTGGCCACATCCCGCTAATTATTGGTGAAAGAAAATGCCAGACTTACGTCTAGGTAGAACCAATGGCACACTGCAGGTTTTGCTGGAAAACCTTCCCGCATGAAAACTTCTCGCCCTGTCTAGGACTTGGAACACCAGTAGTGAGGTGCTGAGGTGTTACAAGTTAGTGACTCTAACCGCTCGGACTTGGGTGCACCGCACCTTCTTACAAACAATACTCATTAAAAGGCATTGAGCTGTAAACAGTTGCTATGCTTGTGAATCGGTGGTTCTACCCTGAAAATTGTCTTAGGTGTTCCACTATCATAACAGCTGCATTTTCTTTTTGAAAGGGCAAAAAATGATCTAATAGAGCTAAAGTACAAACTTCTATTAGCAAAACATAGTGGTTATAGTATTACGTAAGTGACAATAACGTAACAGGATTACGTAGACAGATTACGTATTAAATGGTGTTGATAGATGTGAACTTTCACACTGCTACAAACAACTTCCATAAATATCCTTGTCTGAGATAAGAGAGACGTTCCTGGAATCCCTAGGTATTCAATGTTACGTTGATAAAAGAGATGCATGTTGTTTAGATGAAAAACAGCTGTTTCCTAATGGAAGTTAAACCACTTTAATGAATCATACAGATGGTGATTAATTATTATCAACCCTAAATCTAAACCTTGATTAGAAAAGATCCGCAAAATATAAATAAGTATTATTTTGTATCCCTCATCTTTTTTTCTGTTTTTTTTTTTTTAGAAAAGCGAAACATATGTTTTGTTTTGTTTTTTATTTTTTACAGTAAGTGTTGCCTTACAGTTCAATTTCTTGAATGTCATTCTAAAGATAAGCATAAAATAATCAAAACTTAAATGTTATCTATGCTTTCAACTTACTTTTTTTATATGTCTTTCTAATTATGAAATAATTAAATCAAAACTTGGTATCATTCATTTAGCAAGGCAATAACAATCAGAAGCTGTTTAGTTAATGCTTAATATTATTGTTCATACATTAAACACAACGTACAATGGTAAACTACATGTAAGTGGTGTTTCTAAAGATGTATGATTAAAAACTGTGATTAAACATTCAAGTTAGTAAGTAGATGTACATGGAGCCAGGCGATAGACAGAGGATGTGAAAGATCAGTTGGTTGAGAATTTGCTCCATGGGTCCCCAATGGTCCTGTTTCTTAGTCCTGGACTGGCTGCATGTTTTTCTCCCTGTGTTTCACTCACACTAAATGTAAATGACCTGCAGTCATTATGGTACAAGTAGTGGGTGAGTGATTTTAAAGTTGGATGCAGAGCATACTCTACATCTTGAGAATGTTTTTAAATAATTAAAACTATTTCACCTTTGACAAATATTAACAAGGAAGTGTGTTATATCTTGGCTCAGTTTGGCATACATGTAACAGGCAAAATAGCTCTGGGCTAAATAAAATATACCCTCAACCAGTCTCAAGCATCTGGCTGGCCAGCATTAATCTTTTTTTCAAAATGCTTTGTTACCGGCATCACTGAACCCTCAATATACAAAGCTTTCTATGCTTACGTGTATAAAACCAATACTTAACAGTTATGTTAGGAAGTTTACTCCTTATTTGTGTGGTTATGGTATCTGCTTCTCACTCTGTTCGCCTGCGTTCAAATCCCGCTCGGCGCCAATGTTTTTTTACAAATTACGCTTTTTTGAGGCTGTCAGTTTTAAGAATATTCAATCAGAAGCATAGAATTGTAGTCTCACCTTTGACAGATGTTAACAAGGGTGTGTGTTATGTCCTGGTTCTGTTTAATGTAAGAGGCCAGTTCCAGGGCCTCACGCTGAAGACCTGACCGGCGCTCCCGTAAAATAGCCTCTGTCACACGGTCAATGATCAGGTGGTTCATGATGGATTCCTGGAGTACAGAAAATATAATCATTAATTTACATGATTGAAACAAAGAAAACACAATCATTTTCATGAGTGAACAATTTATGAGTATTTACAAGGATTCAATGTTTTAACAACTGCAACATCTTTGTAGAGATTGACGAGAAGACAGAGGAGAAAGCAGACAAAACTAAGTGTTAACAAGAACTAGATCTCTGCGAGTCGGATGTGTCGCCTGACGAAAATTTTGTTAGTCGACATATAAAATGTTAATTAGTTTTTTGTTGTACAGATATTAGCAATGTATTTGCACAAAATTCAAATATAAAAAAACCTTTTAATTGTCTCATTGCAAAAAACATGCACAACAAGTTATGCCCTTTGCAAAAAATGCACTAAAAATCAATCAAAGGGGAATAATTTAAAAGAATGACAAGAAATGCTCTATAAAAAACACTCAAAGGGGAATAACTAAAAAACGGAAGTAGGTAGAGTTACCGTTCTTGTGCACTGCACTTTGAGTCATTGCCAGAAACATGCATACCAAGTTTGGAGTCATTTGGACCTACGGTGACAAAGTTACACTCCGGACAAGAAATGCTCTAAAAAAATTTAATCAAAGAGGAATAATTAAAAAATGGAACAAGGTAGAGTTACGGTTCTTGTGCCCTGCACTTCGAGTCATTGCAAGAAACATGCATACCAAGATACCAAGTTTGGAGTCATTTGGACCTATGGTGACAAAGTTACACTCCAGACAAGAAATGCTCTAAAAAAATTCAATCAAAGGGGAATAATTCCAAAACGGAACAAGGTAGAGTTACGGTTCTTGTGCGCTGCACTTTGAGTCATTGCAAGAAACATGCATACCAAGTTTGGAGTCATTTGGACCTAAGGTGACAAAGTTAGGCTCGGGACAAGAAATGCTCTATAAAATCAATCAAAGGGGAATAACTAAAAAACAGAAGAAGGTAGAGTTACCATTTTTGTGCACTGCACTTTAAGTCATTGCAAGCAACATGCGTACCAAGTTTGGAATCATTTGGACCTACGGTCAAAGTTACACTCCGGACAAGAAATGCTCTAAAAAAAATCAATCAAAGGGAAATCATTCAAAAACAGAACAAGGTAGAGTTACTGTTCTAGTGCGCTGCACTTTGAATCATTGCAAGAAACATGCATACCAAGTTTGGAGTCATTTGGACCTACGGTGACAAAGTTAGGCTTCGGAACAAGAAATGCTCTATAAAATCAATCAAAGGGGAATAACTAAAAAACAGAAGAAGTTAGAGTTACCGTTCTTGTGCACTGCACTTTGAGTCATTGCCAGAAACATGCATACCAAGTTTGGAGTCATTTGGACTAATGGTGACAAGGTTACACTCCAGGCAAGAAATGCACTAAAAAATCAATCAAAGGGGAATAATTCAAAAATGGAACAAGGTAGAATTACGGTTCTTGTGCGCTGCACTTAGAGTGATTGCCAGAAACACGCATACCAAGTTTGGGGTCATTTGGACCTACGGTGACAAAGTTAGGCTCCGGACAAGGAAATCCTGACGACGCCGCCGACAAAGTAATCCCTATTTGTCGCCTTTTCAGGCAACACAAAAAGGTGCCAGAAACAATTATAAAATTTTAAACGTGACATATCCGGTGTAGTGATAGCAGTATGCCCCTGGTTTTGTATACTGATGGCACAGCCAATTTGCTCCAAAAACCTCAGTTTTTCAGAATGGTGAACATTGCAAAACTTTTGAAGTAACAGGGGGCACACATGCAAGAAAAGCCACAAGCTGGACAGTTTAGGATATGTTGCTTCAAAATGACATAGGCAAATCAACAACACTTTTAAAAAATTCAAATTTTAAGCAGTAATTTGCACAAATATATGTTTTATGGGCAGTTGCATCACAGAAAATAACCGACAGATGGAAAGGGTGTCATTTGCTTTAGTTCATCTCAATGCAATTGCAATATGATATCATGTTCACAATGTAGACATGCCAAGGAACAATTGTGGTGATGTCTCTCCAATATATGCTGATATGCATTTAGAGAGTAATAAAGTACAGGTACTATCTCCTGTTACACCTGTTAAAGTACAGTTACTATCTCCTTTTACGCCTGTTAAAGTACAGGTACTATCTCCTTTTACACCTGTTAAAGTACAGGTACTATCTCCTGTTATACCTATTAAAGTAGAGGTACTATCTCCTGTAACACCTGTTAAAGTACAGGTACTATCTCCTGTTACACCTGTAAAAGTACAGGTACTATCTCTTGTTACACCTGTTAAAGTACATGTACTATCTCCTGCTATACCTGTTAAAGTACAGGTACTATCTCCTGTTACACCAGTTAAAGTACAGGTACTATGTCCTGTTACACCTGTTACAGTATAGGTACTATCTCCTGTTACACCTGTTAAAGTACAGGTACTATCTCCTGTTACACCTGTTAAAGTACAGGTACTATCTCCAGTTACACCTGTTAAAGTACAGGTACTATCTCCTGTTGCACCTGTTAAAGTATAGGTACTATCTCCTGTTACACCTGTTAAAGTACAGGTACTATCTCCTGTTACACCTGTTAAAGTACAGGTACTATCTCCTTTTACACCTGTTAAAGTACAGGTACTATCTCCTGTTACACCTGTTAAAGTACAGGTACTATCTCCTGTTATACCTGTTAAAGTTCAGGTACTATCTCCTGTTATGCCTGTTAAAGTACAGGTACTATCTCCTGTTACACCTGTTAAAGTACAGGTACTATCTCCTGTTACACCTGTTAAAGTATAGGTACTATCTCCTGTTATACCTGTTAAAGTACAGGTACTATCTCCTGTTACACCTGTTAAAGTACAGGTACTATCTCCTGTTACACCTGTTAAAGTACAGGTACTATCTCAAGTTACACCTGTTAAAGTACAGGTAGTATCTCCTGTTACACCTATTGAAGTTCAGGTACTATCTCCTGTTAAAGTATAGGTACTATCTTCTGTTATACCTGTTAAAGTACAGGTACTCTCTCCTGTTACACCTGTTAAAGTACAGGTACTATCTCCTGTTACACCTGTTAAAGTACAGGTACTATCTCCTGTTATACCTGTTAAAGTACAGGTACTATCTCATGTTACACCTGTTAAAGTTCATGTACTATCTCCTGTTACATCTGTTAAAGTACAGGTACTATCTCCTGTTACACCTGTAAAAGTACAGGTACTATCTCCTGTTATACATGTAAAAGTTCAGGTACTATCTCCTGTTATGCCTGTTAAAGTACAGGTACTATCTCCTGTTACACCTGTTAAAGTACAGGTACTATCTCCTGTTACACCTGTTAAAGTACAGGTACCATCTCCTGTTATAACTGTTAAAGTACAGGTACTATCTCCTGTTACACCTGTTAAAGTACAGGTACTATCTCCAGTTACACATGTTAAAGTACAGGTACTATCTCCTGTTACACCTGTTAAAGTACAGGTACCATCTCCTGTTAAAGTACAGGTACTATCTCCTGTTATACCTGTTAAAGTTCAGGTACTATCTCCTGTTACACCTGTTAAAGTACAGGTACAATCTCCTGTTATACCTGTTAAAGTACAGGTACTATCTCCAGTTATACCTGTTAAAGTACAGGTACTATCTCCTGTTACACCTGTTAAAGTACAGGTACCATCTCCTGTTAAAGTACAGGTACTATCTCCTGTTATACCTGTTAAAGTTCAGGTACTATCTCCTGTTAGACCTGTTAAAGTACAGGTACTATCTCCTGTTACACCTGTTAAAGTACAGGTATTGTCTTCTGTTTTACATGTTAAAGTTATTTTTTGCATATCTATCTAGTGACTCTCTTATACATGATGTCTAAACAGCTTTGAAAACACGACCCATCAGTCTCCTAAAAACTTAAGATATCACAACATACATAAGATATATAACACCATGACAGATCTTTTTGTTGGTGTTACATAAAGTATAAACTTCAACATTTGTTACAGAGGATAAGTCATCATATACCAATTAACTCTGTTTGAAGACATTTTCCAAATATAACATCAAACATTTACGAAAGAAGACGATAAATTCTCTAGTATAACTAAATTAAAACATAAGAGATGTTATTATAATATGTTAATTGATAATAACTGACATGACAGGAAGTTTAATTATTACACTGATTATAGCCTAAGGTTAGTGTTTGGTTCCTGGTTGAATCATCTTATTGTTATGACAATTTCTGTTAGTGTTATATGTACAGCCATAATTAGTATTCGTATATGGTAAGTTATTTGTAGAAAACAGATATACATTAGTTGCAGATTTTTTTTTTTTGACCTACAGAAAAGTTGTTTATTAGTCTAAAAAAACAACAACACACTGGGTCATATCTACCAACCATTCTAAAGCCCTTGGCAACAGGCACATCTGTTTGGGGCTTTGCACTTACCACAACAGCTTTAAGGCCACATTTTGTTCGATCTCACATGTTCACTGTCAGAATTATCACAGGGGCAGGAATATAATATAAATATCAGATCCCACAGAAGGATGTTCTCTGAAGACAAGTTACATCAGATGAGGCATTAAGATATAGTATGTCAAACACCACAATCACATCAGAATAAAAAAAAAATTATTCAATGGTAAGAATAAAAAACAACATGTTTAACAAAGCGTTCCACAAAACCTTTAAAGGAGTAACAGACTGTATGCATTTCACAGCAAGCTTCCTTGGTTACTTAAAAAACAGTATTCTATTTTAAGCCCCTCATGATATTGTTGCACAGAACATTTCATATTGTCAAATGGCATTTACTTCATAATTTTATAAAGCAAATTCAGATGAGATATAATAATACAATTTTACATAATTTATACACCATAAAGTTGGCATGAGCTCAACTGAGAAAGGATTCTAAAGATGCATCCAAGACACCATTTTCTTTCCAACAAAAATTGGCTGTTACACATCATTCAGATGTATTCGTCCCCCCAATGTAGAGCCTACTAATATATAAAATTTAATACAAGTACCTTGATTTACTCCAAAGATTTTGAAATCTGTGCTTGACTTGATCAATTTTAACTGACCACTTCAAGGCGGTAACTGTTGTTTATTTGTGTGTTATGTCTTATCTCTGTATTTTTGTCACTTTCATATTGTATGTCTGTGTCCAGTGGTAGAACAAATTTTAATATCTGTGGTAATTCCCATTGGACATTTTTTCTTTTCTTGTTAACTTACTAAATGCTTATAAAACAATTGACAATGCTTTAGCAAATAGTTTAGATCCAGATCAACCAGCTTCCTGCTATATAGAGCTGTCTGATCAGGATCAATTTGCTGCTTAGTCTCTGCTATATAGAGCTGTCTGATCAGGATCAATTTGCTGCTTAGTCTCTATCACTTTGTCTGATTGCCTTTGATGACAGATATATATAAAAAAACAAATATGATTATACAATAATTTAATTGTAATAATTCATTAAATCTGCTACATTTGTTAATAGCCCATACTAATTCTAATTTACTTTCTTATTGATGCAGCAAAAGGTGCAGATCAAAAGTCCTATTGCTGGAATACTGCAGATTCTCAACATCTCCTAGGTGGGACTTGACTGATCTGGATCTACGTGGGACTTAATTGACTTATCTGGATCTAGGTGGGACTTAATTGACTAATCTGGATCTAGGTGGGACTTAATTAACTGATCTGGATCTAGTTGGAACTTAATTGACAGATCTGGATCTAGATGGGACTTAACTGACTAATCTGGATCTAGGTGGGACTTAACTGACTGATCTGGATCTAGGTAAAAATTAATTGACTGATCTGGATCTAGGTATGACTTTATTGACTGATCTGCGTCTAGGTAGGACTTAATTGACTGATCTGGGTCTAGGTAGGACTTAATTGACTGATCTGGATCTAGGTGAAAATTAATTGACTGATCTGAATCTAGGTGGAAATTGACTGCTCTGGATCTAGGTAGGACTTAATTGACTGATCTGGATCTAGGTAGGGCTTAAGTGACTGATCTGGATCTAGGTGGGACTTAAGTGACTGATCTTGATCTAGGTGGGACTTAATTGACTGATCTGGATCTAGGTGGTACTTAATTGACTGATCTAGATCTAGGTGGAAATTGACTGATCTGGATCTAGGTGGTACTTAATTGACTGATCTGGATCTAGGTAGGACTTAATTGACTGATCTGGATCTAGGTAGGACTTAATTGACTGATCTGGATCTAGGTAGGACTTAATTGACTGATCTGGATCTAGGTAGGACTTAATTGACTGATCTGGATCTAGGTAGGGCTTAATTGACTGATCTGGATCTAGGTAGGGCTTAAGTGACTGATCTGGATCTAGGTAGGGCTTAAGTGACTGATCTGGATCTAGGTAGGGCTTAAGTGACTGATCTGGATCTAGGTAGGGCTTAAGTGACTGATCTGGATCTAGGTAGGGCTTAATTGACTGATCTGGATCTAGGTGGGACTTAAGTGATTGATCTTGATCTAAATTGTATGCCAAAGCCATATAAATATGTGCTTAGTAAGCTAAAGATTAAAAAAGTGGATGAAGATTAAGAATTATTGTTAATTATGGCTCTCCCTCCCAAATTTTCCCCGTTTAAGTATTTTTCAAGAGACTGTACAAGTATCACTTGTTTGTTATAGGTATTTGCTTTTTCAACTTCAAAGCACATCAATGGGGTATATGGGTGAAATGGAAATTGTCTCCTCTATCTGAGGTAGTCCAAATAGTAGGTAGGTCTTTTAGTTGGGATTCTTGGACTTTATCACCTTTCCTTTTGCAGATGGTGCTATTAAAAATGGCGAAATTTCTTACTTTTGCATAAATTTAAGCTTTAAATCCATCAAAATACTTACAGAGATGCGTTATTTAAACAAGAAAATGGGAGTGTCTGTTGATTGTTTATCTAGGTTTCACAAAAATGGCTATAAAAGTCAACATACACTTTTCAAGTACAAGTATAAAAACTGAGTAATCCAAATGAAAGGACCTACTTGCATTGAGGTATTATTCAGGGGAGACTACATAAAAATGTCTCTCATTGTTTAGCTTTTTTGTAGCAACATTTTTTTTTTTCTTTCTTCCCAACCACATCCCAAAAATATTCTATATCTGGCACCATATCATCAATTTTATATATATGATGAAATTTAAAATTTCTTTAAAATTAGGAATTCCAACATACTTGTATATTAGACATTTCTTGAAGATCTGCACAAATAAAACTTGTTTCTTCAAAACGTGTATCATTTTAAAACACATTTAAGTCATCACTTAGTGGTTATTTTGCTTTTTAATCTGTATCATCCCAAATGACTATATAATGCAATCTCAAAAGCAAAAGCAAGCAACATGGTTTTTCTAATTAAAAATAGCTATCTCTGCAACATGGCTCAGGTAGGAAACACCTGTTTGCAATGAGGAATGGGGATTTCTGTTTCACTGTTCACACTTACAGAGAGCATCAATGTGTAGAATTATGCAGGATCTTTTCAGGTTACAATGACTTATTTGGATTTTTGAGAAAAATTTTTGGTCCAAACTGTCGCACACAACCTTTCAGCAAGCTAATGGTTAACATATTCACACGTCCTGTTTCTTCTGTACTGCCTTGGAAGCTTTTCTTCAAATACATGTGCATAACAATATAAGTCAAGTAGAAAGCTTTCTCTCATTTTTTCCCCCATAAGGGTCCAAATTGATCCATCCATAATTTTATTTAATTAATTTACTTTTACAATGTTACAACTCCAAGTGGTAAATTTGCAGTATGATGTCATTTTGTTGTGTCAGTACAATTAGAAAGCTGAAATAAATTACAAAAAGATCTGTCAATAGGATATTAAACCTCCTGAACAGGAGCTAGGACTTGGCAATTCTAAATGGTTAGGATCACATGCAGTTAAATTCATCCACATTGTCTGGCTTTTTTTATGGGGTGATGTTTTAAGTGATTAATATATCAGGAATCGGCAATGTCACTGAATTCAGGTGCTTTTCTTGACTCAATTAAACTGGGAAAGCATTGTGAGATTTATTCAGAGGTTGTTTTTTTACATCAATTGCATTTTTCTTGTACTATTTCTAGCTAGCTTCTGTGAATCTAGCATTGGCATGGCATTTCTTTTTGTATTAGGCCAAATATATAATTGTATTGCAAAACTGATTTGTTTATTGTTTATTGTCTTTACTGTCCCACCAGAATTAACTCTGTTATCAGGAGACGGTGCCTACTTGAAGCAGACATAGTGCTGCCTTCACTGTGTATAGCATGCCATGAACACCTGGTATGATACCACACCCAATCACATTATCCTGACACCAGGCCTACCCTTATATTTGCTTAAATGCTAGCAAGGGAGCTAAACCACTTTTGTTACGACTTTTGTATGTATTGGCTCAGGTTCAAACTCTATGCTTCCCTCACCTGGAATCAACACTCTACCATTATCACTAACAGCTTTAGTTAACGAAACGGAATTTAACAGTAATCAAGATTATGTCATTGTAACGTAAAATCACTTCCATACTAAAGCCGTTACAGCAGCCCAAAAAATCTATTGGCAATTCAATTCACCTATACTGTCAGTGTTCATCAGGGATAATGGCTGATATGAAATAACATTATTTCCAGGTTAAGTTTATTGACTTCAGCACTGTTTGTTTACATAATTAAGATATTTACATAATTAGGATATTTACATAATTAAGATATTTACATAATTAAGATATTTACATAATTAAGATGAAAAAACATTGTAGTATTAGTGTACATTTATGCAAAGATTTCTATATACATATAAAACAAATGAGATAAAGTGATAATTATAAACAGAGAGTTCATGATACATTAAATATAAAAATATATTAAATTAAATATAAAAATTATAACAAACATATCACACCAGAAATAAATGGTCTCTGAATATCTTAAAATAAGTAACATTAAAATCAGTGAAAAATATGACACCACTTTCAGTGAGCTTCTCTAGATGATGTTGACAACAACAAGCCATTATTTCCCATGAGGCAACACCCATATTACATTCCCAGCTTATCTGTCTGCACGAAAATGACATTTTTTGGCAATATAGTGTAAAAGGATAAACAGGCTGAATTCCACAATTATCACTCATTTATCATTGCATTATTAAAGTCCACCTCTTTAAGGACCCATCAGCCAAAGTTTTGGCAACAAGTAGAGACATTTTGCAATACAATCCAACAACATGTCTGGCTTTCTTTAGGGGTCATAGATTTAATTATATTGAATGACATATCAGTTCAATGACGTCAGGTATGCTTAGTCATATTTTTTTGTTTGTTTTATGTTCCATCATACCAAGACAATTATTGTCAAATTGGCAACGTCCAGCTAATTATTGGTGGAGGAAGACCCCAGTCTTATGTCAGGGTAGAACTACAGGTTAACTGGCAAACCTCTCCACATGAAAGTTCTCGTCTGAATGGAGCTCAAACCCACATATTGAGCGGCTGAGGAGTTACAAGTCAGTAAATCTAACCACTTGCTCTTGAGCACCCTCACAGGTTGTTTAAGAACTCAATTATTGATATACTGAAACTGCATAGAGGGTTTGACCACTGAAAATTTATTAACTTAATATTAGATGTTTATATCATTTCAGTAGATTTTAACAGAAGACTAATTGGTAAGCTGAATGTAATAATATATATACAATTATTTTATAAACTCCCTCCATTAATAAAGTGCCAGTAGCATAAGGTTTGGACAAACGTTTAGACAGTCTACCCACACAGTATGACTTTCTTTATGGGTGATGGCTTAATGACATTAAATACTGGCTAAGTTTATTGAAATCAGGCGTCTTTATCCCCTTAATTAAAATGAACAGAGATTGTTATTTATTTGTGCCAATTATACAAAAGGTAATTGTTTAAAAAGAGGGCACCAGTTACAGGTACAACAAGAGCACCACAAGGCAGAGCAAAATACACCCATCAATAGGGCAATTTGAAACAAACTGCTGTGCACTCTTGTGCAATGCAGTATGGCAAAGTTTTGGACTGCACTTTGGGTTATTGCAAGAAAAACTGAAATTAAAGTAGAATAACATAAAAAAAAATCTTAAATCTGCCAAACTGCTGGGCACTGATTGTGAACTGCAATGTGGATAACTGACAAAAAAAAAGGGAAATACCATCAAATATACAAAAATTAACATGAGAGTAAATGCATTTGTGCAGAAAAGGGCATTACTCAAGAACAAAAAGATGAGAGTGACGGTTCGTGTGCACTGCACTCTGTTTCATTAACATCTGTCCACCTATGAAGTTTCAAGTCAATAGCTTTGATAATGTAGGAGTATGGTCCAGACAAACATAAAGAATAAAAATTGAACTAAGGAAATAACTCAAAAATCATGAAATGTACTGGATGGTTCATATAGACTGCACTCAGTCTAAATAAGATCTATTAATCTGCGAAGTTTCAAATCATCAAATCAATAGCTTTGATAACATAGGAGTTATGATATTGACAAGAAAATTAAACAAAGGGGCATCACTCCAAAATCATGAAGTACAGAGTTACGATTCCTGTGCACTGTACTTTGTCTCAATAAGAACTATCTATTTATGAAGTTTCAAGTCAATAATTGTAGGAGTTATGCTCCGGACAAGAAAATTAAACAAAGGGCAATAACTCCAACACATCATGATGTGCAGAAGGACGGTTCTTGTGTAATGCACTCCATCTCAATGAGATCTATTCAACTATGAAGTTTCAGGTCAATAGTTTTCATAGTGTTAGAGTTATGCTTCGGACAAACATTTGACCCCCCCCCCAAACGCCCGCCTGCCGGCCGCCACGTGTGATCCCATAATACGTTCCATCTTCAATGGGCGTATAATAAAGAAGAAAGCCAAAATTACGATATAACGCTCACCAGCATGCCCTAGATGTCAAGATTTTTTTTTTCAACAGTTCTTTAAACAATGTTGATAGAAAGCCACCCAAGTAACATGTATACCAAATATCAAGGATCAAGCTCTTGCCTTACATGTAGCTCTTGTAGTTTCTGACATTTTCAACTAATGACCACACCCCTGGCACCCATGTGTTTTGATGGATCAAAATGTTTGAAAAATCTTATTAGAAGTTGCCCTACATTTGTAGCCAATCAGAAGCTATGAAAATTCAAATTCCTCAGTGATTTATTTCAACAGAAGATCTTTCTTTTTTACAATGAACAAAAAGGATCAATCTATTTTACTAAATGGTTTTATTTTCAACTGCGCATGTGCAACAAACCACGCATTCTGGCTTGACTCCTCCCCTTGTGACAAGTTTGAACATGTCAAGATGATTGACAGTTTGATTGACAGTTTTATGGGGCGGATTACATGTCATGTTGGTAGAACAGGTAGAAGCTAGGCGGGGACTTATAAGTCGGATAGAGTCTATGCTCCTTTCAACTTCTTATAAACGTTTTAATAGACTCTATCCTATACATAGAGGGCCACTCAGGGAATATATATCATGACTCTAGATCTTGCTGTTGCAGAAAAGAAGATTTACTATATACTAATAGCCATATGTGGAAAATTGTCATACCTCTGTTGACTATGTTTATTTAATGGATCAAAATTGTTTGAACATGTTAAAGTTGCCCCTGCCCTTCTGAAAGGTTTGGTTTAACTTTGTCCAGCAACTTGGCCAGAAATTTCAGACAGATACCTCTTAAAGACTGTTGACAGATTGTGACGCCATTTTGTTATTTTTTATACCACTTATACAAAAGAATCGGTTGTTTTTTGTTTGTTTTTTATATTAAGGTGTTTAGAAATACTTGCAATGCTACAATTATAACCTATATAGTGACATTTTCAATTGTTTTGGTAGAGGCAGACCCCAGACAAATATCCTGGCAGAACCAATGGCACACCACAGGTCAGCTTTCTGACAGCGAGTCATTCACCTAACTACGACTGAACCCTTGCATGGAGACAAGCAGTATGACAAGTCTGTGACTCTGCCCTTGACCAAGTCCTTCATACTTTCTGAATTACTAAAAATAAAGTAAATTATGCTTTATTATAAATACCTAATATAATTCCAAATAAAGCACTTAATCTTTGTACGTAGTGCATACATATAATTATAAAAAATAATGACTAATTTGCAGGGAAATTCTCTTTAGTCTGAATATTTCTTGCATATGTAACCCTATATTTACATGTGACCTCAACATTAAGTATGGTGTATACAGTACATTCTAATGGCTGTTCTATGATGAAATAAAACTTGCATGTTTTGCCCATTACTGCAGTTAAGATTAATAAACCAAGTGCATCCCCCAGTTAGAACAAATACCAAGGGACCTTAACTCATTATTGGGATTATTATTTGTTAGCGTGAAAGCGCTACAAACTCATGAGCTCAAATATAGGTCTATAATAATTATCAAACAATATGTCTCTCCAGTTTCAGGTTTAGATTGTGACAGAAGTTTTATATGACATTTTACATGTAAGTTATGAGTCTCTCTCTTTCTCTCTCCTTTTCTTTCTCTCTCCCTGCCTCTCTCTCTCACTGAAAAAAACAAAAAACAGTTTTCATTATAACTATTATCATCATCTTCATCATCATCATCAAAACAAGCAGCACCCTCAACTTAATCATCACGATTAGAAGCAGCACCCTCCCCCTCCCCCTCATCATCGTAATTATAATTATTGTCTTCATCATCTTAAGTAACATGATCATCAAGATCATCATCATCATTAGAAGCAGCACCCTCATGAATATCATCATCATCATCATCAGCAGCATCTGCAGCAGCAGCATCTTCAGCAGAATCAACATCACCATCATCAAAAGCAGCACCATCATAACAGCAAAACAATATATAAAATAGTTGTGTTGTTTTTTTTGTAACAACACTTTTAACATCATTTTCTTACTTCATATTATCATAAATAAAGATATAATGATTCCAACAAATGTTTATCAATAAACATTATACTAATATCTTGAGTAATTTACTGCATTTTTTAATATATTAAAAACAACTCTTTGGTCTCTGAGTATGACATTTAAAAAAATGAAAATATAATGTAAAATGTATTTTAAATTGGGAAAAAAACATGACTATTTTTGGTAAATTAAGACAGACATTGCACTTCACAAGGATGTATACAGCATTAAAAACTTTGATAAAGTAATTTGTTGATTAGTTTAATTTTCTTATCAACAGTGCTTTTATTTACATGCCTGTGACAAAAACACTATGTAATTTATCTTTTTTTTGTAGGAGAGAATGAAGTTAATATTATGACACATGTTTACATCCTTATATCTAAATGTAAAGCAAAAATAAAACAAAACACAGGATTTTCCTACAAAATACATCTTTGTATTTCTATTATGAAAGAGTCTGTCAAAATATGAACTAATTTCATATTTTTGGCTCACCTGAGCTTATGCTCAGAGTGAGCTATTGTGAATGCCCACCATCTGTCATCCAGTGTCTGGAGTCTCTCATCTATCAACGTTCTTTAGTCAACATCTCTGAAACTGATGGGCTATGTTCAAACAAACTTTTTCAGAAGCTTTAGCAGGTAGGGGGAACAAAATTTGTTCAAAGAATATAGATCCCTAAAAAAAAACATGGCCGCCAGGGTCGTGGCCATTTTCCATCAACGGCTATATATGAAAATTCTTGTAACTACACAAACTAGATCCTTCATATTTAATATACATGTTCCATGTTTGACCCTGTATCAGTTATTGTTCAAAGAATTTTGATCCATCAAAAAACATGGCCACCAGGAGTGTAGCCATTTTTCATACGTCCTTTTATGGACAACTTTTAAAATTTTCTTGCAAGAAACTACAAAAGATTGACAGAAACAAGAAATGTCTTTAAAAAGACAAACGGCGTCGGATTAAAAAAAAAGGAAAAACAAGAAATTTCTTTTAAAAGGCTATGCGGCGTTTGTGAAGCATTAACTTACACATTTTTATCGTGTTTATGTTTCTATTGAATATAAATTTGTGAGGAGAATGGCATGAAAATGGTGTACATTTTTAAACTAGTCGCTCGCTCCATCTGCACCTCATAATTCTCACGTAATAGGCACTTAAAGTTACGAAGTAGTTAGATCATGCCGGAAGTGAACGGTCTGCTTTGCAGCATATGACAGAGATGATGTTTAAACAAATGTAGGATCAAGTGACATTTTATACACTATATTCAACAGTACTGTAGGAAATGGGGTACATTGGTAAACTGGAAATTATCTCCCTTGTTTGTTAATATCCGAGGTATTCCAAAGAGTAGGTAGGTCCTTTATAGTCGGAATTCTTGGACTTTATCGCCCGTTCTTTTGTAGATTATGCAGTTACAAACGGTGAAATTTCTTTTGCACAAATATAAGCTTAAAATCCATTTAAATACTTATAGAGATTTGTTATTTAAAAAAGAAAATGGAAGTGTTTGTTGATGATGGTTAACTTGAAAGTCAAAGAAGTCAACATACACTCCAAAAAGAACAAGCATAAAAACCGAGTAAAACAAATGAAAGGACCTACTTGCATTTAGGGGTTATTCAGGGGAGACTATTCATTAATGTCACTCATTGATATAGACTTGTTTATGACTTAAATACCTGTATAAATAACTATATATCGCCACCCCGAGGACGTTTATTAGAAACACTACGGTATATGATGCTATTAGGAATTTCTACCAATGGGAATCGCTCTGATATTCATTCAGGCTAGCCTTGAGTCAGCATTTGTAAGTAGGTCAAAAGTGAGGTTAGACAGCTACGCCGAAAAAACAAGAGTTACAGCCTTGATATTTAGTATACATGTTTCTAGGGGGGTCCTCTATCAAGTGTGGTCAAAGAATTGTTTTCATTCAACATACATAGCTGCCATAGGTTCGTCCATTTTTCATATATAGCCATTAAGTAAAAAATATAAACTGACAGTCCCAATGATGCTGGTGTAGATGTATAACAATTATTCTTGCCAATTTAACATTGTTGATATTCCTTGCTAAGGTTTTTCAAATGTTTGTGGCAGGTGAGCAATATGGCCATCATGGTTTTCTTGTTTAATAAACCAACAGGTGATTAATTTCTTACCTCCCGTTAATAAATGATAATAAAAATTGCAAGTGGGATGATTTATTAAAAATATAATACGCCTGCACACATTTCGCGAAAGTCATAATTAGGCACCCATCCTCAGAAAATTCAGTTAAATAATAGTGGAATTTTATCATGGTTGTATAGTTTGCTTGGATTGTCTGAGATAAGGAGTAGTCATTATTGCTCATAATTAAAGATTTATACGTGTCATTAATAGCGTATTTGGTAAGCAAGCACACACAACTCTTGGACTCTTTCCATTCTGCAATCAATTAAACTAAGGATTTTTTCCCTCTGGCAAATACTTAAGAAATATTAAATGAATTATAGAAGTGCCTTGAGTACAATAAGCACACAACAAAAATTCCTGGCCTATTTCCATTTGTGTAACAAATGTGCAAACATTGTTTTTGGAAACAAATGCATTAAAATAGTGAAAAATTGCCAAATGTTACCTTAATTGATTCATATTTTGGCAGTTTTCTTATATGTGGTATTAAATAATGTAGATTAATTTAGTCTAATGTGGGGCAACTGTTGAGCTTTTATTTGGTTGGTTTCAAAATGCACCTGTGCCTAAAGTCAAAAGTGACATGCAGCTATCCTTGGTGAAGACCTATAACATTTGCGAGGGTATAACATCCTGATAAAAACATCTAAGTTTGACTGACCACCTGCAGCTTCTGTTGGCACAAGTGGATTATGAGGATAAGACACAGTCTGAGTAGAACCACCAATACTGCAACCTTCATGTTAAGGTTCCCAGAACATGATGAAGTTTAATTTAACCTTATATCCATCAGAGAACAAGATGTAACATTACATACCCTTTGAATTTAAAGCATTTTGATTGGTCGAGTGCTGGTCATGTGTGAGTCAATATAAAGTGATAATGACTCGAGAATGTTTTCGCGTGAGCACCAAGAATATAATACTGATGGTTGTGTTCTTTTTATGTGCACCATAGTTACAACAACATGGCGTCTGATAAAAGAAATCTACAGTTTTTCATTGTGTCCATAATGATTCGGTAACATTTAGTGAAACACTGGCGAATTGGATCAACATCTTTAAATGTTTAATATTAAATGTGAAGCAGGTGTGGCTCGTTGTACAAAAACAACAATGAAAGCATAATTTAATAGGGCATGTGATATAACAAGTAAAGACTTATGTTTCTTTGATATATAGTTTTGCGAACCTGGCTAGTATGATACTGACCTCGGACTGCATCCTCGGTCAATAACTCATTACCCAGGTCCTTCAAACTATATATTGACCTCAACACAAGTCTTTATTTGTATAATAATTAAGGAACCTTAGTGAAAAAAACCAACAACAAAATCTCAAGATCATTATTGTTTTGGTAATCTGTCATTGTCATAGTGGTCATGGAAAGCTATAATTAGTGGAGAAGGACTGCCACCAAACAACTGTCTGCGGGTAGAAACACCAGCTTACTGCCAGGCAGTCTGAAGACCTTACCTTACATGGAAGTTCTCACACTGTTGTATGAACCAAATAATTTCAGGAACTAAAGAGTAATAAGTCTCACTGACAGTACCCACTTGGCCAGAGAAAAAGAAATAACATTCAGTTTAAATTGGCAAAAACATATATTGAACCTTGACAGGGCACAATGGTAAAAGGACTAAGGAGAGAAAAGAAAAATGGACAAAGGAGAGAACAAAACAACAACATAAATATTTGTAAGTTATAATGGTGAAAAGTAAAATTAATAGTTACTATATATACTGTATATAGTTAACAGTACCAGACATGGTAGTGCAATTGGTAGAGCAGTTATAGGAGGCCCCGAGTTAGATCCCAGGCCTCGACATACTGAAGTTGTTAAAAATGGTAGTGGTACAGATCCCTTGCTAATGTTAAAGCAAATATAATTATAAGTAATTTCAGAACTGATTGACCAGGTGTCAGGATGATACGACTGTTTGATATCAAACCAGGTGTTCACAGCATGCTATACACAGTTAAGGCAGCACTATATCTGCTTCAATTGGACACCGTCTCCAGGTAAATAAAATACTGTTGGTGGAATGATAAACACAACAAAGAAAATATTGCTTATAACAACCAGAGTTCCAGAGATTGGCAATACATTTTATTCAATGTGACAACATACACAATTTAACACCAGGATGGCCATTTAGTTAAATGGTTACATTGAGACAATCCTAATAAGTACAAGCATAATGATGTAGCCTTCTCAGGGGACACAATGAAATAGGAAAAATTCTCCAATTAATCAGAATGTCTTTCCCACTCTTGATTAAATTACTGGCATTGATTTATTTCTATCTGGCTAATTATAAATACATAAGATTTAATAATAATGTCATTAGGTGCATATAATGGAATTGGATACAACATGGTAGTCAGCAACATATTAGGTGGACAGAGTATATCATAATCAAATCCTGGTGAAAAAATGATCTCTGGCAAAGAGCAGTGAAGAAACAAACATGCTGACTTCAGGAGGATCAAACTTTTCCAACTCTCAAAGAAGACAGGAGAAATCGAACTACCAAACTTGGGGACTTTTCCCTGTAATTTCCTCATATTTATACACTTTCTAATGTCATTAGATATGCTTTAGAAATGAAGAATTACATTTACCACTCATCTAGTCATGAGACAGAACCAAACATAATATTATGTAAATGTAACCATGGATTTTTTTTACATCACATCGACACAATTATGTTTATGTTAGTGACTTCCAGCTAATTATTGGTGGAGAAAGACCCCAGACTTATGTCCTGTGTAGAACTACTGGCACACTGCAGGTTTGCTGGAAAACTTCACCACATGGAAGTTCTCATCCATACTGGGACTCCCACCCATGCAGTGAAAGGCCTAGAAGTGTAACCCTGTATACTAACAAAAGCAAATACCAAGACAGACAGTTGTTATTGGGTTGCCGACAATGGCATTTAATCGGCAACCCTTATATTTATGATTGGTTTTGGAAATGTCTTTGGGGTGATGTCACAGCTTTGAGAAGTGATATTATTTTCTAACGGTTATTTTTATGCCATTTCTACAGTAAAATGACCATATTGTTATATATCTATTATGTGTTTGGTTTCTTTTGTCCCTAAAACAACAACCACTTAAGTTAAAAACAATTACCTAAAAACTGTGACAAAAATCACAATTAAAACCTTACTAATATTAATTGTTGATTCTTATTTCTATATAACATGACTGCACTAATTTGTATGCAAGGGCAGACTGCACTAATTATCATCACAGACTTAGACAGAAACATTTTAATAGAAAGATGTGTAAAATTTCTTAATCCAAATTTTTTTAGGACTTAAACTGTTTTGTTGTACTTTTTATGGTTACTATGTATTAAGTGCCTGTACACTTAATACATAAATAATCTGACAATTCAAGATTGGTATGCATACTTATTCCTTATTCCCAAGCATATTGTACTGTAGTTCAGCTTTTTCCATCTGTTTTGAATTTCCAGACACTCATGTGAGCTCGGTCAAACTGTGCTAATGTAAAATGTGCCAAATATGAATTTACTGATAAATACCTGGCTCGATTTGTTTCTGCCTGAAAATGATGAGCTATGAATAACAGATAGATACATTTTAAATGGTTTTACATTAGTCTACATTTAAAGACCAGTAATAACGACTTACATGCACCCTAAAGTACATACTTGGATCAATACAAAGAAAGTAAGTGAGCATAAATACGAAACAATATCAGTAAGACTTTACATTGCAATGACTGAAAATGACCAACAAAGATAGACTCAGAGCAACAGTTTGGGAAAATTTCTTAAAGGGTACATAATCATGTATTAAGAATACTTTATGGAGGGTTGATTGGGATGATGATTAATTTATCAAAACAAGACATGTATACATAAATGAGTTGTTAATTAATGGTGTAAATGGTGGTCCGCTGCATAAGACTGCCAAGGCTCATACATTCAACTGCATTGCAAAAACATCTTTTGTTGAAAGATCTGTTTACAGCATTCTATTTTTACATTATTTTCCTGCAAATTTGCTGCTCTGCATCAATTTTTTCTTGTGGACTTATTGTACGAGAGAGTATTTTAGTTTTAGTATCATAATAATAATATGCCTCCAACATATAACTTACTTAACTTTGCTGTGGAATATATAAGGTTCAATAAACTTAGATGTCTCCCACCTCATTGTTATACAGATTCATATTAAAACTATTTGAAGTAATTGACATATTTTTTTTTATTTCACCTCATTGGATGTTGTATACAATAAATCTGTCTATTGTTGGTAACTTAATATATGACATGACAGAAAGCAATTTATTCCTAATTTAACTAACACAGTAAATAGCCTTATGATTCATTACATCTATAATCAACAAAAGAAGACAATTCAGAGCATTGTGCCAGTTATGGTGTCTGTGCTCTGCACATTAATTCATTAAAACTTTATAATAAAGAAACAAGAAAGGCTGAACCTATTCACAGCCAGACTGTTGGTCACAACATCCATCTTTCTTTATTGGATAAATCAATTCCCCTTACTGTGGAGTCCTGGCTGCTGTGTCCTTGTGCAAATGGTTCATTCACAAAGTCTTACTAAAATAAAGTTTGGCAGACTGTATTTTAATCATTGTGTAACATCTGGTTACAACTTGTTTAATGAATTAATTTTAACATTATAAGCATACTTAAAACAAGCACTTCTGGTTTGTGGTAACAGTCATAGTTTCCAGACCATTACATAACTGTACCTGAGTATGGAATTTGTGCAAACAACAGCAAAGGCCATTCTATATGTCTTTAATTTTTTGGCAAGATCTCTTCAGGCAACAATAATTTATTCTAGAAATTTGTAGGAAAAAAAATGTTCCAAACTGTTAAATACCACATTTAAGATCTGTTACTGCACTGGCTTTCATCAAAAGCCGCCAATATTCTGAGTTTTGAAGCAAATGCAGAGATATTATCCAGGCAAGGTCAAGGATGTCGTTGAACACCCCCACACCTACCTACAACCATGCCTGCCAGAGCTCTCCATAATTAAAATCATCTTCAACTGGGAATATAAAAACCAAAGCAAAATGATAGTAGCATAAATTGTATTCATGCCACACTTTCACCAAACAGCAGAATCATAATATTTTTTTACAAACACAGACCCTGTTTATCCTGTCTAAATAAAACCCCACTGTTTCATAATCACACTGGGAATTGTTAGCATTTGCCTCTGCTTCATTTTTTTGCTGTTTATTTTCCTTCTTTTTACATAAAAATGAACATGTGGTATCAATCAACCCAATTCAAGCCAGTTTGTCCTCTGATATCGGAAGGACAGAGATAATAAGCTGGTAAATGACAATTTTATTCTTTCATGAGATTATCTAAATTATCTAACAAGAGGCCCTGTGGCTGTCTTATTCTGCTGCAATTTTATATAATGCAGATGTCTTTTTTATATTTGCCAACCACTACAGTGACAATAACATGAAAAGGTGAATAATAAATAATGCTGATCAGACAAATTTCAGAGAGAGGTAGCTGATTTGGATCTACAATGTTTGTTGAAACCTTCCTCCCTCCCCTCACCCCTCCAATGGAAGCACTTAATGACATACCAGTGAAAAATAATCATAACTTTGAAATTTACTTTCATGGAATGAAAACAGCTCAATGTGTTGGCAGAGCATGCTTAAGAGTGCTGACATTGTGAAGTTAATTTCATGATTGATGCAAATATTTTGGTGATCCTAATCTCTTTAAAGACTAATTTGATAAGTACATTTTGATATGTTGTCTGTGTTTGAAACTGCAGTTATTTAATAAAGGGCAATAACTCTGTTGATTGTGAGCTTTTGCCTTAATAAAATTATATTTTTAAGGGCCATAACTTTGTTGATCATTACACATTGATTTTAACAGTTTTAAATGTATTTTAAAGGGCGATAACCCTGCTGATCATCATTTATTGACTTGAACAGCAATGTATGTATTTTATAAGGCAATAACTTACTTTAACAGCTATAATAATATTTTAAAGAGCAGCAACTCTTCTGATCATGTTTTTAATGACATGAGTGTGTTTTAAAGGGTCATAAGTCTGCTGATCATGAATCTGGGCCTTTAATAGCCATGAATATATTTTAAATGGTCATAATGCTAATGACTCAATCTCATTTGCCTTAAACTGCCATTGTTCTAAGCACAAGAGATATACATGTAGCTCTCTTAATCGTAAACATTTTTGTTTTTAATGACCAAATGTGCTTTAAAGGGTTAAAGGGCATAACTCTGTTGATCATCATTTATTAACTTTAACAGCAATGAAAGTATTTAAAAGGGCAATAACTCTGTTGATTATCGCTTATTAACTTTAACAGCAATAAAGGTATTTTAAAGGGCAATAACTCAGTTGATCATCACTTACTGACTTTAATAGCCATACATGTATTTTAAAGGGCAATAACTCTGCTGATCATCACTTACTGACTTTAACAACTATACATGTATTTAAAAGGGCAATAACTCTGCTGATCATCACTTACTGACTTTCACAGCCATACAATTATTTTAAATGGCTACAACTCTCTTTATTATCAGTCACTGACTTTAATAGATATAATATTTTAAAGAGACATAACTCTGCTAATCACGAATTTTTACCTTTTACAGCCATGAACATATTTTAAATGGTCATATGCGTTTGATTCCAACTCATTTGCCTTTAACTGCTATTGTTCTAAGGACAGAGGATATACATATAGTTCTCTTGATCATAAATTTTTGCTTTTAATGACGAGTTTGTTTCAAAGGGCTATAACTCTGTTAATAATTAAACTCTTGTCTTTGATAACTGCATCAATTCAGTACTCTGATGTCTTTGAACCCTGCCAGTCCTGGTAGAAATTGTGTTTTAAAGAGCTAAAACTGAATATGATGAGTTACAGCATCAGAAGTGAAAATACTTGACATATTTATTTTAATCTTAGTTTTTTCAAAACATTGTTTTCTGAAAGTATTTACTATATGTTTGTATTGACATGGCTCTAAGACTCTAAACAGTATTCTATAGAAGTCAATCTTATGCTTTCAAAAGTAGAAAATAACATGTTATTTTCAAGATTTGATAAAAACAACCATTGAAACCAGTTTACGTCTGTTGAATTTGAATCTGCTCCACATAACAAAAGAAATTTACCTAACATCCCATTAACTTATGATGGTGGCATCTTCTCTATCAACTGTACTAACCCTTTCATTCATAGTTCATCTATTATTTTGAAATTTTACCTGACCTTTTTGTTTTTCTTTAAAAGAGTAAATTATTTTAATAAATCAATGTTCAGCTGGTAACAATAGATTAAAGGCTGAAGTTGTCTACATATCAACCCTTAGTCATGCAGATTTTGTTAATGATTGTGAATGGTTTGTAAAGGCATAAAATGACATACAAGCAGGAAAGGATTAAACCAATGTAGACAGTCATTCTATGTAGACATTTGCCAATATAACCATTATTGTGTTGGTATGATGTAACAAAAAAACAACAAACAAAAACACCCATAAAACTTAATACTGTAAAATCATTACAGTATCCTCTAG
Organism: Sinonovacula constricta; assembly: GCA_007844125.1. NCBI lineage: Eukaryota > Metazoa > Mollusca > Bivalvia > Cardiida > Solecurtidae > Sinonovacula > Sinonovacula constricta. The sequence continues at coordinate 15,706,609 of CM017568.1, forward strand.
CCCTAATGGGCCAAGTAATTCAAAAGTACATTTACTTCTACTTCTACCCATACTGCCTGCACCTCTTATTGAAGTATTACTGGCAGGGGCACCAATAGGAACGCCAAGGACTGAACCCAGCTGGTCACTTAATCCTGAAACTAACAAATCAGTCCTTCTGTTAACCCTTAAATCCTGAGCACCAAGGATAGAAGCCATTACTACCAATTTTCAATTCTTTAGAGTGATCCAACCTGAGATTGAGCCCATGGCCTCACAATTTTTAAGCCAATGCTCTACCAATGAGCAATGCAGCTGACTGACTAGTCCCCGGATTGAACGCTAGTTTGGCCTCTCATAAACCAATAGTTTAAAGAAATGTGGATACTTCTCCAGACAACAAACTTTAGGAAAATCAGTTTTAGCATTAAAGCAAGATAATTACATATTATTGTATAAAGTTCTATAATTATGTTTTTATAATATTTTTTCTAGTAAATGCACATAAATGTCATTTGAGTAAATCTACAGTATTATCTTAATTTTAGTAATATTTCTTTTATATAAAATCTGTATTCATGTATAACAATTATAGAACCATTAAAACTTCTTTGAGAATTTGTGGAAAAATAATAATATTTTGGGTGTATTCATATCACTGCACTAATGATCAAGGCATGTTTTCAATACAAAACTGACCACAATAGAAGTGAAACCAGATGATAGCAGAAAGTTATATCCATCAATGTTAATTTTTTATATTGCACATTATTTTGAATTATCTTTGTACTCTTTGTTTCAAGATGGATGTGAATGCCATGTTTATCATTTGGGGAATTTCTTTTTATATATTTATTACAATTCTGGATGACCTATGACACAAGGTATCTCAGAAAACCCACCATGAATGAAGCCTTGTTTTCTATTATGTTCTAACAGCTTAAACAATGCTGGCATTGGAAGAGGTGAAACTGCAGCTTTATTGTGTAAAACTAAACGTCTTTCAAGCATATTTATAGTTCATGGACTAGCAAAACAGAAAGGATGCAAACTGTGAGAAATGCATGAAACATTTTAAAATTTGCAAAATTGTATCAAATACAAATCAATATAACAAAGCAGAAATAATTATGATATTGGGTAACACATACTGGGAAGTGTTTCATGACTTATAAAGCATTTTACTTCAGCATTATTATTCAATTTTTAAATTCATGGATTGTTTTTTTTTAATCACCTTTTAAAGTCATACCAAGTGTTTTTTCAATGTTAATTATATGTTCCATATTTAGTGATGTCATTTTTGTTAAAAAAACAGAAGTACCATTCAATATGACAACCAATCATATCCCATCCTGATACATGGCCAATGTTATTTGCAATCTATCACTTCACAACAGTTAATACATAGTAAAAGTGTACCACTTTATCTTTGATTCTGGTTGTTATCAAATAACATAGATTTTGTATTTGGTTTTTATACATATTTTGTTCTGGTCATTAACATAGATTTTGAACTGGTTATGAACACATATGGAAAGCTAAATGTTTAAGGTGGGGTGGGGAATTCAATTGTAAAAAAGGGGCATGAAATGGCTACTAAATTCTCAGACAAACCGGTAGAAAGTTGACCTGTGAATAAACTAAGGTAATCATGAAAAATATATAATGTCTATATTTGATACTTCCCTGGACACATCTATGGCATGAGATTTGACAGGTAGACATAACTGTTAAGGAGAATAGAATATTTGCTTTCAAATTTCCTAAGTTCAGTTTATCATGCTCTAAACTGCCCCTCAGCAGATGTTTCATTGCAGAGAATGGCTTGTCAAGACGAGGAATTGCAGCCAAGTGCTTTATTTTTATGATGATGTGAGACTATGTTGCATAATCCTCCCATAGGTAACAACCCATTGCCGTTTCGAAGATCACATGACCATTGTTGCAAGCATGCTTGCATTCATCAAAATCAGTGTACATGCAAAAATAAATGCTCAAAGTGTGAGAGTATATAATACAACACTAGATGCCTAAGGCGAGATGTCAAACCTGTAATGAAAACTCAGAAGCATTTATTTTAAACCTTTCACCTTAAAGTGTGACCTTCACCTTTGGGCTAGCAATAAGTTCCTGCTGGTGACAAACTGTCTCAAAGAGGCAAACACTTGTGTTAAGTTGTAATTTTAAAAATCCTTTAAGCCATGGTTTTGTTACAGTCAAGAAAAGCTCAAAAGCACTCTTTTCTTACCTCGGACCTCTAGGTATGGCCTTGACCTTTGTGCAAGCATTGTGGTTGTTTCACACCCTTTTATCATGTCAAATACTTATGCCAAGTTATTGGAATACTCTTGTGACATACACTTGATTTATAATAATGTTACATCCCGGACAAGCTCCTTTGACCTTGAAGACTGACCTTGACCTAAGGATTAGCAATTAGGTCCTTGCAAGTGACACCTTGTTTAATCACAGCAAAAACTTTATTTGTATTATTTTTTTAAATACATTGCAGCAATACAATTACGGCCATTTTAGCAGCATTCAGCTATTTTGATGGCGTAAGACAAAATGTCGAGGTAGAACCCCTGGTGCTGGAATACCTTAACACAGTAAGTCTTTGGCCTGACTGGGACTCGAACCCATGTAGAGCTAAGGTAGCAGACAGAGGAGTTACAGGTCTATGAGTCTACCACTTAGCACAAACACTTGATTGAAAACTTATGGTTATTCTCATAAATATGCAACAAGACAACTGCCACTAAAGTGCAGAGTTGAAAGAAAAAAACAAGACATTAAAATTACATTTAAATTTTATAATTTATATGGCATAAATGCACCGTTATTCAAAGGGACTTCAGTTTTACAGTACTTTGCCATAAAATCTCTGAAATTTAACAGAGTCTGTAAACTGAAAACAAAAATTAAATACGTCATTTATCCATTTTAGCTAAGTAATAAATATTTATTATACTAAGAAATGTTAATTTGTTTTACATAAATATTTCTAACTAATTGAGAATCTTAACTAAATATCTGGTTTGAGCCATGAAATATTTTCTATCCATGAAAAGTTTAAGTGACCCCACAATTAACTTAATAACTTCAAGCTCTTTAAATAAATAAAATGACTTCCAAATGTCATATGTTTTACTATGATAGGTTGGTAAGTTTTCAAAATTATTGAGTTCAATAAGCTGCACTTGAAAATATTATTAATGATCAACAAACATGTATCTTTTTTTTTAATCATCATCATTATCATCATCATCATCATCATCATCATCATCATCATCATCATCATCATCACTATTTACAGCAAAGGAGAAAAATAACACAAAAATAATTTGCTGATTTAATTAGAGTTACACAGAAGAAACATGTTGGTTTAAGAGACCATTTTAACCCTCTGTCCCTGGTCATGTTATACAGATTTTCCCTGTGCGTACATATTAAAACATGTTTATTAACAGAATAACTGCTTGTATTAATGCAAAGAGCTGGTAGGAGAAAATATCATTTTTATAAGTACCTGATAATGCTTTTTTATTATTTCATGTATAGTTGTAATATAGCATCATCCAGTTATATTTTAGTAGAGAGTGGCTCCAAATAAATGTCTGGCAGCTTTTTCTGCAGCACCACTAAAGTAAACATGAACATCAGCAGCAGCAACATCAGCAGCAACACAATTAGCACTATCATGCCAGAGATTCTGAGGAAAAGAAAACTTCTTTTTTTTTTCAAAATGCACCTATACAATTTGCTCATGCTTTACATATGGAAGTCATTGTCAGAAACAAATGGATCATAACACAATGAAATATTTAGCACATAAAATTTTAAAACCTCATGGATCTCTTTTTGTTATTAACCATTTTGTAAAGAACAATAAACAGTTAAAAATTCAAGATGTATATGATGATGGCCTTGAACTGCTCACCTGAAGACCATGATTCAGTTTGCTTAAAAAATCTAAGTGCAAGACAATCTTTGGGTTTATCCTCCTACCAACAGTTTTCCAGGTATTTGGAGACTCTATATCTACATAAACTAGATAAAGTGCTGCCTTCACTGGGTATATAGCATGCCGTTAACACCTGGCATAGAACCAAACCAAGTCACATTATCACGGCTGCACACACCACTTCATTCACCATTTTTAATGACTGATATGTTACGGACCAAGATCCTCCATACTAGGAGCTGCTGCACTACTGGTCCGGTAAGTGTAAAATCTAACTCTACAAAACCTGATAATAGGCATTTGTAATTGTTCATAAAAATATCATTGCACATGTAACTCATACATGCATGTAAAGATTGTGAATATTCTTTTAGAAGATCAGGCCCAAATATCATTTTAATGTGTCCACAGACCTGGTCAATGATTTCACGTTGTGACCTGCATTTTGACCCCACTTGACCCAGTTTTAAAGTTATCCATGATTTCAAGCAGATAATAATCAACCAAGATTTATGAAAATTAGGCCAAAAATTGTGTCCACCACCTTGTTCACAACTTTTTTTTCTAGGATTTGACCCAGTGACCTATATTTTTACCCCAAGTGACCCAGTTTAGAACTCAGTCATGACTTATGATATGACATACATTATAATCAAGCTTGTAAAATAAAAGCCATGAATGTGGCTTTAATATATTTGGTTTTTTACAATTTGACTTAGTAACCTCCTTCTTACACCCCTTGTGACCCAGATTCAAACCCATCACTGACTTTATATGACTTTAGACCTACAATCATTCTGGTAAGTTAAATAACAAAAGGATTCCAATCTAGAGTTAGCAAGCAAATTGTTGACACAGGGCTTGATGGATAAAGGGCAACCAGAGAAAAGCTTACCTATACAACACCTCCTGCTCAGACAAACTAAAAAGAAGTGACCCAGTTACTGGAAACTTACATTTTTTGTCTATGACTTAATATGTAACATATGTTCTTCATCTGTTTGCAAATACAAGTTTTGGCTATGAAATGATAAGTTGTTTAATGGGGAGAGCCCACAGGTAATCAAGTACAAAGCCATATTTCTGGCAAGGAAAGGAAAATGTATTAAACAAGATAAGACTCCCATTGTTGAAAGATTATCATATTGCTGATAATGAGAAAAAGACATAAGATTTAAATGCCAAAGGCTTAAACAAAATTTGATAAAACTTCAAGGTTTGCCAGTAAAACTGTTGTTTTAAAAAGCTTAAAAAAAACATTCATGTTCTAACAAATTAACACAGGTTTAAGTCAGCAGCAAAGTAACTTAAAGTAATTAATTAATATTGAATGAAACAGTATTCAGATAAAAAATTTCCCTCCTGACCTGGTAGTGCAAATGGTAGACTGTAGACTCCAGGTACAGGATGCCCTGGGCTAGATCCCAGGCCATGACATTTCAAAGTCATTAAAATGGCAGTGATTTAGCTCCCATACTTACGATGCTCAAGCAAATATAAGGGAAGTTCCATGACTGGTCCACCTGCTGTCAGGATAATGTGACTGGGTATGGTAGCACAACAGGTGTACACAGCATGCTATACACAGTGAAAGCAGCACTTTATCAGCATCAATAAAACACTGTCTCCAAGTAACTGAAATACTAATGATGGGATGTTAATCACAATAAACAAACAAAAATACACAATATTCCTCAAGGCCATTTCATAATATTTTGTCTTTTTTTCCAACATTATAAAAGCACAAACTAATCTGATCATTTAATCATATTACAATTTAATGCAAACAAAAAGTGCAGAATGTTTCTTAAAAAGAATTCTAGTTGTCAATACCATCAGCAGCATCACCTTTTTCAGAAACCGAAACAACACCATAAAAATATGACTACCATCAGCATCAACACCAGCACCATACTCACCATCATCAGCATCATTAACAGACACACCTTCTGCAACTTTCAGCATCTACAACCAGCGTTACCAGCAGGAAAAGCTATAACTAAAAACGTGGCCATGCCACAAAACCAGGTTTTCAATGATTTAACAATTTAACACAAATTATTTATTATTCGTCTTAATACACACCTGTATCAAATTTATTACTATCACTATTTATAATTTGTTCTAAAGCACACCAATATCAAATTTATTATAACCACCATTCATTATTTGTCCTAATGCATACATGTACCTACATCCAATTTATTATTATTACTGTTTATTATTTGTTCTAAAGCACACTAATATCAAATTAATTCTTACCACTATTCATTATTTATCGTAATGTGCACCTATATCAAATTTATTATTTCCCTCATTAATTATAAGTCACAATACAAACCTATATCAAATTTATTATTACCATTATTCATTATTTGTTCTAAAGCACACCAATATCAAACTTATTATTACTACCTTTCATTATTAGTCCTAATGCACACATTGTCAAATTTATTAATGACACCATTCATTTTTTGTGCTGAAGAACACCTAGAGTGGCAACGGGTACTCTTAAATACTTCTGAGTTACAACCCTTTATTGCTCAAGTATGTGCTCATGATGCACACGAACATGATATTTGAACGTCTTTTTCCATTTTCCAATGTTTACAGGCCACAAGGTTTTGAATTTGTAAAAGATAAACACCCTTGAATAAGGTATGTATGGTAAATTTCTTGTTAAAGCACTGCATAAAGCGAGGTAGTCAATATTGATTTTTGTAGTGTTACAGCAGGTGGTACTTACCTAGTATTGAATATAAACACATTTTCTTAGCGACCTTTAGTCATAAATGCATTCTAGTTAGGATGTACCAACATTGACTTTGATTTTCTTACTGAAGAAGAAATTAAACAATATCCATTTGTATGTTTACATTGCTATCATGTTTTCATTAAGCATGCATTATGCAGTTTGCAGTTTTTTATAGAATGAAACATTTGGCTATATTGTATTAAAATCTAATGCTACCAATATAGAATTGCATTTGTACAGAAGATAAGCTTATTACAAACGTTAATAACTCAATTTAACATTTCTATTTATTACAATTCCCTTTTATAATCAAATGTAACATTAAGTCAACATTTTAAAGAAATATCTAAGTATTTCCTTCAAAATTCCAGAATACATGACAAAACCTTATGCATTTCATCCCAGCTTTTAGCTGTAATGTGCATGTGCAGAGTACACATTATATTTGAGGACGAGTACCAGCCCCATGAAACAATTTTAAGGGCCGAAAAATAATGAAACAAACGTAGATAGGCCTATATTTGGCCTTAGGTATCTGGAAATACCCGACTTTGCACTATTTCATATTTATTAATACAACCCTTCATTATTTACCCTAAATCACACCTATATCAAATTTATTAATGCAACCATTCATTATCCTAAAGCATGCCTCGGTCAAACTTATTAATACCACTATTCAAAATTTGTCCTAAAGCACATTTGTATCAAAATTTATTATTTCCACCATTCATTATCCTAAAGCATGCCTTGGTAAAAATTATTTGGGATTTGGGATTTGCCGGCATTTTTGCCGATACTGTGCTGCGACATTTGTATCATTATAGCACAGGGGGCACTTTTTAAGGTGCCCAGAGACTAAACCCTGCCGGTCCATTATACTGACATCGACAAGGTGTAATGCTGTTCCTTTAGCCCAGAGTGTTAGAAGGGAAGCCCCTACTACCAACTTAAAAGACTTTGGTTTGATGCAGCTGGGTTTGAACCCACAACCTCCAGATTCACAAGCCGATGCTCTACCACCTGAGTCAAATTCATTAATGCCACTATTTAAAATTTGTCCTAAAGCACACCTACATCAAATTTATTAATGCCAACATTCATTACTTATTTGTCCTACAGCATATCTTATTTATTAATGCCAACATTCATTATTTATTTGTCCTACAGCATATCTTATTTATTAATGCCACCATTCATTATTCATATGTCCTACAGCACATAATATTTATTAATGCCACCATTCATTATTTATGTCTTACAGCACATCATATTTATTAATGCCACCATTCATTATTTATTTGTCTTACAGCACATAATATTTTTTAATGCCACCTTTCATTATTTGTCCTAGAGCACACCAATAGCAAATTTATTAATGTCACCATTCATTATTTATCCTAAAGCAGACTTATGTCAAAATAATTATCACTACCATTCATTTTTTATCTGAAATTATTTTTCACTGCCAATTAAACTGCCAAATGATTTGGGTGTGTGAAAGGAATAATATAAGCTTATAATGGTCCCTTTGTTTGGAAATAAATGTAGTTGGCATCATATTATTGCGTTTTGTTATCAGTAATATAATGCTTATGTTTTGAAGAAACAAATTCTTTTTCATTATCATTATAATAAATCACCCCTGAAATTTCATTGGTATATAAATCATACTTGACAAAAAGATGCTTGCCAAATTTTTCAACATCTTCAAACCAAGTAAAGCTGCCAGAAAAAAGTTATTAACACAACATAAGCCCTGACACAATATACATGACCATTGTTTTATTGTAAGAAATTAAACTCTGATGTGACGTAAATGGTTTGTCTACAGGCCAGGAAACACTTTACCAATTAGCATTCTTGCACAGGTAACAAATGTTAATCGTGGATCAAAATGGGCACTTAGAAGAGTAATGAACTTAATAGTTTCATGAGGCTATTTAAAAAAGACCTGAATTCCATTGATCATTTATCATAAACCATACATCCTATTAGAAATTTAAGAAAAAATACTTTTGAAACCTAAATTGAAGCCCCTTTCCCTCATATCTTGATGAGATTATGTAAGCTTGTAGTTGGATCAATGTTTTTGTAATTATATCATACAATTGCATATTTGTATCATTTACCGATCGTTAGGTAGTAGATAATGTTTTTAATGATGATACATTTATACAAATCACCCACAATTTCTTAGTGTTTAAATTCATCCTTGACTGATAAATAAACTTTTAAATCCTTTACTTGCTGGAAACACCATTAGGGTAGGGCATGTTTTATGTTAACCTTTTACTTTCTTGAGACAACATTAGGGTGTGATTTTATGTGTGTGGTGTATTCAGCATGTAAAGGGTTAGAAATATTCAAACCTAGGTGAGCCTCCAGAAGAATGTCAGTTGGAATCTAAACTATTACTGAAAACAACTTTGGCAATTTTAAAATTAGGCAACCTTTTTTTTTCATTGCAAGAAATCTTTAAGGTAACTCAGGAACTGTGGAACACTTAGAGGAAAGTATTCATGTTAAAGTGTGGCAACTGGTTTGTGATCACGACTGGAAACATATATATTTGTATTTGAGCAGGGGAACCAAAACTTTAAATGGGGAAACGAGCATGTGATATCAATCAATATCAATGTTAGTGTTTGTACCTTACAACAGACAGCAAGCACCTGACTTTTAAGTCTTTAAATCAGGAAAGGCTGCCAGATGACAGCTATTTACAACATTTAAGTCTTTACACAAATATACCAGTAAGTTCTTCTTGCAAAGTAAACAAATTTCACCCTTTAAAAACTGAGTGAATTTTAGCTAAGAGTAATTTTTTCAAAGTCATAACATATTTTCCGGTCATCTACTTAAATATCCTGTCAACATACAAGTTATAGCAACCTTGCACTTTGGAGGTATATGTATTTAAGCAATATCATAACCTTTTTGCTGGTAATGCATTTTAAATGGCCTATAATGAATGGAAAGGGTAATTTATCATTATGTAGGAAAAATAAATGTTTATAAGATCATTAGCACAGTTCCAGTCAAGTGCACTTTATAATCTTGAATACATAGCAATCTGCGTCATTTACCTTGAACATCAACAAAATGACACTAAATCTTTTAATGGGCCAAACATTTTGCAATCAGGCCTTGAAACACTTAACTAATTAGTGTGTTTATGAAGGTAACAAAATCTATTCTTAGACATGGAGGTATTTAGCAAATCATAATATGTATTTATTTGCTGCTTTTAAATCATGCACATTTTCAATTCCATAATGAATTCAATGTCCCTGCTATTTTAGGACCTTAAACAAGAAACATTGCCATGCTAGGAAACCAGGTTAGATTAACAATTCTGTGTAATGTGGATGAAATCCCTTCCTTAGTTGAAAAGTTATGCTCCGGAGACTATAAATCTGCACAATTTTTGACCTTTGAACTTTTAACTTTAACCTTGACAGTTGAGGTAAGCCCATGGCCATGGTTCATAGATGCAAAACTCTGTTTCATAGAGGGGAACATTCTTTTATGCATCTAAGCTGAAGTACCTTTTTGAAAGCCATGGTTCTTAGACAAGACACTCAGTCATAATTAATGAACAATTGTGGGAAGATATGTTAAGTTTCAAAGCTCTTTCATGAATGGTTACTGAGAAAAATACAACTCTGACAAAAAAACTTACTGAAAATTTTAAGTGAAAAAGTGGCATAAAATTGGCAAAATAGAGTCAGGGGTTATGAAACTTGTCCTGATAATTGCTACTGTGATGTCAGACAATTATATTAAGTTTCAAAGCTCTATCTTGAACAGTTACTGAGAAAAAGACAACTTTGACAAAAAACTTAATGAAATGTTGACAAACATCAATGAGCCATCAGGTAAAGGTGCAACTAGGTTTCCACTTGAGCCTCAGGTTAACATGCAACTAGGTTTTCACTTTAGACTCAGGTTAAGATGCAACTTGGTTTCCACTTGAGCCTCAAGTTAACATGCAACTAGGTTTTCACTTTAGACTCATGTTAAGATGCAACTTGGTTTCCACTTGAGCCTCAAGTTAACATGCAACTAGGTTACCACTTTTAGACTCAGGTTAAGATGCAACTTGGTTTCCACTTGAGGCTCAAGTTAACATGCAACTTGGTTTTTCACTTTAGACATAGATTAAGATGCAACTAGGTTTCCACTTTTAGACTCAGGTTAAGATGCAACTTGGTTTCCACTTGAGCCTCAAGTTAACATGCAACTTGGTTTTCACTTTAGACTCAGGTTAAGATGCAACTAGGTTTCCACTTTTAGACTCAGGTTAAGATGCAACTTGGTTTCCACTTGAGCCTCAAGTTAACATGCAACTAGGTTTTCACTTTAGACTCAGGTTAAGATGCATCTAGGTTATCACTTGAAACTGATTTAGATACAACTTGGTTTCCATTTTAGCATTGAACTGCAACAATTTATAAAAGCGCTTGCAATAAACAAAGTAGACGTTATTCAGAAGGCATTTTAAAGTGAAAAGCGAAATTAATCATATTCTCGATCTCTGAAAAAAGAAAAACAAGAGGGCCAGGATGGCCCTTAATCGCTCACCTGATGACACAGGCTTTAAGTAGGCTCAAATCTGGCATCAAGTAATTAAGAGTTATTAGTCTTTGGTGAAGTTTGGACCATTAGTATGGGCACTGGGTTGATAACATTTTCTAGAATTCTACCTACTGAATCCACATGACTCACTTCAAAACATATGTAAGATTTCATACTGGCAAACATGCTGGTCCAGTTTGGTGAATGTAGCCTCCTAAGTGTTTTCACGATGTTTTTCTAAAAATGTAACCTAGTGACCTACTTTATGACCCCACGAGACCCAATAACGAACTCATCCAAGATTTCATGCAGACAAACATTCTGACCAAGTTTGGTGAAGATTGGGCTATAAATGTGGTTTCTAGTGTGTCCACAAGCGTTTTCTAAGATTTGACCTAGTGACCTACTTTTTAACCCACGTGACCCAGTTACGAACTCATCCAAGATTTCATGCTGACAAACATTCTGACCAAGTTGGTGAAGATTGGGCTATAAATGTGGTCTCTAGTGTGTTCACAAGCTTTTTCTAAAATTTGACCTAGTGACCTACTTTTTGAACCCACGTGACCCAATTACGAACTTATCCAAGATTTCATGCTGACAAACATTCTGACCAAGTTTGATGAAGATTGGATAAAAATTGTGGCCTCGAGTGTGTTCACAAGGTAAAATGTTGACGAACGACGGACAAAGCGGTATCACAAAAGCTCCTCTTGAGCACATTGTGCTCAGGTGAGCTAAAAACAGACCATGAAATGATATAAGTTTATTCAATATGAAATAGTTCACCGATATACAACTTGTCCTACATAAAAGGTTGCTATCAGTCATTATAGATTACTGAATTTCAACAAACCAAGTTCCATGTTGTGTTTTGACAAGCTTTTCCATAAAATAACAAATGGGACCATAGCGGTTATCATGTTAATGGTGATTGAGGATAGGAAACACACTTCATGATGTAATAAATGTAAGATTAAGAAGTGCTTAACAAATCAAGAATTGGTTAATGGTCTGTATATATTCAATAAGGGGATGTATTTGTTGTAAAAGGAGAATGACATTGGTTGTAATATTTGTTAAGTTCATCATTTTATTTATTGGCCAATTTTTTCTTGGGGGTTTAGTATCACTTAGGGATTTGATCATTTCTCTTACATCACACTGAAACAAGTATGGTCATATCAACAATGTTCAACTTATTACTGGTGGCAGAAGGTCCAAGACTTACGTCTATGTAGAACCACTGCCCACCACAAGTCAGCTTGAAAACCTCTCCACATGAAAGGTTTCTCCCTGACTGGGACTTGAACCCACATGCTGAAAGGCTAAGGTCTGACAAATGCTCAACTAAATCGCTCAACCATTCATAAAGGAGGTTGGAAGGAAAGCACACTCATTTTATGTGTATATTAATAATCTTCAATAAGGTGCATCATAAGAACTTCACACAGCAGCTTAAGGTCACTTTAAGCTTTTGTCAGAATACCAAGAATACCAGTTGGTGACTCTAAGAACCTGCCTAGGATGCCGTTAATTAACAAATGGTGGAAAATAGGAGCAAGAAATTTTCTTAACAAGCATTTAATAGTATTGCGGGCAATACAGTAGTCCCCTACCGGTCCCTCAAAAAGTTCTTTAATTATCATACGCTTCTGTTTATTGCCATTTACAATTAATTTGAGGTTGAAGTCTGTATTTGTATAATTATGGCTTAAAAATGAAGTAATAAACAAGGAAATCTACAGATACATATACAAGTCAGCCTGAGCTAAGGGACACCTGAGAACAGCAGACACCTGCTTTCAATGGACCCATCAATATTCCCCAAAGGAAAATCGTTCTATAATTGACTGTAAACAAAGGACACCTGTCATCTGTGGACAACGGACACGCTTTTTAGTAGTCCCTGAAAAAAGGACACTTGACCGATTGTCTGTTTTTTTACCTTATCTAGCATCATTTCAATATGCCATGTTTTTATATTATTAATTGATCTTATTGTTTGTCTCCAATGTTTTGAAAACAATGTCAATAGGAGTGAATTTGGCCCTTTCATTTGATTATTTGCAATTTATGTCAGATAAAGGCCAGAAAATATCGACCACAAAACATAAGAAAATAAGGTATGAGCACCTTAATGTACTATCATTTAAGGTAAGTGCACCTGAATGCGCTATCCAAAACTTCACAATTATGCTGCAAGGTCATGCTGTGACCTTGACCTTCAAGGTAGCGACCCAAATGTTGTGAGCGACACGTCATCTCAATATGGTGATCATTTCTGTGAAATAGTTGTAAAATTCGACTTAAAATAACAAAGTTATGGGCTGGACACAATTTTGCTGCAAGGTCATGCTGTGACCTTGACCTTCAAAGTATCGACCCAAATATTGTTCTCGACACGTCATCTCAATATGGTGATCATTTCTGTGAAATAGTTGTCAAATCTGACTCCAAATAACAAAGTTATGGGGCGGACACGCTTTTGCTGCAAGGTCATGCTGTGACCTTGACCTTCAAGGTAGCGACCAAAATCTTGCTCACGACACATCATCTCAATATGGTGATCATTTCTGTGAAATAGTTGTAAAATCCGACTTCAAATAACAAAGTTATGGGCCGGACACGATTTTGCTTCAAGGTCATGCTGTGACTTTGACCTTCAAGGTAGCGACCCAAATGTTGCGCGTGCATATTGTACACATTGCTACCTATTAACATACCAAGTTTCATGCGCCTAGCTTTAATAGTGTTTAAGTTATCAAAGGATCCAGATTTTTAGCGGAGAGACAGACAGACAGACTGATGGACTGATTGACTGACTGACAGACGGAGGGTAAACCTATAGTCCCCTCCGGTGTGAACAGCGGTAGGGGGCTAAAAATAAGTGTTACTGACAGAAACTGCTTCATAATGGTAAAAACATCAGAAAGCATGAAGTTTTGATGCTTTCAGTATCATGTCGGGGTGCTTCCCAGCTTCAATTAAAATCTCATTAATAATGATGTTATCTGTTTGACAAGTGATGTACCTGGATCTTCTCTATTATCATCTTTTCCTACCCACAATGCATTATCTATCACAGAGTTCCTTGCTATTAGGAATGTTGCCAGGTAAGAGTGACAGATCAAAGGTGAGTCTAATTAACAGGTAAAAACAACTTAATACATGGGTAAAAAATTCACTTGACTTTGTTGTTTTCCTTTAAAAGAGCCAAAAGGATTTTAATAAATGTTCAACTTGTAATAATAGATTTAAGGCTGTACCAGTCTACACAAAAAAAACCCTTAGTCATCCAGATTCTGCAAATGATTGTGAATGGTTTGTAAAGGTATTATAAAGTTTCTTTTGAATGTTCAAGAAGAAGCTGTTGTTAATGTGAATTATTATCCAAAGTCACAAACTGGGTGTGGGAAAACAGCAGAATGGCTTGCCAGATGTTTAAACACTTTTATTCTGAATATAACAGCAATTTAAATAGCACAGTGGAGTTCCAACAACTTATTACAATGGATAGTCCATTACAAATATATATGTTGTGTCTTCTAGAATCAAGGAATTCCTTCTATGTCATACATAGTCACAACAGCCTAATATATAGCAAGTCTGTCATACGAAGCCAAATGCTTAAGCAATAAATTATGCAAATTATTTATCATCAACATTATTTGGGCTTCCTTTGATATGGCCCTACATGCTTCTTTATGATGTAATGACAGATATATCCCCAGAAAGGTTCCAGCTGGAGACCAAAGCAAGCTAAATGTACAGCATTTTGCATACTTAACCCCAGACTCGGCCAGTGGTCATCATAAAATGATTGTGTAACACCTGGGCAGTTATTGCTTCACCAAGATTAATCACCTTAGGAAATATCACCATTTGGACATCCAAATTATTACAAATAATGGAACATCTTTTGAACTACAATATATTGAAGTATAAGTAGAATATTTCAAATCATTAAATGACTATCATTATAATATCTAACACTTATTTCACATATGCCCAATTATTGAAATACAATGTTATATATGCCCGATTATTGAAATACAATGTTATTAATATTATGCAAAACAAAGATACAACAATACTTATGATGCATTACCTAATTAAAAGATAGCATCATAATAAAGGTGTAAAATAGAATACGATTGTGAATGGTTTGTAAAGGCATAAAATGGTGTATAGATGCAAGAAAGGGTTAATTATAACATGTTAACCCTCAAGAATGGACAGGAAAACCATTAAAATAAGATACATTCTTATTGCTGTAATATTTACTTCAATTTGTAACGTTCGCAAAATGTACAATTACTATAATTTAAAGCAACTTTCTTAGGATATGTTTAACATTTAGAACAAAAGAAAACCTTTTTTACTTATTTAATGATTTAAACATTTAACATTCATAATGTATTTTATGAAAAACAAGCATTTGAGCAATACAGTAGTCCCCTACCGGTCCCTCAAAAAGTTCTTTATCTTTCATACGCTCCTGTTTATTGCCATTTATAATTCATCACAGCTATCTTACCTGATTCAGTTTCGTTGTTTAACAGCATATTCACATACCAAGTTCCATCAATGTAGCTCAAACATTTATTTTAGTAATCACAGGATCCAGATTTTTGTTGGACAAATGGACAGACAGACAGGGCAAATCTATAGTCTCCTCCCACCCAAACAGTAGTTGTGGTTCACATAATTTTTTTTAATTCACCTGGCCTAAATAATTTGTAACTTATCATGACATTTATTTTTGACCTTTATTTAAGGTATGAGCACCTTAATGCAGTATCATTTAAGGTAAGTGCACCTGAATGCGCTATCCAAAACTTCACGATTTTGCTGCAAGATTATGCTGTGACCTTGACCTTCAAGGTAGCAACCCAAATGTTGTGCGTGACACGTCATCTCAATATGGTGATCATTTCTGTGAAATAGTTGTAAAATCCGACTTCAAATAACAAAGTTATGGGCCGGACACAATTTTGCTGCAAGGTCATGCTGTGACCTTGACCTTCAAGGTAGCGACCTAAATCTTGCTCGTGATATGTCATCTCAATATGGTGATCATTTCTGTGAAATAGTTTTAAAATCCGACTTCAAATAACGAAGTTATGGGCCGGACACGATTTTGCTTCAAGGTCATGCTGTGACCTTGACCTTCAAGGTAGTGAGCCAAATGTTGCGCCTGCATATTGTACACATTGCTACCTATTAACATACCAAGTTTAATGAGCCTAGCTTTAATAGTTTTTAAGTTATCAAAGGATCAATATTTTTAGCGTTCAGACAGACGGACTGACTGACTGACAGACGGAGGGTAAACCTATAGTCCCCTCTGGTGTGTTTCTGAAGATCACATGACTTTAAGGAAGGCAGTGGTTTCTGTAGACCACATTACTTTAATGTAGACAGTGGTTTCTGAAGATCTCATGACTTTTAGGAAGGCAGTGGTTTCTGAAGATCTCATGACTTTTAGGAAGGCAGTGGTTTCTGAAGATCTCATGACTTTTAGGAAGGCAGTGGTTTCTGAAGATCTCATGACTTTTAGGAAGGCAGTGGTTTCTGAAGATCTCATGACTTTTAGGAAGGCAGTGGTTTCTGAAGATCACACGACTTTTAGGAAGGCATTGGTTTCTGAAGATCATGTTCCTTTTATGTAGGCAGTGGTTTCTGTAGACCACATGACTTTTATGTAGACAGTGGTTTCTGAAGACCATATGACTTTTATGTAGACAGTGGTTTCTGAAGATCACATGACTTTTATGTAGACAGTGGTTTCTGAAGATCACATGACTTTTATGTAGACAGTGGTTTCTGAAGATCACATGACTTTTATGTAGGCAGTGGTTTCTGAAGATCACATGACTTTTATGTAGACAGTGGTTTCTGGTAGACCACATGACTTTTATGAAGGCAGTGGTTTCTGAAGACCACATGACTTTTATGTAGACAGTGGTTGCTGTAGACCACATGACTTTTATGTAGACAGTGGTTGCTGTAGACCACATGACTTTTATGTAGTCAGTGGTTTCTGAAGATCATGTTCCTTTTATGTTGACAGTGTTTTTTTCAACTTTGTTTGATGATGTGTGTGTAGATGGACAAAAACCACTGCTTTGACTATTGCTCTGTATTTCTACCACTGATGTGAAAAACAACTTGTGTTATTGTTCAGTTCCCTCAAGGAATCCAGATATATACAAATGTCACAAAGAATCATTTGTTACAAAACATTTGTCATTTCCTTATGGAACAAACATTTGATATGATAAATAAGCTGTGACAGTTCCTTTTTATACTGTGTACTGACCTTTCCAATAGAATACATGATGTATGCAAATCCCATTACAGATATGAGAAATACTTTGGAAGACACTACTTGTATGCATACAGCTGAAGTGTTATTTTGCTTGTTTTCTTTCTTAATTTGTTAATTGGGTTTATAATCCTTTTTAATTTGAAAATAACATAGGTACACAGAAAAACACCAATACATTAAATTATGAGAAAATGCTGTAAAACACATCCAAATACATAGCCATTTTTTAACAAAACAGGTTGCTGTCAATGTAATTTTTCTATATATTCTTTTGCACTTCCCAGTGGAATATCGGCAAATAAATAGCAGATATGAGGAATGCTACAATTCCTTAAGGAACGAACTGTGATAACATATGAATTATTCTAGCTATGTCTTTTATACAATGTAATGCAATTTCTCTATGGATTCGAAAATGTTCAACAAGAATATTTGACAGCGATGTCGCAATTCCTAATGAAAAATGATACATTTATAACATGTTGTGAAATCCTTGCATTTTCTTTGGCATGGTTTACTGCATTTCAGAAGAAAAATAAAAGGAATAAATATCAGATATGAGACATATCACGACTTCTTAATTAAGAAAGCAAAAGTAATTGTACCAACACATTGTTTCACAATTTATAGAACTTCCTTTAACTAAACAATGGAATGACACAAATAAATATTTTATGAGAAATGTTGAAATCAAGGAAGAATTTTTGTTTTTATATAAATTATTGTAGCTATCATCATCAAGCTTCTCATAGAAATGCAAGCTGTATTATGTAAATAAATAGCAGTTATGAGAAATATCACATTTCCAAAAAACTCCAACCTGTATTTACACAAACATAACCGTGGTAATATCTTTTCCAGTCTTGAATAAGTTTCCCCCTTGTGACTAAAAGTGGCTTCCGATAGTTTGGACAATTTTCTCTCTCTTGTGCAACCAAATAAACCATGATTACAGTACCAGAACCAACAGAAAGCTGTTTATTAGTACCCTCCACCTATGTGCAATGTAAAGAATAACACCACACCTTGTCATTACAAAAATGTATTTTCCATCTGAGCCATGCTGCACAGTTTTTTTTAAAGAAAGAAAACCATGTGACCATTTACTTTTGAGATCAGGCTATATAATCATCGAGGTCATTTGCTGTGATGTCGATATCTATCTTTAGCAGAAATCCCAGTTGTGCTTATTTATAGCTTTGAAGAGAATGGTAATGTAAAGAGATTTTTTCATAATTTGTACTGTCTAACAATCAAGGTAGTGCTCAAAATCATCTTTGAAAAGATTACTGGTTGAGTTTATACAGAAAATATGCCCAAATTTTCCCAAACAGGTATAATATATTGATACATGTAATTTATATAGGCAAACTGTCAGATAATACCTTTTAGGGCTTGCACAGAAGGTGGCAGACTTGCACAATGTTGTAGTGTCTAGGGGATTTTTTAATGCCTTATAATTATACAATTATACAATTTATAAAAGGTGACTGATGCAAACATGTGGGAGCAAATTTTTAACAAGACATGGTTCTACACCAGAACCAACACCTCGGTTAAGTCTGTCCTCTGTACAATCATCCCTCGAATGTATTGGGTAAAATTATACAGAGTCATAACATTTTGTTCACCAAAGAATAATATGCCATAAAAAGTTCTTAAAACAACATAAAAAAAGTGTACTTTATAAAGTTATTTTATTTTTTAAAATACTCTTAGTACATGTTCATCAGATTTAAAAAACTCATTTATCTTCATTGTTATACATTGTTTCATGTATATTTTTAAGGGGGTGGGAGGTGTAGGGTATAGGGATTATACATTGAAAGATGATACCCGATTTAACTGAGGTGTTCCAAATGCACCTGATTGTATGTCATAGACAAGTTAATGTCATGTTATGTAAGAGCCGTCCCCGATGACCTGGTGACAATCTAGTATTAAGACAAGGTTAACAGCAATCAAAGAAATTTTCTCAATTACTTTTTTTGTGTATCGATTTTAGGATTGAGTGGTTTTATCCATCACACCGGATTTCAAAAGGAAGTTTGGGCTTAAATCTACTAAGTGGAATTTACATACGATTTGGATCATTATTACTTTTTTATTTACATATAAAAAGATATAATGTAAAAGAACTAATCTGAAACTAAGAATATAAGCGTCCAGCTAAAATGCACAAGTGACATGTGCATTAAGTTGGATTGGATTTCTTTCTTTCCTTTACATAGATTATAATTTTAACATTAAGTTCTCTTTGTTTTAGGAAAATATGAAAAGATCCTATGACAAGAACCACAGACAGGAATATTAAAATTTAAACCTGTACCTGGGAAATATGCAAGATAAATATAAAAGAGACAAAAAAGTGAGGGGACACTGAACAAATATAGAAAAAAACAACAGTTACCATCTTGGATGGTCATATATCAAAGGGTTATAGCTAAGTAATTTTAAAACAGCACAAAGAATTTCTGATTTAAAATGGCATCCTTGTATTTGAACTTAGATATTATTTGAACTGACTTGTGTCCAAAATAGCCTAAACAAACTTCATTTATTACATTAGTGCCAATCTATATCAAATGTTTTATCAAAAGCATGATCAATAAGTTCTTAGCATACAGATGAACAAAAGGGTTCACTGTTCTTAAAAGAAAAGTGCTGATAGACATCAATAATTTCCAAAAGTGATGATTACAAAACAATTTTTCCCTAATACATAATGTGTTCCCTTAGGAAGCACACTTGGCTTTAAGATATATAGTCCCCAAACATGGTTTGATTGATACAAGTGTGAGTTTTTTCAAAGCTAAGCATTTATTTCTATGAAATATACAGAATTTTTGCAATAATAATTGTCATTGACAAGGTATTTAGGGAATTAATTTGATGACCCCACACGTGGAGGTCACTGGCATAATGAATTATCAACATTTCTATCTGGCCGGATTTTCTTTATGCACCACCAATTTCTTGTTTACCAATTATATTCTATGAGGATTTTGGAGGATTAAACCCTTCACATGTTCACATACAATTTGTGCTGTAAAGTTACAGTTAAGCTAAGATGCAAGATATGTCTCTAACAGACTTCGTACATAGCAAAGCTGTCCTGCTGTAAACACACCTGAACTACTTAACATGTCTTTTTGGTTTTAAGACTGCCCCCTATTGTGATTGGCATGTGAAAAGCATGGTTGGCCTTGTTTAGAAACTGTCTGCTGTGTACTCAGAGAACATATTTTTTTTAAATATTCAACTTTAATGGAGTAGCTTTTGGCAAAATTATGTGTAAGCAAAAAGGATGAAAATAAACAAAATTATGATAAAGTCAAAAATAAAAATATACGTATCTTAAATGCAAATATTAACCACCTAGAAACACTTTTGAAACCATCAATCTTAAAGACATCTGCCATGTGTTAATTGATATGTAATGGAATTTATTTTTCTTATTAATGAAAATATGTCAAATACCTCTTACAGGTTAATAGACAGCTGTCATCATTGTATCAAACTAGAGATTACATGTTATGATCAAACAAATACCAATCATTTCTGTTTTAGAATTACATTGCAGCGACACTATTATGGTTATTGTGATGTCCAGATTTTTTTGGTGGAGCACGGCCACAGACAAATGACCGGGCAGATTTCTCACATTTAGTCCTTGGTCCCTAGCAGGACTTGAATCCACACAGTGAGAGGCAAGCAGTCAGAAGAGTTACCAGTCTGTGACTCTACCGCGTGGCCACTGACGTCCCCCACCCCCAGATCTAACCATTAATCTACTAACAATAAACTGATCAGGCAAATTGGCGGACAGTGTAGATCCAAACTATTTTTTATCAGGTTCTGCACTATTTGCAGCCACATAAGTAGTTCTATGTTTACTTTCAATTTGCTACATATGAAAGGATTAGACCAATACAAGTACAGTAGACCTAGATGCAGTAATCCAACTGCCATTGGGAAAAGTCTGCAGTAGATAATTTATATATATCTTATACTTTAAGAGGTAAGATATATTATGTACAATGTAATGTAAGTAACAGAGATTTAGGATTACCTAATTAAGCTGATGTTTGGTATTTTAACAATTAAAAAAAAGTCTTTGTACAGTGCAGATTAAACATTATGACTGAAGTACACATAAATACATTATGTTATGAGCATTTAAATAATACACATTAAAACATTTGGATTAAATTTAATTAATAACTAGAAAATATCATGTTCTTTAATGCAATGGTTTTATTTAATTATTTACATAGACACTAATATGTATGCAAGTAAAATTATAGACTTACATGTTTATTTCTATGCCAGGTAGCAGTTGTATAATAACAGGTAAACAACTATTTCCTGAATTTTGGCCCACTTTGCCCAAAGAGATTTATCAAAGTAATGTATTGATATCTTCATTGGTCCTGTACAGAAATGAAGTGCTCCTTTTTTTTTCCCAACATTATTTTGATAAAGCCCCTTGAGTTTATGCAAAAGACATAAATGACATTTTTAAGACAATTATTTGTATTGCAGGCCTGGGCCTTAAATTATTAATGAATTTATTGCACTGTATTGTATAATAGTGCATTGCACTGTATTGTATAATAGTGCATTGCACTGTATTGTATAATAGTGCATTGCACTGTATTGTATTATAGTGCATTGCATTGCCTTGTATTGTAGTGTGGTGTACTTTACAACAACCTGGGAGATAGTATATACCTGAAAATATAGATGATTATTGTGAAATAGACTAGGAAAAAACTCCCAAGAAACAAAACAGACCATCTGCCACTATGACACCTGTATGCATTATATGGTGCAGATGGCTTTAAAGCAGATATGTTATAAAAACAAGTGACATCTTTTCCATTTCTTATCTTTCCTTCCAGAAAGTACTTTCAGAACACATTCAGAATCTCAGTTATGTGTGCACACAGCATTTGGTTTTGATTTGTAAAAAACAAGCGATGTCAATCAACTGCGTGCTCGACTTTTTGTCAGTGCTGGATAGTTGTAGGTGTTACTACCTTAACAAAAACCTTAAATGACATTGAAAATTCTAAAATGTCAAAAAAGGGACATAACTGTGCCAAAATTTACTTTAGTGCTACCTGCCCTACTTCAATAGCTTTTGTTTTTGAAAGTGAACATTTTTGAGATACAGGAAAATAATTTTCTTTCAACTGCTTATCTCTGTACAGCAAGTGCAAAAATTTGAGAAGTTTCTTGATAAAAACTAATCTCCTAAATTCTTAACTAATCTCAATAGCTATGATACTGCATTCAACATGCCTTGTATATCTGCTGTTCACAAAAAGTAGCTCATAGTGAAACATCAAAATTGTGTACTTTCTTGATATAAAATAATATTACACTTGCAACACATTACAAATGGTGCTGCATCAAATAACCTGGTACAGGTTTTAAAAAAAGAAGATCGCAGCAACTTAATGATACTAATTAATGTGATGTCTGGGTAGAACCACACCACCTGCTCAACACAATTCAACTGGAAGACCGTCTCACATTTAGTCATGCACTGATTGGGACTTGAGTGTATCCTTTGAGGATGCCGAGGATGTATACTTTAGTATTTCTATAGAAGTGCCTAAAGGTGCCTACAGGTCTACATTTTTTACATACATATCTAATTATAACTTAGTATACAAGAAATTATTAAAAGAGTTAGCTTACAGCTAATACAAATGACAAGTAAGATTTCTTTATACATTGGCTGAAAAATCAAACATAAAATGTTGACTTCTGCAGCTGAAGCTCTCTATACATCAGTTGATAGAATACCTGACACGCAATTTGCATTATATCAGAATAGCAACAGAAAATTATTTGTTCTTTTGTTACCTATCAATGACAAAATTATATTGGTCATTGTCATATTAGAGACATTTAGCTAGTAATTGCAAGTGGAAGACCAAAGACTTATGTCATGTAAGAACCACATGTACACTGCAGGTTAGTCGGAAAAACTTAAAAGTTCTCACCTGGACTGGGACTCAATCCACACAGCCAGGGGCTGAGAAGAATAAAGCAGAGTTTCTAGTGGGGACCTCTTTTCACAATTATTTTACATATTTTACCAATATTTCTGATTATGTTTGTTTTTTTTATAAATATTCAAATACAGGCAGCCAAAAGTCAACAATAGTTAGCCAAAGTTATTAGTGTGCAGCAAAAGAAAACAACTTACACTCTGTGAACGTGAACTATAGCTTTGCACATTGTTTTTGGGTTTTGGTCTTTTTTTCCTGCTAATGCACATTTTGTGGATTTGTTTGTGTGTGATTTAACAATCTCCAGAACCAGATACTGTTGTATAACTGACAAAAACAGGTGTGAACAGATTTCTGTTCCTTTAACACTTATCTGATAGGACAGAAAATGTCTGCAAAATGTTTATGATTATGAAAGTGGATAACTGACAACTTCTTGTGGTTCTCCAGTCTAACACTGATTTATGTGCTTAAAGGAAAGCTAAACATTGCTGGATGATAATATTTTATCAAATCATCATCATCATCATCATCAAATGCTCAGGCCGGGTGGCCCTTGGCACCTTTCACAGTAGCAGACCATTTCTTGCGGTTTTGTGCCTGTCTTAAATAAAAGTTGGTGGATTAAATTTTGATTTAATTTATTAAATAGAATCATTTTTAAAGATTATAGCTTATCAGTTGCTCAAATGCCAAATGCATACAATTTTTCCAGTAAGATTCCACATAAACTATAGTATGTGTAGATCTAGTTCACAATGTTGCAAAAATAAACCAATTAAAATTTCAAAGATGTTTGTCAAGTGACACCAGTAAAACAACAAAAACAAGTCACTTATTCTTCATTTTTACATTAATACTTTCTATGTTTAACTACCATAAAGTTTTATAGATAAGACCCAGTTTTTTGCCCCAAATTATGCTAAAAAAGTGCGGGGTGCGTCTTATCTATGTGAAGTAAAGTTTTCCCCTTTTTTCCCAGACCAAAATTGACCCTTAGACTAATCCAACCGCAGAGAATATCGCCGATAGTATCAGCCATAGACAACTGTATTGTGCTATTTTAAGGGAAAACATGTTTTTACCTTAAATTTGACATTTAACATAAAAAGAGGGATGGGATTAGCCGGCATTTTTGCCGATACTGCGCAGCGACATTTCTATCATTATAGCACAGGGGCACTTATGAGGTGCCCAGGGACTGAACCTAGCCGGTCCATTATACTGACACCGACGAGTCAGGCGTAATGCTGTCCCCTTAGCCCCGAGCGTTAGGATAGAAGCCACTACTACCAACTTTAAAGTCTTTGGTTTGACCCGGCCAGGGTTCGAACCCACGACCTCCCGATCCGCAAGCTGACGCTCTACTGGTTGAGCTATTGCGGCCGGTCATAATAAAAGACATTTAAATTCGTTTCTATATAAAAAAACAAACAATATGCATTAATTTTTGCATAATTATCACTTTATTCTAACAAAATCAGCACATAATCCGGAAACGGTTATTGAGTTTTAGTGACACGGGCATATTCATTGACAACGCTGTTATCATCATCTAAGTAATATGGTATTATTCAACTGATCAATTTTGATTTGAAATTTGTTTGACTTTGAATGTTAACTACGAATAATTTTTTTTAAGTTAAATTTAACACCCCACTTAACAACAACAATAAAATGTGCATTGGCTATTTGTGCAGATGAATTTTAACACCTTTTTTGATGTTAATAGATCGTCCATCATCCATAAGTAATTACACAGGTGCATAGAACTAACTGATTGTAAGTGGTCACTTCAATACCCTGGTGTGAAAATGAACATTTAAAAAACCTTTAATTGTTATTTTAATTGTCATTTGTGTGTTTGTCCGATGTGTCGAGAACTTAATTACAGGCTAAGAACTTATTTGTTTTTATGACAGGTGTGAAACAGCATCTTCTCTCATCTCTCAATTGTGTAGGGCTGGCATAGCCAGGAGAATATCCTGTCAGGTGTGTAAACGATATACTGGGGTGAGTTTCATAACGTAACACAATACTGACAGTCTTACTTGGCAAACAATCGCGATGTATTATTCAAGACACTTACAGAATAATAAGCACTCCTTGAAAACACAGATTTACGGAACTTATGGAACAATTGGAACATGTTCCCTTGAGTCAAATCAAGGAATGCAGCGACGCGGGAAAACTTTACGGTACTAAGAAATTAAAGACATGAAAGTTATAATACACAATAATTAAATAATAATTATTACTTATAAAAATAATAATTATTACTTATTAATCATTATTTACTCACCTCCCCTGGAACTATGTGATGGTCTGCCGAGCTGAATTTGTGTTTTGCTAAAGCTATACATGTCTCATCAGCACTTGTGGCGCGTACAAAATACGATATGTCCATGCGTGGATTGACCTGACGACAACACTTCAAAAGATTCTCCAGCTGTCGCTGCTGTTCGTTGGCCTACAGAAAGGACAAGATAATGACATTGTCATACAAACCAAATTACTTTGAACTACATTTAAGTATAAATCAGTTTGCAATATGAAAAAAGGAAGCCTAAATCTTTGATTTTTCTTCCTATATTGCTAATACTCATTAGGACTTCCTCATAAAATTATTCTTAAAAGTCTCTACTTGACTGAGTTTTAATTAGGTTTTTAATTGTTAAATTAGAGAACTTTATGACAGATTTTTTATGAAATCATTTTTTTAGTTATTTATGAACTGTAATGTCAGTAAATGGGTTAATCTTAAGATAATAATTTAATTGACTTTTTACCTGATGAAGATGACATTAAAAAGAATGGGAACTTAAATAACAACACTAAAAAGTATGCGTATTTCTTTTAATACTTATCATTATTAGTTGTCTTTATTATTTATATATTTCTTCTATATAATCTACATTGCTGGCACCTAGTACAATCATTTTAATCTTATATCAGTTAGCCTTATCTGACAATTACCATATTAATAGAAAAGATGGAATGAAAAAGTATTAGCGGTTCAAGTGAACTAAGTGGTCAATAAATTTATATGGGACGCAAGACATTCATATGGGAGGTAACTTCTTACAGCTTTATATTTGGCTAAGATACATTACTGCAGCAGTTCCCTCCCTTGCACATATTTTTTTTATTCACTGAATTTGCAGTGGCTTACACTAAAAGTAGTCTACCTAACAATATAATTCTCCAGAATGACATAAAGAAGTCTATGTATTTCTTTAATTTGATGTGAAAATACGGCAAGATAAAATCATACATTTATATTAGAATGATAAGCATGTTTAAACTAGAGGAAGAAGCGTGTGTAAAATTGATTACAAACTTATGTCATGACTGAACTACCCCTGAATAAAAAACATGGCTTTCAATGTGGTAGCAGTATGTGTGGCATAACTAGCATAAGGGAAGAATGACCAACTCCATATTGTGAAATTTGGTGGGTCAACCAATCTTGGTTAATGACCCTTAACCTTTATCTTAAGGTTCTGGAACTGTAAATAACTTCGGTAAACATCGGCACTCGGTATGATCCGGTTTTATTTGAATAGCATTCGTCGTCAAGTTTCCGACAGCAAAGACATGTATAGTTGAAGTGGGTTAAAACTGTGAGGGACAACCAAGTGTCACCAATACCAAAAGAGTGCTTGACTCAGTTATTCCTAAACTGTCGGAATTTTTTTACGAAAAACGTGTAAAGTGGTTCATTTCAAATATTTCCCTCAGGCCAGCCAAAATCAGTAAAGAGAAGGTTTTCATGTGATAATGCAGAGTTTTACATACATATTTCCATCTCCAATACCAACTGTAGGTGATTTTTTTGTATAAAGAAGTATAATCTTTAATTGACCATTTTGACATTATTTTTCGCTATAAATTCTCTTGCAGTTTCATTATAGTAACCTTTACAAATTCTTATAAATTTTATTAGGAATGGTAAAATGCCTTTAAAATCTCATATAATGGGCAGTTCATATTGCAGAAAATTTTAAAACTAGTTGTATGTGTCTAACTAGCTTCAAACTTGAGATATTTGCTTTTATAGATGAAGTAAATTTTTAAACACACCCAAAAAAACTCCGATTTTTGCTTGGGGGTACATGTATGCAAAGCTCTGTATTTTTATAAGTATTTGTCCAAAGTGTAATCTTATTGTTCTGATTTATCATGACATGATTGTGTAACAGGAAAATTGGTTAAAACTTGAATATAGAACAGTAGAATTTGAAATAAATAGTACTTTTTCGTTTTTTTGTCCCAGCACAATTTACGGTGTTTTTGAAAATCAAGAGTCACTTTATAAAAATGCACATAACTTGAGTTACAAACAGTAAACTTCCTTAAAAATTCACCATACAATGTATTTTATAGTATAGATTCAAGAAACAGTATCATTAGAAGGATTGTGGAAGGTCACCATTACAGTTCCAGAACCTTAATATCAATTAGATGAAAAGCCAATTGTCAATTGATAAAGGTCAATTTATCCGACATAAAAATAATGTATGACACTTTACTTGGTTGTAATTGACACAAAATGTGATTATTTTTCCGGTGAATACCAAAGTGTTTGAATCGCTTCAATTCTTCTCATTTCATGAGTTTACAATTTTACTGTATCCAGTTTTTATAATTGGAAAGTGAAACTTCTTACTGTAATGAATTAAGAACACCATCCTGTTGTTGTAACTTATTTAGGAAATTTTAAGCACTTTACTGATACAAATACAGTTGTTCCTTTAATTATGCTGTTATTTAAGTAACTGCAAGTTTGTGCTAAAACTACCTTTCTTTAAAGTTTCTCTACTACATGGTGAATGTTTTGCATACATGTGACACTTTTCGCTACAGGAACCATTTTTAGTTTCAGTCATTTGTTTTCATGAAAGAAACACATCTTCTTAAATACTATGAATATGTGTCTGATACCTCAGCTATTGCACCTACAGCTTTGTGATATAGTGTTTTCTTTGGAAAACAGGTCTCCAATACAACAAGTAAACAAAGTCAGGTATATTCACATTGTTGTTTACCTGTTATATGCTGGAATCACTATTAGAGTGTGGTATGTTTTATGTAAATTGTGTTTCAGCAAGGCAATGATTAAACATGCTACACCCTTGTAGATTAAGAAGAACTTTTTTTAAATATTTTTATTGACCGACCAAATTACCAGGCTGAAACGAAACTATTCCCCTGGATGGAATCTTAAATGTGATTTTACAGATGGCCACTTGATGACATTTGATAGCATGGTCAACTGGAGGAATGAGAAAGCATTGTTTTAATCCATAGTTTACCATTATCTTTAATAATTAATGGGTAGGTATTGTGTTCATATGTGTTATTTTGTACTTGGACAGAGAATTCTGTGCATATATTCCGAATCTGCAGGTTCCATGGATCATAATGATGGTACACTGTGCAGTTTAGCAATATGAAAAAGCAAGCATAGCAGAATATGTCTCTTTCTTTACATCTAAGTATACTACTGATAGTATATGTCACAATTCTATTGCAGTGTACTCATCACTAAAAATATAATTCATCCTCAACAGAACTGCATAGGAGTGTAGATATTTTCAAGATTCATGCATCTGCTTGTTCAAATGGTGGCATTGTTGACAGCTTAACCTGACTTGGGCATGGTTATATTGGCTCTATGGACCTGTCACTTATAGCTTTCACTGTGGTATAAGAGTAACAACTGTTTATTGGGGGCATGGTTATATTGGCGCTATAGACCTGTCACTTAAAGCTTTCACTGTGGTATTAGGGTAACAACTGTTTGTTGGAGCCATGATTATGTTGGCTCTATGGACCTGTCACTTATAGCTTTCACTGTGGTATTAGGGTAACAACTGTTTGTTGGAGCCATGATTATGTTGGCTCTATGGACCTGTCACTTATAGTTTTCACAGTGGTATAAGGGTAGCAACTGTTTGTTGGGGGCATGGTTATGTTGACTCTATGGACCTGTCACTTATAGCTTTCACTGTGGTATAAGGGTAACAACTGTTTGTTGGGGGCATGGTTATGTTGGCTCTATGGACCTGTCACTTATAGCTTTCACTGTGGTATAAGGGTAACAGCTGTTTGTTGGGAGCATGGTTATGTTGGCTCCATGGACCTGTCACTTATAGCTTTCACTATGGTATTAGGGTAACAACTGTTTGTTGGGGGCATGGCGTTTTGTTGACTCTATGGACCTGTCACTTATAGCTTTCACTGTGGTATAAGGGTAACAACTGTTTGTTGGGAGCATGGTTATGTTGACTCTATGGACCTGTCACTTATAGCTTTCACAATGGTATAAGGGTAACAACTGTTTATTGGGGGCATGGTTATGTTGACTCTATGGACTTGTCACTTATAGCTTTCAGTGTGGTATAAGGGTAACAACTGTTTGTAGGGGGCATGGTTATGTTGACTCTATGGACCTTTCACTTATAGCTTTCACTGTGGTATAAGGGTAACAACTCTTTGTTGGGAGCATGGTTATGTTGACTCTATGGACCTGTCACTTATAGCTTTCACTGTGGTATAAGGGTAACAACTGTTTGTAGGGGGCATGGTTATGTTGACTCTATGGACCTTTCACTTATAGCTTTCACTGTGGTTTTAGGGTAACAACTCTTTGTTGGGAGCATGGTTATGTTGACTCTATGGACCTGTCACTTATAGCTTTCACTATGGTATTAGGGTAACAACTGTTTGTTGGGAGCATGGTTATGTTGACTCTATGGACCTGTCACTTATAGCTTTCACTATGGTATAAGGGTAACAACTGTTTATTGGGGGCATGGTTATGTTGACTCTATGGACCTGTCACTGATAGCTTTCACTGTGGTATAAGGGTAACAACTGTTTGTTGGGGGCATGGTTATGTTGACTCTATGGACCTTTCACTTATAGCTTTCACTATGGTATTATGGTAACAACTGTTTATTGGGGGCATGGCGTTATGTTGACTCTATGGACCTGTCACTTATAGCTTTCACAATGGTATAAGGGTAACAACTGTTTATTGGGGGCATGGTTATGTTGACTCTATGGACTTGTCACTTATAGCTTTCACTGTGGTATAAGGGTAACAACTGTTTGTTGGGGGCATGGTTATGTTGACTCTATGGACCTGTCACTTATAGCTTTCACTATGGTATTAGGGTAACAACTGTTTGTTGGGGGCATGGTTATGTTGGCTCTATGGACCTGTCACTTATGGCTTTCACTGTGGTATAAGGGTAACAACTGTTTGTAGGGGGCATGGTTATGTTGACTCTATGGACCTTTCACTTATAGCTTTCACTGTGGTATAAGGGTAACAACTCTTTGTTGGGAGCATGGTTATGTTGACTCTATGGACCTGTCACTTATAGCTTTCACTATGGTATTAGGGTAACAACTGTTTGTTGGGAGCATGGTTATGTTGACTCTATGGACCTGTCACTTATAGCTTTCACTATGGTATTAGGGTAACAACTGTTTGTTGGGGGCATGGCGTTATGTTGACTCTATGGACCTGTCACTTATAGCTTTCACAATGGTATAAGGGTAACAACTGTTTATTGGGGGCATGGTTATGTTGACTCTATGGACTTGTCACTTATAGCTTTCACTGTGGTATAAGGGTAACAACTGTTTGTTGGGGGCATGGTTATGTTGACTCTATGGACCTGTCACTTATAGCTTTCACTATGGTATTAGGGTAACAACTGTTTGTTGGGGGCATGGTTATGTTGGCTCTATGGACCTGTCACTTATGGCTTTCACTGTGGTATAAGGGTAACAACTGTTTGTTGGGAGCATGGTTATGTTGGCTCTATGGACCTGTCACTTATAGCTTTCACTGTGGTATTAGGGTATTAACTGTTTGTTGGGGGCATGGTTATGTTGACTTTATTTTCCTGTCACTTAAAGTTTTACTGTGGTATTAGGGTAACAATTGTTTGTACCTTTGTAAGAAGTAGAAGGGAATGACTCTCGATGGCTACGTTGATTGTATTGCTAGTGTCGATGTATATTTCATCCATCTCCTGAAAATAGAAAATTTTATTTCAGTTAATATTTAAATTAATATTTAAATCATCTCAACTCATGTTTTTGTGGTGTGCTATACAGTTAAAGCTGCCTGAATATAATGCTGCATAAAGTGGACATTGCATATTTTTCAATGGGACCAAAAAAAGAAATATCAAATTAAGGTTCTTGCATGAATCATATTAAAAAAATTATATCCTTAACATGTTCTGGGCAGTTTTAAAGCATGTTTATATTTGACTTTTGATGTTCAATTTTTTAAAAAGTCAAAAGATTAATAACTTTTGGTCAAAGAAAACACAACTGATGATTTATCAAACTTTCTTAGCAGCTTTTTTTCCAAATAATTGGATATGATTTTATAGCTGATTTTAAACTCTCTTCTACGCAGTTCCAAAAAAGCACCTTTATGCAATAAACCAAAAAGGTACACAGAAAATTAGAAAAGGACATAAAATAGGCATGATAAACTAAGAATATATTTCATGAAAGATATTATTCAAGGGGAAAGTCATCAAAATTGCAACTTAGTCAATTTGTTTCGATTTATCTGTTCAAATAATTATACATCATTTGGTGCATGCTGACATTTGTACTTGCATGCTTACGCTCAGATCAACAACAGTCATCAACAAACATTTTATTGTTTATACAACCAATTTCTCCCTAATGTGACAAGAAAAAGTCAATTTGTTGATAATTTGAGTGTGAGCATTTTTAGAAAAAAATCAGGAAATGTATCAGGCTAAGACAAACTAACAATTCATGCAACTGCATAATGTGATGGGAAATTATTATTTCTCACTAATGTTTATATAATGTTAAGATTTTGTAAAATTTACAGTCTTGTACTAGTAAATTTCTCCAGAAAAATGTATATACACATGCCTACAGGAAACTGTGCACTAGAAAGCAGGGTACCTGTAGAGAAACAATACTTGTTTTGCCTCAGTACAATATCAGGTGACTGATGGAATAACAGTTTGTCATTATTGCGGCAGAACATGAGCTGTAACCTAGAAACACTCGACACATTCCTCCTACACTTCCTGCCTTGTATTCCCAGACCAGTTTCTGGGGCATCACATGGGTTGTTTGGTGTCGAGTCTGTTTTTGATTGATTGCTGTGATTTCAGACAGAATGCTTGGTTCTCGGATTTGTTGCTAGGTTTGAAAAAATGTTGCTGTGTTTTCAGACTGCTTGCCGAGTTCTCAGATTTGTTGCTAGGTTTTAAGAAATGTTGCTGTGTTTTCAGACTGCTTGCCGAGTTCTCAGATTTGTTGCTAGGTTTGAAAAAATGTTGCTGTGTTTTCAGACTGCTTGCTAGGTTGTCAGACTTGTTGCTAGGTTTTCTAACTTGTAATTTGGTTTAAAGAAATGTATGCAGACAGTACAGGTTGCTGGGTCCTCAAACTTGTTGCTATGTTTTAGAAATGCTGCTGTGTTTTCAGACTGCTTGCTGGGTTCTCAGACATATTGCTTGGTTTGAAGAAATGTTGCTGTGTTTTCAGACATTTGCTGGTTTCTCTGACTAGCTGCGAGGTTTCTATAAAACAAATCTGGGCTCCCAGACCGGTTGCTGGGTTCCTAGACTAGGTGCTCGGTTCCCAGAATAAGTGCTCTTCATGGCTGCTTAGTTTACAATTTGACCAGTTGCTAAGCTTTTAAGACTGTGACTGCAAGGTCCCCAGACTGGTTTCTAGGTCACTAGACTGGTTGATAGGTCACCAGACTGGTTGCTAGGTTTCTTGAACAGTTTCTAGGTTCCCAGAGCGGTTGATAGATTACCGGACTGGTTGCAAGGTTCCAAAGACCAGTAGCTAGGTTCTGACTAATTGTTTGTTTACCATACAGGTAAACTGAGTAACCAGACTGGTTGCTAGGTTACCAAACATGTTTCTAAGTAAGTTAGAACTTCCGTAGCATATAGGGAAACTTGAGATAAACCACAATATATTGAGCGATAATGTTCTCTTACAGAAAACATAGTGCTGCCCTTACGCTAATATTTTTTCACCGAAATCATGGTTTTGGCGTGACACGGTTTCCCAATATGTTATAAACTTAACATTTACCATGACAAAAAACACATTAAAAACCTCATACCACTCAAGAAACAAAAAGGACATGTCTAATTCAAGTTTATAAAAAGTTAACAATGAACTTTTACATCTTAGGTCCAATATTTTTTATGTTCAGTCAATCTATAATGCATGCAACTATATATTTATTTATCTATAATTTATTTATATTTACCCATATATTTTCCACAACCCCGTTCATTGTATTTATACACAAAATATTGCAATGTTATACATGTAAAGACACAAATTAGCAAGTGAGCTAATATAATTACATATCATTTATTACTATATACAGTAAAACCTTGCTAAACAGGCCACCTGTGGTTCTTTTTAAAAGTGTCCCACTTAGTGAGGTGGTCCTCCTAGTGAGGGTTTTCTATATGAATATAACATGTTTATGTACATGTACTTATACTGTTTTTATATAATACTTTATACTATATTGTATCATTGGGTTATGTTTAACTGGTGAATGTAAAATTGCATAAATTTATTTATTTAGTTTTAGTTATTATTTTGCAGCAGATAAAACAATATTGACACAAATAAAGCAGACATTTATTTGACACTATTTTATTTCAAATCTGTTTAGGAAAACAAAAAACAAAAATTATAATAAGCAGTTTCTTTCTTTTTCAGGTGAAGGATGCATATTTAACGCTACATTAAGTAAACACGCGAGACCTTTTCTCTGATAGAGAGCTCTTTTTTTAAATGCTTTCTTTGACGACTCATCTTGATTTTATGAAAGTGTAATCCGGAAATTTAAACGGAAGGTTTCTTACTCAACAAACTTGACATCAATTACTCATTAATATATAACCTAATGTAAAACAGTTACATCAATTACATAAAAAAACACATACTGCTAAATGATTTAAGAAAACAACTGATGATCCTGTATCAGTTTGTAAACATCAAAAACAAATTGCCGCAATTATCAACTTCTTTACAGTAACTGTAAGTCAATCGGCAACTCTGTAATTAACAGTCATAAAGTGCACAAACAATCACGTTCACTTCAGCGGTGTTTGCAGATGTGGGATGGGATGGGATTAGCCGGCATTTTTGCCGATACTGCGCAGCGACATTTCTATCATTATAGCACAGGGACACTTATGAGGTGCCCAGGGACTGAACCCGGCCGGTCCATTATACTGACACCGACGAGTCAGGCGTAATGCTGTCCCCGTAGCCCCGAGCGTTAGGAGGGAAGCCACTACTACCAACTTTAAAGTCTTTGGTATGACCCGGCCGGGGTTCGAACCCACGACCTCCCGATCCGCAAGCCGACGCTCTACCATCTGAGCTATTGCGGCCGGTGTTTGCAGATGTGTTGAACTGATCAGTGACACTTATGATGTACATGTAATTGGACCACCCGGTAATGGCCTGAATAGTAAGTATTAACAAAGGTGTGAATTTGTTCTGAAATAACTGTCACGCACACCTGGTAGTGAGGTGCCCCACATTCCAATGTTGTGGGACATTAGAATAAGGAAGAAAAAAAAAACGGTTCTGAAATTAATTGATCCAGACAGCAATGTTTTACTGTATTATGGAAAACAAGTTAAAAATTTTTTTCCATGATGTCCCTGGTTCTACAGGTAATTATGTCATGAAATTCTTAATTTAGGTTTTTGCTGAGAATTACGGGTGATACATTAAAACAAAACTACTCAATTTTTGTCATTAAAATTTGTCTTCTCATTGCCAGTATTACAAAAAGGCAAAATATCTCTGACTCTAAAACCAAGGAGTAATAAAAGTTTATGGTTTTCGTAAGCTGCATATAAAAGGACTTAGTCTGATTTTATATAGCAATCTATCTCAAAATTCTCAACTAAACGGTTTCTGTGGATACTCTTGTAATAACCCCACTGAGGGTGTTCTAAAGAAGAGAGTATGCACATTACAATAAAGGCTTTTGGTGGAAGACTTTTACTTGCAAAGAGGGAAATTTGTTATTTTCATGTAAACAAAAAAAGAAGATACCTGTTTTAAAGTAGGGAGATTTCTGAAAATTTGTAAAACAGCCCTTATTTTCAAATAATTTTGAACCTTAAAAGTGGGAGTCTCCCTCCAAAAGGTGTGAGAGTTCATATATATGGTCATGCTATAAGAAACAGTGCCTTAAATCTAACCTGCTAAGCCCATTTTTATTTTTGTAAGGCTTAGACAAATTGTTTTGTTTTTGAAATATATTTAAGTAAGCAATAATGATCATTACAGCAACATCTAGCTATTTGGTGGAGGAAGACCCCAGAGTGGTAGAACCACCGGCATACCGCAAGTCAGCTGGAAGATTATTCCCACATTAAATCCTTCGCCCCGAACGCAACTCGAACCCACCCGGTGAGAGGCTAAGAGTCAGAGGAGTTACAAATCGCTGACTCTATCACTATGCCATGGGCGCAACACTTAGACAAATAGTGTAGACTTAGATCAATCAGATTTTTGCAGGGAGAAATCTGTATTATTAGCTGCTCTGACAATATGTGTATTTTCGTTTGCATTATGTTGTTATTAAAAAAATCAAAGTTTACTAAAGATTCTTAACAAATTAAGCAAGCAAAGAGCTAATGACAACATTATCTGTTTTATTTTACTTATTTTCATTTTTAAAAGTGGATTCTTCTGCATTAAGAAAATACTACAATATAAGGGGACATAAGACTGACTTGTCAATCACATTTTGCTATCTCCCATCCAGGAAAGTGTTTGAATCCTATTACCACAGCAAAATTATGAGATTCATCCATTTTTAAAAAAACTGATTTAAGTACATGATTTTTTGTGATGAACACAAACATTATTTATAAATAAGACAATTTCAGGTACATGATATGACATACCTATAAGGGAGATTTATTACTTGTATTGGGCTACTGGAATTAATTCAAATGAGAGTGTTGTAAAATTTTGCTTCTGTGAAG
Source organism: Sinonovacula constricta (assembly GCA_007844125.1). NCBI lineage: Eukaryota > Metazoa > Mollusca > Bivalvia > Cardiida > Solecurtidae > Sinonovacula > Sinonovacula constricta. The sequence continues at coordinate 15,743,327 of CM017568.1, forward strand.
CAATCCGATTGATAATGAGTTTAAAACTAATAACTGCCAATAAACGTTTTGCAGATCTGGCATGCATGTTTTTTTTTATATTTTGTTACCCAAAAAGGATGAAGGGATGGTGTAAGTTGAGAAAAAAATGGCATTTTTCCCAGTCCAATACAGCTTAGGTCCACAGGATGGCTTTGAAAGAGCCAAAATTAGAAAGTTTTTAAATTTGAGATATTCCAGGTAAAAATATATATCAAGAAGGAAAAGATCTGGAATGAAAAATACACATTAAGATAAGCAAAATTTACAGGAATGGGAAATTGAGACGACGAGTATAGACAGGTATCTTTTTGTTTAGCTGAATACTTCATTTTTGGATCTCTGCATAAGCAGGTACTAATACAACAAACAAAACCCTTATTAATGTTTCATAATTACATCATTACATAGGTTTTTTTTATTGATAACATTTTTTATGAAGTTTGTCAATGACTAGATAATCAATTGGCACAGGGGAGACAACTCCATCCAAAATGTTGAATGTTTTAATTAAAAACCATTGAATAAAAATGCAATATATATGGTTAGTACTGATTTATCTATATTTCTTCCAAATTTTATTTCTTTCTCATGATGTTACCATAGGGAATTATGTTCCAAACATCAATATTATAGTTGCCTTTTGGCATCTATTATAATTTGGAACAGGATTCACAGTCACAGCCATTCGAAAACAGTTGACTTTACAAGAGATTCAGGAAACCATGGCAGTCAATGTTTCTTGGTGATTTTCAATTGATAAGTTCTTTCTATCATTTGTTTGTTTGCTTGTTGGGTATATCGTCCCACCAACAGTATTTCAGTGCTCTGGAGACGCTGTCCAGTTGAAGAAGAGATAGTGCTGCCTTCACTGTAAAAACATGCCGTGAACACCTGGCATGATACCCCACCCAGTCAAATTATTCTGACACTGTGCCAACCAGTCATGGAACTACACTTATATTTGCTTGAGCATTATTAAGGGAGATATACCACTTTAATGACTTCCATAATGTCACGGCTCAGGATCGAAACCAGGGCCTCCAGTTTCTTTGAGCCAATGCTCTACCGATTGCGCTGTCAGGTCCAGTTTCTTTCTGTTGATAAAAAGCCAGGGCTGAAACCCAAGCCATGACTTTTGAGACAGAGAAAATGTCCAAATATGACTTAAACTCATCTCCACAGTCTTCACCAGCATGTGTATTTCATCTTGTTGTTTTTTTATTTTGGTACAAAGCTATTAAAAGCGTAATTAATGTCAACACAATGGAGCTGTACTATGTTTTAAAATTCAACCCATTAAGTTTAATTGTTCAAGATGGTGGAGGAAAGATTTTATTAACATTTTTATTGTCATTACTGTGTTCTTCTAATACAACCTAAGACATTAAACTCTGAGATTTTTAAGGACAATTTTGATTTTTCAGTCAACCTTCCCAAAATCTAAACAAAAACTATAAATATCAATATTTAATAATAAAAACTAAATTATTGCATTAAAATTTGAACTAGCTTTTTGGTAAAATTGACTGCAGAGGCAATAAGTAAGTTGTTTTCAATAATAATCCAATTAAATAACAGAAATTGTTTTGTAAATATTAGGAATACGCCGCACTGACACAGTAATGGTTAATAAAACAATGTCCAGCTTTTGTTGGTGGAGGAAGAAGCCAGACATATTTCTGGGTAGAACCACTGGCACACTGCAGGTCAGCTAGAAGACTTATCGCAAGTCAGTTTTTGGCCCCCTGACAAGGACTCAAAAATGCACAGCTCGGGACTACAGTGTCAATTATTTTCAAGGCCTTTTCAATTAGCATTTATGACAGTCTTTATCTTTCCAGAAATGTGGCTAACAAGAAATATATGTGGTGACTGTTTCTTGTCGCTCTAGTAAATCTCTGTAAGGTTGACTTCTTTTCCATAAAAGTAATACTGTATTCATATTTAACACAGTACAATACAAAAAACCACATGCCTGAATTCATCAATGGGTATAATGATATGCTAGTTATTAATGGATAATCCGTTAATTGTCTTGCCAACAATTAATTGAAAATCAATTCAAAATCTCATCACCTCTAACAGATAGTTTTCTGTGATTAGAACATTTTCAGAGCTTTTACAACAAACACCACACTACCCACGCTACATACAATGGCAATATTTTTAATAACAATAATGATTTGCTTTTGTCATGACAGCTTGTTATTAAGCAAAACTATACCACTGTTGGGCAATAGCTTAATGATGACCTTTGACACTTTTGGATAAATGCTTTCTTGCACACATAGTTACCACATAGTTTTCATAGTATTATCTGAAGAAATCGTACCCTTAAACAAAACCAAATGCAGCAATTAAATGTCAGAGAATTTTCCCATTTTCGATCCACAGCTCGAAAGTTTTCCTCTGATAACAACACCCTTGTGAGCCTTATAGTCATACTTCTAGCCTCTCATGCAGCTATGCCATTAGTATCATTTGTAAATCACCATTGATGTCTGTGATTAAAAGCAATGGATTTTGCATAGATTCATCCAACGTAGGCAAATACTGCAGGTCTAGACCTTCTGATGGTGCTGTCAGAGCTGTGTGCTCAGGATGTTTAATTTGCTGTTTTGTTGTAAAAAAAAAAATGGAGTTCCTTTTGCAAGTACTTACAAGTGTTCATAGGATGCATAGCACCAAATGTTGCCCTCGATGTCCTGTTCAACAATAGAACATTTTTGCATCACAACAAACTGACTAAGCAAAACCTTGTTGTCATAAAAAGATTCATAATATTGTGAAATTGTCATGTCTTAAAATTTTATGCAACAAAAAACCTGTCTTTGGACACAAGGAAAAAGGCCTTAATACAAACTACATAATAAAACATAACAATTTACTTGTACACAGTACAGTGTCATATCAAATGCCATTTAAATTAAACAAACCATACATACACATATGGAACATTAACAGTTTCAAGTCACAGGTAAAGATGTAGCAACATTTTAAACTACAATCTAATTTAATCCTGATATTCACCAAAGATGAATACAACTGAAATTCTATGCACGTTAGTGCCGCACTTCACTTGCTGATAGAACAACATGGCGCCCTCCATAGGACTTGTCCAGGAATTATTTTTTATTGATATGTGCATGCACTGTGACAAAACAGTGTTTAAAATGACAATGACTTCACAAAATTTACTTGTTATTGCAGATACAGTAGAGTCAGGCCTTACACAATGTGAAATTGTCTCCCCTAGCACTTGTGCGACCATTTTGAAAGACAACTCTTAACCTTCTTAGCACATATGGGCCAGGCTAAGGAAAGTGGTGTAGATTCGGATCAGCCAGCTAACACTGAGGGCCATCTGATCAGGATCAGCCCTATCTGCTGCAAAGTATCTAGTTATATATCACGTTCCCCTAAAATGTACTGTATAGGTGTTAAGAAAATGACATAGAATTAAGAATAAGCATGGATTATTGTTTCATCCTGGTCATACAATTGAACCCATTGCCATAAAACATGTCCTACCCTAAAGATGTTTCTAGCAAGTAAAGGGTTAATATAGCAGTTAAAGATAGATGACATCCCCTGAGAGTCAAGAACAACCATTTTCCACAATAAAAGCTGCCACTACCCAGAGCATTTATGCCACAGGATGTTAAGTGCCCCAGATAATAGCAGCTGCAATAGCAGGTCTATCTATTAGCCTGCCTTGCACACAATGATTAGACTAAGACAAATAGTGCATAGCTCCTGATCATACAGCTTCCATTTAAGGATGTACATTATGTGCTGAATCTCTAGTTTTCTTGTATGCACATGAATTATTCAGGAAAAAATGCTAAGGACATATTATTGGATGTTTACCAATGAAGTATGAATGATTACCCTTAGTTTGTGAAGCAAATATTCATAAGGCTTTATGTAAATAGTGTAGATCCAGATTAGCAAGCTCCCTTCTAGGAGCTGTCTCTCAGATCGGCATCTGCACTATTTGCTGCTGAGTCTCCACTAATAGTGCTTTTGACCCTGCCATGAAGTTTTTTTAAGCCAGTAACTAAGAATATAGAACGAGTCATTAACAAATATAGCTGGCTAAGAATGAAGATTTAAAAGTCAGAACAAGAAACCTAGACATTAAACATGACAATAAAATGGCAAGCGATTCCTGACAATGGACAGTAAGGTCTTTAAGGGAAATAAAAGTTTGGCATAATTGCAACAGAAGACAAAACAGTGCAAAATGAATCTGATTTTTTTTAGTTTTATCTGCATTTGTTGCAATTTAGAGATAAAGTCAAAAAAATGTTTTTGACAATAAATTTAAGCTCAACTCCAGACTTGATTTTGATAACTGCAAAAGAAGGTGTTTCTTCCCCCATTATAATTGTAATTAAGAAAGTATGTTGTGAGCTTATATCCTACAATCCCACTAGAAGCATTGCTTGCATTATTAATATATCAACCTTTCCACCTGGTCTGCTTTCTGTACATACAATTGCTTTCTCGCCAAACTATTATAATCTATCAGCGAGCCAATATTTTGTTAAATAAAATAATTATAATTTGAGTAACATTTAATATATTGTTTATTATGTACAAGTAATGAAGAAGAAATTAGTTATTTTAGGGGAAGTAAAATTATCCTAACTTTGATGCATGAAGCATTTTTAAGCTCTAAGGTACATTTAAGCCCAGATAGTATTTTACAGAGGATTATCATTTAATGGTTTATTTTGTATACAAATTTTACCACATACAAGCACATTAACGGCACCAGTGGCCATGCAGTTAGAGTCGCTGATTTGTAACTCCTTGGCCACACACTGAGTGGGTTCGAGTCCCGGTCGGAGTGGGAACTTTCGTGTGGGGAGATTTTCAAGCTAACCTGCGGTGCGCTGGTAGTTCTACCCAGTCATTAAGTCTGGGGTATTCCTTAGCCAAAATTTAGCTGAATGTTGCCACTATGACCATAATTGTGTCAGTGCAATGTAACAAAAAATGAGCAAATGAACTATAAATAAGCCATTAAAAAAAAAGTTTAAAATACTAAAAAAATGTATTTAATAACAGAAGGCATGGAAATGCAAAAGAAATATCTGGGTGTTTTTTTGACAACTGAATCTTTAATTTTATTTTTTTCAAACTGTAACCAATTATTGAATGTTATATAATTAAGAGACTTCAACAAGAAATATGATGTGAATGTGCAGTACACTGAAACGTGCATTTACTTGACAGCTTCTTGACTTACTTATGTCTCAATATATCCCTAACCTTACTATATTTATCTGTAAGCCATACAAAAACTAATTATTTGCTTACAACTACATGCAAAAGCAAGACAATAAACTGCCCAAGACATTGCAGGATTGTGGTCACCCACAGTCAAGAGGTTAAGAGTTAAGAAATTGGATTGTATGGTCCTGTGTTTGAACCCCGAATCTAACCATACAATGTTGGCCCTTGAGCAAGGCAATTTATTGTCCATTGCTCCAGGGTCTCAGTACCTGAGTACCAGTTCTAACCAGGAAGTGGGCAGTCGAGGGGGATGAATTTAAGTTAAATGAACTTGTTTATCAATCCACGATATATACCTAGGTTCAAACTAACCAGAAAATGGTGGTTCTTCACACAGCTCTCAACAGGAGCTGGCTGATCTGGATCAACACTATTTGCTTAAGACTGATCAAAATATGCTCAGCAGGCTAATTGCAAATAGTTTAATGGTCACTAATTTGCAATTTCAACAATGTGATATAAGGACAGAAGGAGTGAGAGATGTAACCACAAATTACTTCATACAAGACCCTCAAAGCTAATTATTATTTCAATACCAATACAAATGACAAAAAGATATTAGAACTAGTCAAATATTTCTGGAATAAGTTCCTTAATAAGGTCACACCTATTAAGATTTTTTTTATATCCTCTACATAATATGAGCTTATTATTATTTAATTAGAGGAACAAATTTCTAGAGAGAGAAAAAGAAAATTAACACATACATGACACATTTATTAAGTTTGTTGGCATGTACATGTAATTGTCAACAGTACATGTAGTTTAAACATATCTGTTCCAGAAAGTCACACATATACCAATGCATAACAAATAGAGACAATTAAATTATAAAGGTTTCATTAAGAGTGACAATATGTCATTGTAAACAGTATATCATAAACAGTATGTTTCAAATTTCTATGTCATGGCATCTCCAGGATTGAACATTATCAGCATTATTTTGTAATGCTCATTATTATTTAAATAATTATTTTCATGCAGTATTGGAATAAAAATATTTTTTCTAATTAGCATTAAGTTTAAATGTACACCTCTTGATACAGTCTCCAAATTTGTTTTGTTTTATCTGGGGCACTCTTGTATAATCATCTCTACCATCTATATCAGCATCTCTAGCTGACCTGACCTCTGTACACACAATAGCTTTCTCACTAAGCAATTATAATCAATGGGTTTTCCTGCGGGTCAAAGATCCATATATTCACAGTCACACTGTGCTGTCACCCATAAAAGTAAAGGCAAAAGAGACATAAGTATAAATATGAGATGAAAAGACACTGAAGGGACAGCATTTAGATGAAAGGACTCTATGTAACTGGGTGATTTTAACGTGTGTTGAAATAATTTTTGTTGTGGCATAGTTTGGTCTGATTATGGTACATTTTGGTATATTAAAACAGTCAATTAAGGCTGATTTTTTTATTGGCTGTTTTGATTTCATTGTCTTGACCAGTTCACTTTGTTATTATTTATACTTACGAGAGGAAAATCATTGCTTAGGGTTTTTCTTTTATTTGTATACTTTTAGGTTGCTTCCTAAAAATGCTTCCAAAGGAGATTACATCTCTATACATCACACCAATCAGCTTCTACTGTAAGTTGGAACAGGTGACTATAAATTAATAAAGATTTGAAAATCAATATGAAAAATTGACTGCTGCAGACAGAACTTGAACTGCTGGTCTCTTGAGGCTTACCAGTCACTGTGGTGTAGTTGTAGTGCACTTAACCAGTTAGCACCAGGCCAGCAGTTTGAGTCCTGTGTGCAGTGGTCAAGTTTTCATGTTGATTTCGAATTGTTATTAACTGATCAGATTTACTCAATCCCTAAGAAGCACAACTAAACTGAAAGAGATGAGAGACAGAGACTGGTTAAGATGAGTACAGTTTATAAATGGCTTATGTGGATTATCAAATCCAGAAAGAAAACTGCAGAAACAATTATGGATTGTACCCTTCAACCCAGTGTTTGTTTTATTTTAATAATATCAGGCAACAAAGTGTTTCCACAATAGCTGAATTTTCTTTCCTATTGAAACTTTGTTACAGACATCAGCTTTGACAATACGTAATACATACCTCCAAGATCTGTGGAATGGCGACTTGGAATTCATCTATCAGTCTGTTGGATGCCCGTATTTGTAGAATGTAGTCGTTGTGAGCGTTGTGAAACTCGTGCCGCAAACCTTCTCGATTGTCAAGGCTCCCACAATTCTTGAATGTACCAAAACTGTCCATATACACTCGCTCACACTGAAATAAATGGATACCTGCTCTGATAAAGCTTGTATATTGTAGTGACACAATTATGATCATTTCTAACAGATCCAGCTTGAATTAAACAAAAGCACAACAAAGTGGGACATCATATGGCTTAAGGTGCAAATTCATGTTTCATGCTTGTAGAAGTTCTGCAAAGAAATGAAAGAGAAGTTATCTGAGCATTTTCTAAGAACAATAAAGGGCAATAACTCCATAAAAAAATGAAATCTGACATTCTGATAAATAAAAAAGGAGCAGTGGTATGTACAAGAAATTACAAAATATAAAAAAAATAAAGGGCAATAACTCTAGAAAGAACAAGGTAATCTTAGTTAACTCATCAATATGCTTAACTACACATCAATATCAATATCATTCATACAAGTTTTAAAGAAAATTCCTTTACAATGCCAAAGGAGGATTGGCAGTTGTGCCCAAGCAATTAAAAGTTGCTGATTTGTAACTCATTACTCCTACACTGCTTGGGTTTGATTGACGGTCGGCGAAAAGTATCATACAGGTGAAGTTTTCCAGCTGACTTGCAGATGGCTAGTGCTTCTACCATGACATATGTCGAGGTTTTTTACTTTTAATTATTAGCTGGACGTCATGAACATGATCATAATATTGTCAGTGCGAGTACCAACAAGTAAATAAAAATGATTGCCATTATGTTTTGTTATTATCAAAGGAAAAATATAGTTCACCAATAAAAAGGAATCAGTTTTTACCTTTTCCTGTAAGAAAAAAAAGAAAATAACTACCCTGTAGTTAGAAGTTCTGTTGGCCCATGGATAAACGACATACATAAATAAATACATGAATGGCTGACCTCACAAACAGTCATGTTTATGACCTCACATTTTGAAGAGTTACTGAAATCACCAAAGAAGTGGGGATCAAACTATGCAAAATGTTTGTTGAAAAACTTAACATTTTGGTTTTTCAATTGCTCATCAGTACACACTTTAAAAAGCATTTAACAAAAAAAAGTGTTGTTATTTTTAAAGTGGCAGGTGCCTTTAATTCATGTTACATGTAAACAACAGTTTACTGTGCCTTTAATTCATGTTACACGTAAACAACAGTTTACTGTGCCTTTAATTCATGTAACATGTAAACAGTTTACTGTGCCTTTAATTCATGTAACATGTAAACAACATTTTACAATGCTTACATATGTGCAACTTCTACCTTTTCTACTATTGTCACCATGATATATAATTGTGGTGACTGAATAAAATTGAAAGTATTTCATTTTAAAGGAACAGCAAAACCAATTAGTATGTGACAAATTCACTCTGAGCAAGTCAAATAATCATTATTCAACATTACAAAGTATTAAAATCATGATTGGATTTCAGGACAAATCCAAAACAGAGGCTGTGAGAAAATAAAAGAACACAGACATGACCTTTACAAATTCAATTAATCTTGGGGGAAAAAAAAAGACTTCCTCTACCAGGAATCTGTCACTGGTTTTGTAACCATGGAAACATTTTGGGAATCTTGTCATGGAAGCAGATGTTCTTGGACATCACAATCAGCAATATTTTTTTCATATTACCCAATATTTAATTGTCATCAATTACCTGTACAAAAAAAAATGTGATTAAGAAAAAGACTGTTTTGCCAGACTCTCATACACATTTTTTTTCTCATAAACATAACATGTATGTCATAGTCCAGATTACAAATATAAAGATTTTAACTTATGGTGTGCACATATGGGGTGTCAAATCTTTTGGCATTCATCCCTTGTTAAGAAACTACAAGCGTGTTGATAATAACACCATAAATTTTGTAATGAAATAGGTTTTACAACTTGACAATGGAAATAAAATAAAATTAAAAAATAAAATCTGTCACCATTTGTTTGACCACCTCTGTGTTCTTCCTGGATGGTTATATAGTTGTTTAATTTTTAAAGCATTTCTAATCATAATACATTAAAATGCTGTATTCGTGTAATTATACCTTTGGGCTACTTCTACAGTTTATGTGGGATGCATGTGGTGTAGTTGTAGAGTCGCCAATTTGTAATGTTGCAAAGCCTCTCACCACGTGGGTTCGAGTCCTGATCAAGACAAAGGACTTATTGTGGGAAGGTCTTTCAGCTGACTTGCTGTGCACTGGTGGTTCTACAAAGATGTTTGTCTGGGGTCTTATTCCACTAAAACAGCTGGATGCAGCTATAATGATCATAAATGGATACTGCGATGTATTTCAAAAAACAAACAGAGTTTATGTACAACTAGAACTATTGCTGAATGCGATTCATACCCCCACCAATGTCCTTGACAAAGCTGGTACAAGGGTAAGATGGGTTCTGCACATTGCCCAGTTGGGGTGAACATTTGAGTCAATTTTGAAGAAAATCCTTCCATTAGTATAGAATTTATAGAGCGGACCTGATATATTGTCTAGTATTGATTGGAAGTTAATTAAAAGACTTAAAAAAGGGGCATAACTTTGTCAAAATGCAATACAGAGTTATGAAACTTGACCTACATATCTTACTTGTGATACATCATACATCTTTTAAGTTTCAAGCAAATACCTGTGCTAATTTCAGAAATATTCAAGTACATGTTAAAATTTAAGAACATTTTCTAAGTCAATTTTGACCTTCAAGTGTGACCTTGACCGTAAGCCAGCACAAAGGTAACATGGGTTCCTCACATAACCTTGTTCATGTGAACATTTGAGTAAAGTTTGAAGAAAATTCTTCCATTAGTATAGGATCTATAGGGCAGACACGACATATTGTCTAATACTTGATTGTATGTAAATTTGAAGACTTAAAAGGGGCATAACTTTGTCAAAATGCAATACAGAGTTATGAAACTTGACCTGCATATACTAATTGTGACACTTCATATATATTTTAAGTTTCATGCAAATACTTTTCTAGTTTCAGAAATATTCAAATACATGTTAAAATTTAAGAATATTTTCTAAGTCAATTTTTGACCTTCAAGTGTGACCTTGACCTTAAGCCGGCAAAAGAGTAACATGAGTTCTGCACATTCCCTTGTTCAGGTGAACATTTGAGCCAAGATTAAAGAAAATCTTTCAATAAGTGTAGGACTTACAGAGCAGACACGACATATTGTCTAATACTTGATTGTATGTAAATTTGAAGACTTAAAAGGGGCATAACTTTGTCAAAATGCAATACAGAGTTATGAAACTTGACCTGCATATCAAAATTGTGACACTTCATATATATTTTAAGTTTCAAGCAAATACTTTTTCTAGTTTCAGAAATATTAAAATACATGCTAAAATTCAAGAATATTTTCTAAGTCAATTTTTGACCTTCAAGTGTGACCTTGACCTTAAGCCGGCAAAAGAGTAACATGTGTTCTGCACATCCCCTTGTTCAGGTGAACATTTGAGCCAAGATTTAAGAAAATCTTTCAATTAGTGTAGGACTTACAGAGCGGACACGACATAATGTCTAATATTTGATTGTTTGATATTTGACCTTCAATTGTGACCTTGACCTTGAGCTGACACATGGGCAACATGGGTTCTGCACATCTCCTTGTTGAGGAGAACATTTCAGCCAAGTTTGAAGAAAATCCTTCAATTGGTATAGGATTTATAGAGCGGACACGATAATGGAGACGGACCGACGGACGGACAAAGCGAATCCATTATAGCCCCCCCCCCCACACACACACACACATTTTGTGGTGGGGGTATAAAAAGACATAACTTTACTATATTTAGGCACACAGACCCATCATCAACACATACACACAAACAGCAATTATTTTAAAAGCAATATTTTAGGATACTATACATTTGCAAATATGGGATTCTTAAGATTGACTGTTAACAGTTTGTTTATTGTTCATTGGGTTTTTCATCCCACCAACACTGACGGTGTCCACTTGAGGCAGATATAGTGCTGCCTTCACTGTGTATATCATGCGATGGACACCTGGCACAATAGCAAACCAAGTCACATTATCCTGACGCGGGTCAACCAGTTGTAGAACTACTCTTAAATTTGCTTCAGCGATAGCAAGGTAGCTATGCCACTACCATTTTTTATGAGTTTGGTATGTTGAGTCCCGAGTTCGAACCCAGGGTCTCCCATTACTGGAGACGACGCTCTACCCATTGCATTACTAGGTCCGGAGTTTACAGTTTAGTGTGTCACTTTTCTGAATGAAACAATAAAAATACATTACTGCAGATATTTAACAAGTTAGAGAACAAAACATTTTTAAACTATTTTTATTGAGACAGAAAACATTTGTTTAAACATAATAATCACAAATGTATTTTTAATAGACCTGTTTATTTATAGTTGACTGGGAAACAAGACATTTTTAACTTATATTAATCCGTCTTGACTGTACATTTCCTGGGCAGAACCAATACCTTGAGCAATGTGGAGTAAATGGTACTGTTCAAGAACTAACATCTCATGGTTGGTTAGAGGATTTGAACCCGGGACCCTCTGACCTGGAGTCTAACATATTTACCACCACATAATACCACAGAAACTTATTTTAATATTTTATGAATAGTTGCAACAGAAAACAAAGCTATCAACAGAAATACAGTACTTAAATTTTGACATGATTTATCTCATAAAAAAGCATAAATTGGTGTAAATATTGAACTAAATGGAATTTGACCAACATCATACAATGCATCTTATTATATCTGTGTTTCATCGTTTTTGCTGCATCGTAACAAATTGTTAGAAACTTTTATTTGCATTACAAATCATTAGAAACTTTTACTTTTTAATGGCAAAAGGAAGAGACAAAAAAAAAAAATCAATAGCTTGATTTTGGAACGTTTCAATAAAAGTCAATTACAAATTATTTAAGTTCAAAAGGCTTGGACTAGCTGTGGTTCATTCGTTTCCATAGCAATATCAATCATATCCAATCAAATCCATTACAAACTAGCAGCACCAGGTCCAATATGCCAGCAGAGTTAAGCAAATTTAATAACATCAAATTGTTTCAAAAATGTAATTAGACAACATATCCATCCTTATTATTAAATCCATAGAGGCAAGAATGACTGGCCTTCAAGCAATGCACATATAAATACAGAATTCTTAAAAAAACTTTGACCTCAAAAGAATATTCTATGATACATACATGTGGCCTTTTTCTGAGGCCTAAAGTGGAAGATTTTCACTTGCAAAGTTGGAGATTTGTTATTTTCATATAAATAAAGAAGCAAGTTGCCTGTTTTCAGGTAGGTCGACTTCAGACAAAATGTAAAACACCCCTCATTTTCAAATAATTTTGAACCTTAAAAAGAGGAGTCTCCCTCCCAAAGTGGGAGAGTTAACAAGTTTATAATGATGAGACAAGGTCCTTTTCTCAGACAAAATCAATATGACTATTTTCTTTTAATGTATGTGACATTTTTAAAATTAAATACATTTTTCTTAACAATGACATGAGTTTATATGTTTTATGTATGTTTTTAAAGTGATATATCTCCAAGGCTGGTTGACCAAGGATTGTTCATATTGTTGAACATTATCTTTTAACACAGAACATACATGTAACTGCTTACTAAGAATATGTTGCTGAAGAAAGACTACATGAAAGAATAAATATTCTTAGTAAAAGAATAATGTTCTGCATTAAAATATTCTTCATTATTGATGTTTGACCTATGTACATGGGTGTATCCTTAATAACAAGAAATAAATAAAATGCATACCATAGTCAATAATACATTTATCAAAGAATATAGAATGTGAGCTTTAGCTAAAATATAGCATTTGCTATGCTCATTATCATTATCATATGGACCTTTTTATAATATTTGTTTACATTTTCTCTAGGCTTGCAATACTTTTAAACAATTTTGGTTTTATGTATTTTGGGTACATAACAGTAAAACATTTACCATAAAATCTGGTAAAATAACTTGTTAACTCAACAAACCAATAATAACACTCACACAATAGAATAGTTGTCATTAATTTAACTGGGTCTTCTTGTACATATTGTCTATAATTATTTTTGCCACCACAATCAATACTTTTACACTGACTGTATCCCATGATTCCCTCTAAGTTTTTGAGGATCAATTCACTCGACCTAACTAACACCATACCATCCAGTGCATGGTTAGATGAACAAACCCTCCAACAAATGACACCATTAACAACATTAGTCAGGTGAAAGGATACATGGATATAAACAAAGAGAATCAATACAGACTGAACTGTCTGTTAGATGAACATTTTGTACCCAACACAAAGGTAGAAAAATGTGGCAAAACACCATTGTCATGAATGTTATTGTCGGGTAGTGTCATAAATGCTATTTTTAGGAATTGTTGTCACAAACATTTTTTGTCAGGATTTGTCACAAATGTCATTATAAAGAAATGTCACAAATCTTGATATCAAGATATGTCACAAAATGTGACAAATCATTTGTCACAAAATGTCACAAATGGCATTCTCAGAAGCTGTCTTTAATGTTTATTTTCAGAAACTATCACAAATGTTTTTGTCAAGAAAAGTCACAATATATCTTGGTGAGGACTCATAACAAATGGTTTTTATTATCTCAACTCCTAACCACCATATATATTTCCCAACAACCACCTAACAACCAAAAATGTTTTCCATTCTAACACAACCACTCGATTAATGTCCAAACGTGTTACTATGCCCTTGGGAACATGGCCATGTGCAGTTGCCAAGTTGAACACTTTGGATGTTCTGTCAACTACAACTTCTCTATCATAGGCCGATTAATATTTGGAATTCAATTCTGAATAAAAAAATGACAATATATTTCATTAATTTTGATTGTAATTTATATCAATGCATAAACACCAGTATTATTGAAAACAGTACAAATCAACAATTGAACATAACAATTTCAAGGGATTTTCATACGTCTGAAAGATTGCATGGAATCACTGGAAAACTGAGTAAAGTACTGTCAACTCGATCGCATTTAACACGGAGATAACTTCAACAAAATTTACCCAAACATATTTGTTTATGCAATATACAACTTAAGTAATATGAGAAAATAAGCACTATTATGACTAAGACTTTGATATGTACAATAAGTCGAAGTATTTTCTTGCATTTTCTGTGACCAGTCATAGAATTTCATACAAATATAAGATTGTAATGACATACAGATAAAAACTGCACATTAGCTCTTTGAAGGGATATTACATTTTCTTTTCTCCTAACACTGATTCACCTAAAACAAGGTCCCCAAAAAGGTAGTTTCCATGTAGCAGCATACCTCACTGAGGGGGCACATAGTGCTAGAGTTTCTAGCTTTACCTTTCACCACATAGGTTCTAGTCACGTTTTGGGCAACAGACTTAATATGGTGAGGTCTTCTAGCTGATCTGCGGTGTTATGGTGGCTTTACCCAGACATCTGTCTGGGTGTTTTCTTCACTAAAAAAAGCTTGGATGCATTTTAAAAGCAAAAAATGAGACAAAACTTACCTCATTGAATTTTTGCTCAGACTGCATCAGTACTTGCTCAAAATTGTCCCTGAAGGTTTGAAGTCGGAGTGCCTGGCTATGCTTGTGTTGGGCTACTTCCAGTAAAGGCTCATACACGTTCTTCATAATCAGGCTTGATGCATCCACATGGGCCTACAGAACACAGAATTCAAATACAATTATTTCAAACTGGTCTCTGGAGTTGTCATAACTGTTGTCCTATGAGGAAGCTAGGCTTTCTAAACCATTGCCTGATGATAATGAGCAACTGTTACAATACTATCACTAACACCAAGGGACAGCTGTTTTGGCTGAAAATGATGATTAGCTATTTAGATAGCATATGAGATTATTATAAAATATATGGTTAAACTAATTCTGGCTGTGTTTGCTTTGGGTTATATTACACAGAGGTTCAAGCACATTTTTTAAAATTTGTTTTGTTTTTGAGATATATCGTAGTACATATTTAGGGCCTTATAGCAATGTATAGCAATATTGCTGGAAAAAAACCTTAGATAAATGTCTGCGTAAAACCACAGTGGCACTGCAGGTCAGCTGGTAGACCTGCCCACATATTTAAAAAATCTGGTAGCGTATGACGTGGTACTTTTTTTAAACGTAATGGGAGAGAACTTGAAATTGTCATGTGTTTTATTACGTAGGCTTTTTTGTTTGTGTCAGGTGGCTCATTTTACACAAATGCAAAACAGGCTGTCAGCACCAGCACTTTAGGCACTATGTAAAATGAAAGGTTATCGTTACAAGTTTACAGATATCTTCATAAGTCATTCTGTACTTGATAAATTAATATTTCCAATTCTAAACTATGGACAAAAAGTTTGGGGTTATAATTCAGCAAACAGATCGACAGAATTCATCTTAAATTTTGTAAACAATTGTTGGGCGTCAAATCACAGACAGACTAATTTTGTTTATGGAGAGTTAGGAAGATTGTCTTTACAACAATGAAGACTTGTTATTAAGTTCTGGCTGAAAGTAGTTAGAAGTGAAGAAATAAAATGTGAATTATTTATAATGTCATGATAATTGATTAACAACTCAAACCAAACACAAAGTCATCAGCGGACAATGTGAAATATAACTTAGAAAGCTCAGGTTTTAATAATGTTTGGCTCAACCAAGGGGTGGAAAATATGATTATGTTTTTAAATGTATTCAAACAAAGAGTAAATGATTATTATTTTCAGATATATCATGAACATCTGCATAATTCCATTATGCAACATTTTACAAGCTCATTTCTTTTTCTGAGTGTCTTAAATGCAATAGAGGTTAGGAAGGTTTGAATTACACTTGCATGCCTTAAAGTATCATCACTTCCGTTACAAATAGAAACCGACAGGTGGTGCAGACCAAACTCAATACCAGTGCATATAAGGAAATGTTGGTTCTACAATGACCGGCCGCAATAGCTCAGGTGGTAGAGCGTCGGCTTGCGGATCGGGAGGTTGTGGGTTCGAACCCCAGCTGGGTCAAACCAAAGACTTTAAAGTTGAACCACCCAGCCTATCCCATTTATGTGAGCTTACAGTAAAGAAAGGCAAGTTTATACAGCCAGGTTATAAGGAAAGAACTATTACCATTATTATTATAATGATTATTTATTATTGTTATAATTATTATCACTATTATTATTAGTCTCATTCTTCTTCTTATTATTACTATCATCATCATTATTCTCATTATTATTATATTATTATATTATTATTATAATTATTATCACTATTATTGTTATCACTATTATTGTTATTATAAATGAGCAATAGACGACCACTCAAAGATCATCGCCAATCAGACACGACCACATAATCTGTTCACACCTTTTAACAAAACCAGATTTGCTCTTATTTAGGATTCTCCTCGTTACAATTAACTCTTACTCATGGTAAAGAAGAAATGATGATGTATGAATAAGAACAAAAAAATCAACATGACGTGTATACTATGTGATCACTGAAAAAGTAACGATTATCACTATGTCATGATAATGAGTTCCAAAATGGCGGACCGCAAGTGCATTACAAAATATAATCATGTCTATAGTTGTGTTTGTAATTGACATAGATGTCAACACTAATGCACTCAATTCATGCAAAAACAAAATCAATGTTTGCAAATGCTGTTATATTTTACTTTATCTCTAAGGTCAGAATGTGTAAAACAGGTAACCAGTTGTTGTTTCTAATGAATGTAAGCGTGGCCTATTTTAAAAATTATTACAGAACATGGATTCTCTGGCTTGGAATGATGAATCAATGCATTATTATAATAAAAGTAAATGATATATTTTTACAAACAGAATTTGTCAACTTTAGTTGTGGTTCCCACAAAGAAATTACCATGTTGCAGTAAGAGACCCCCTGTCTTAGGAGACCATTTTCGCCAACTGTGGGTAGCCTTTAAATACGGATTTGACTGTATTATAATTATGAATATTATTATAAGAATGACAACTATTATCATAAATATTATAATTTCTATTATCATCATCATCATCATTATTATAATTATTACCGACCTGAGCATCTAATTCTGTCTCTTTGACAAGGTACTCCCAGGCTGTGTAGATGGTACTTGGAATGTCAATTTGTCTGAAATAAAATCAACCAAGAGATATCTTATTATTAACACATGTTAAGGAGGCATAATTGCCTGAAATAAAATCAACCAAGAGATATTTGTTATTATTAACATATGTCAAAGAGGCATATTTGCCTGAAAGAAAATCAACCAAGAGATATCTTTTATTATTAACATATGTTAAGGAGGCATATTTGTCTGAAATAAACATAATATGTAGAGTACTGCTTGGCACTGCTTTTTTACCGACGTCTTCAGCTGGGCAGCATCCAGAGGTTAAATTTTTTAAACCCAGGACCCACCCCTGACACCAATGGCAGATGGGTAGCGATGATTGGATAGTTCCCCTCAATAAAAGGCCTCCAGCTCTCTTGCACTCTTTTGCAAACACAGTGCCATACTCAGGATTTACAAATAAATACATGTACATAAATATTTTAAAGGATGTTGCATGTCACAAAATACAGTTACTCTTTATTGTTGCAAGCTACACTGTTAAAAGTATAAACTTGTTTCTTTTCTTTGAAAAACTCACTCATGGAAATGCTGCGATTCCATGTTATAGCCTGTGATACTCTCATCCCCATAAAAAACGCAAAAATGGTATCTGACAGTTTGGACCATATTTTTTTCTCTCTAAGAACCAAATAAATTATTGTTGCCTGAATAGATCTTGTAAAATGGTGATTATTTATGTCCTACATCTATTCAAAAAGTGAACCATAACACATCACTTGTCATTACAAATAGGTATTTCCTATTTTAACCACACTGCACAGTAAGCTATTTTTAAACTAAGAAAACAATGTGACCTGTAACTTTATATAACCATGCAGGTAATCTGCTCTGATGTCAATTTTTAGCAGAAATCACAATCATGCTTTTTTATAGTTTAAGAAAGAATGGGCATGTAGAGTGATGTATTTCACCTTTAATACAGTCTCAAAATTTAGACAGTGTTCAAAATCATCTTTTGTTTGACTTTTTGCAGAATTTATGCCTCAATTCCCAAAATCCAGACTTATGTGTATTTGATGCAGACACACTGTTGTGTACCATCTTTAAATATGACTACTTTTCCGAGACAGTAAATACCTCAGTACTTGGAGCATTATTATTCCTTTCTGTTATCTGACAGTAGCTCCACTATAAAGACTCCAAATGTTTCTAAAACAAAGCGGGTCTGAAAAGTATGTTTACACAATAAAAAATAATTTTAAATGTCGCTTGCATTTTAGTAAAATGCAGGACAGTTACATATTGTTCATATAAATTGTTCACTTATGTTCATTGTTCACTTTTAACAAATAATGCAGCATAATAAGATTTGAAATTCAAACAATTTTTATTAAGTAAGTTATACATTGTTAACATAAAAGAAAATATTCAAAGACATTGAATTGCACATGACTGCAGGGGTACATACAATTTTCACCCCATTATTTATCAAAGACTTAATAAAAAATTAAACTTGGAGCTTTTCATTTCAGATAAACTAGTTTATAGATTTTCAGGTGCATTCTCTAAAACAAAATTTAATTAGTTTTTCAGAAACCTGATGTGAAATAACCCACAAAAGAGCTTAACTTGTCATTCTTCATTCCATGAAACTGACTTAAACACAGCTGCATATTCAGAGCAACCAATCAGATTCAAGGTGACATGGGAAAACCTGAACTCTATTAGATTGGTGAAGTCTTGTGGAAGTACTTTTTAAAATTTTTATATCAAGCTGCAAGTCATTAATTCATCAGAAAGCAAATGAATTATCCAAGCTGACTGATCTGCTAAAATTACAAATTAAAGAAGATTAGCTGAAATTAGGCTGGGACTCTATTCTCAGATTGAGTTGCAAAAAAAATAAAAATTATATGCATGTTTTATTATGATATTACACATTCTAACCCACACAAAGTACAACAAGTTGGCATTGCGTGGATTGCAAAAAACATTTTTATACCGTTATTATATTACATATTGAAAGTTGCATGAAGAAAGAAGCCTTGGCAATAAAAGGTGAAGTCTACAATTATTTAATTATCAGTTTAGTTACAGACGCTGACAGACATCTTCAAGGAAGACCTTAACACAGTATGCAATATGGCATTACTTCCATCTTGCAATTTGAATTAAGACAGGAAAACACTCTAATTTGTATTTTCAAACTATATTTTCTGGTAAATGTGATGATTGATTAAATGATTATTAATAATTGATGGACTGCAATATACTGACAGTACATTGATGTTGTTTAATTTGATAATATTTCATTCTATATTCACAATGTACATTAACTGTTTGCACTGTCATATTAAGTAGAAAGTCTTAACTTTACAACAGTACCAATATGACACATATTTGGAGAGACGCTTGAAGTTGTTATTGTACCTAACTTCATCAAACCCATATTTCACCAGCTATATCTCCCTCTATAATGGTCTACAATGGGACCCAAGGCTATGTTTCCAGTCTGCAGTTGACGACAAGTTTTACGATACTACACTAAACCATCAGTTCCTAGAAAATTGTTGTTAATTTGCTGGTAGTGGCATGCTGTTTAAAGAGCTAGCTGTATCCAGTAATTTTCTGGAATAACTTTCTCAATACAGAAGCTCAGCTATATAAGGGGATATTACGTTGGAACGCTATGGTGTTTTAGCACAACAGCTTACGGTAATAAAAACCAAAGAGTTATTTCAACCGTAGCTATATAAGGGGACATTATGTTCAACCACTACGGTGTTATAACAGGTAACAAGAATCAAGTTATCAAGAAGAATATGAGGATCTTGTTGGGGGAAAAAAAGGTTAAGATTATTTTGTTAGAGAAAAAGAGACCATTAAAGACTTACCCAGTCAGCAGTAACATCTCTAAGGTTTTATGTTTACAACTAACTAGATAATTTTGAGTAACCAGATAGAACAAACACAACTTAAATTTCAGGAAATAAAATCTTGTAAATAATCTTCTTAATGTATAATTCAACATTTAATATACACTGATCTTATATGATACTATTATGGATCTCTTTAAATCACAGTTTAACAAGAAAGCATGGTTCACATAACTATAATTCTATATCACTCCTGTCTAAGATGGGAGTCATGGCTATGGGTTGACTTACGCTTGATGACAGTTTTATGATACCAAAACTAACCATCACTTTCCAGATATTTGCTGGTAGTAACACGCAGTATATAGTGCTATGCTGCATCTAGTAATTATCTGGATTAATCATACCAAAACAACCTCAGCGATTTTTATATTAATCCTTTACTTGCTGGAAATGATATGTTCCCACTGTTGTTCTTACTGTTGTTCTGTATTCTTCTAAATACGAATATAGTCGAATAAGAACTCAAAGAAGTGAAAGACAGAAAAGAATTCCTATTGTTACCATAGACCCCTAGTAATCATTTGTGTGCTTTGAAAGAAAGACACACAACCAGATTCCAGTATACCCACACTTGATTGTGATGGGTATAATACTGAATAAATAATCCTAGTTAATCATTACCGCCCCCATCCATCAAATGAAGACAGATAATTAAATTAAAAGACAATTTTGGTCCCAATATCTTAGCGAATACAATCAAACTGCATTTCCAAACTGAAAAACCAACCAATATTAAAACTGTTCTTTAATGCAAAGAAAAGGCTATGGGGAGTTGTGCTTAAGTGTTCTAGTATCAGAAAAATACATGTATATTAACATTATATAGGTATGAGATCATTAGGTACAGATATGTTCTCTGCAGTATTCTCAATGATGCAAAGAATGTCAGAGAAAACTCTGTTCCAAAAATTGAAAACTGGGAACTGGCCAAGTGCAAAGCTGACTGTACGCAGATTACACAACTGCATACACATTGTCCCCAAATAATTAAAACATAAAAACATAAAATCTGCAATAAAGATTATATCTAAGTAGAGGTAAGGTGTATATTCATTGCAATCAACTAGTACCCCTATTTGCACCATGAAAAAATATGTCATACTGCTAAATCTATTTAGCAACTTTTTGTAGCTCCTGGTAGGCACCAAGTTTTGTACACTAATATTTCAAATCAGAATTCCCTCCTTAGGACAATCACACCTTGGTACTATCTGGCGGAGGGATATATGCAGAATTTTTCTTTGTCAATTATTATTTTACTTTTCATGTTTTATTAGATATACAATGGTCACTGCATTTAATTGACAGACAAGCCATTTGCTGTTAGGAAGACATACTAGTTGCTAAATCATAAGCATTTACATTTGTGAAGTCATCAGACTTACTGACATTTATCCAAGACATTTCGTGACTAAATCATCATTGGTTTTTCTACCAATTTGACTTATTCCATTTGTCTTTTGTGATTTCTCAAAATTGTTTGAAGAAACAGTAATAAAAATAAGACGGCATACAAAAAGTGATTTATTTCTTGTATAAATAATTAGCATGGATCAAACTTGACATAAATGGTCATAACCAGAAAATTGTGTTTGAGTAACTCCTATTATGGAAATAAAGAAGTATGCCATGACTAATTACAGTGTCAATTACATAACATTTGAGCTAACATCGACTGAAAACTTGAAACCAATCTCACCCCTAAAAAACCACAATGTACAATCTAGAAACGAAAGATTTTCCAAAGCAGCATGCCCGTGGAGCCCATTTGCATACATGTATCATGCCTAGATATGCCCCAGCTGGCAAATAGTAGAATGCTACTGGAACCATCAAAAATAATATTACTCATAATCTGACCTTTTACAGATGAATAACGAATACCGTGAGGATTTATTTGAATAATTACAGTTAGCAATCATGGTGACAGGAGTTGATATAGATGTATGATTCTGCAAATAAAAAAGCATTTAGAAGTTAATTATCAGTCATGACTCCTTTCAATATAGTTTGCAGAAAAATCTTAATTATGTATTGGGTAAATATTTAATTAACATTTAATATACATGAAGAACACAAATTGTAATAATTAAGATATTTTATTAAGTGACCTAGCAACAAACATTTTGCACACCATTGTTTATCTAATACATGTTGTTTGAAGACTAATTAGGAAGGCCCATAGTTATAGCAACAAGAAAATAATTAGCTTCAACTGTTAAATTATGTTGACACCTTTTTCTGTTTAACTTCAGACTGCAATACAAATCTAATTTGGTTCAACAATCTGGTTCTGCAATCGGCTTCAGCAATCTGGTTTAACAATCTGGTTGAACAATCAGCTTCAACAATCTGGTTCAACAATCAGCTTCAACAATCTGGTTCAACAATCAGCTTCAACAATCTGGTTCAACAATCAGCCTCAACAATCTGGTTCAACTATTAGGTTCAACAATCTGGTTCAACAATCAGCCTCAATAATCTGGTTCAACAATCAGCCTCAACAATCTGGTTCAACTATTAGGTTCAACAATCTGGTTCAACTATTAGGTTCAACAATCTGACAGTCTGTTTCATCAATCTGGTTCAACTATTTGGTTCAACAGTCTGGTTTAACGATCTGTTTCAACAATCTGGTTCAACAATCTGGTAAAATAATTGGGTTAAATAATTGGGTTTAAAGAGTTTGTAAAAAAATATGGTTCTACACTCTTATTTATCAATGTGACTCAACAACTTGGTTCAACAATACACAAGAACATTGTTACAAAGCTCAATTTTAAGCAAAAAAGTAAACATGTTTTATGACATTTTGGATGGGAATCACTAAAAGAGTTTTTTTTGAGAGGAAGATATATCTTAGTAATTCTTAACTTTCCAATAATCTGACGATAAAATTTAAATTAACATCCAGGAACTTTTAGTGTTACAACAATGACGCCAGACAGTGGGCGATCACAAAAGCTTGCTCAGAGCATAAGCTCTGGTGAGCTAAAAAAACAAAAAATAATAAACAAGAGGGCCATGATGGCACTTAATCGCTCACCTGATGATACAGGCTTTTAGTTGGCTCAAATCTGGCAACAAGTAATTAAAAGTTATTTACTTTAGAAATCTTTGGTAAAGACTGGACTATTAATGTGGCCACTGGGCTGATAACATTTTCTAGAATTTTACCAAGTAACCTACTGAATCCACATGACCCACTTCAAAGCATATGTAAGATTTCATACTGGCAAACATGCTGGCCAAGTTTAAGGAAGATTTGGCTATCAATGTGGCCTCTTAAGTGTTTTCACTAGGTTTTTCTAAAATGTGACCTAGTGACCTAATTTTTGACCCCACGTTACACAATAATACACTTATTCAAGATTTGATGCAGACAAACAATCTGACCAAGTTTGTTGAAGATTGGGCTATAAATGTGGCCTCTAGCGTGTTCAAAAGCTTCTTCTAACATTTGACTTACTGACCTATTTATTGACCCCAAGTGACCCAGTTATGAACTCATCCAAGATTTCATGTAGGCAAACATTCTGACTAAGTTTGGTGAAGATTGAGCTATAAATGTGGTCCCTAGGGTGTTCACAAGCTTTTTCTACAATTTGATCTTGTGACCTAGTTTTTGACCCGTCATGACCCAATAACAAACTCATCCAAGATTTCATGCAGACAAACATTCTGACCACGTTTGATGAAGATAAGCTATAATGTGGCCTCTAGTGTGTTCACAAACTTTTTCTAAGATTTGACCTAGTGAAATACTTTTTGACCCCACATGACCCAGTTACAACCTCTTCCAAGATTTCATGCAGACAAACATTCTGACCAAGTTTAGTGAAGATTCGGCTATAAATGTGGTCTCTAGTGTAGTCACAAGTTTTTCCTAAAATTTGACCTAATAACCTACTTTTTGAACCCAGCTGACCCAATTATGAACTTATCCAAGATTTCATTCAGACAAACACTCTGACCAAATTTGATGAAGTCTGGATAAAACTTTGGCCTCTAGTGTGTTCACAAGCTAAAATGTTGACGACAGACGAAGCGGTATCACAAAAGCTCCCCTTGAGCACATTGTGGTCAGGTGAGCTAAAAACAATCAATTTTTTACTAATTGTATTTATGTCAACCCCTCAGCCTGTTACAAAAGACTGATCAATTAATTTTAAAAATTACCTGTCTGTTCGCAGCTCCTTGCTCCTAGCCCTGAAGATAGACACTATCTTTTGAATTTCACGTGCAAAGGATTCATAGGCCTTGGCCATTTCCTGAGCAAACTCGGCCACTGAAAAAAAAAAAATAATAAAAAAAACAGTAGAAAAAACTAAACCAGTTTTTCAGTTTTTCAACAAAACAAACAGATCTGATGACTTTTGGTTACAATGCACCCATCAAGGGCACCATTAGAATGTTCCAGACCTTTATGGGTTAGCCTGTATAAATGTTGTCTGTGCTTGTGTGATCAAATTTACATCTTACATTCATACATGTACCTCAATGGTTTAAATGCAATTGTGAGAATAATGTACAGTTTCCTGTCAAGATGTCTTTGATAAAATTTGTATTTTTCATTTAAAAGACTTATACTTTCTGTGTAAGTAATATGAGTACCGGTATTAAATTTTCATGCCAAGTTATGTAAACTATATTGTCATGTCAGGATATCTGTGAATAATTTTTGTATATATTTTCATGTCAAGTTATTTAATTTTTATATTTGTGTCAAGCTATCTGTGAAAAGAGTAATTTAAGAAGCTCAAGCTTAATGTGGTTTGTATTTCCAATTTTATGTAATTAAAGTTGAATTTATCTGTGTAATTCTAATTATGTTATGTGCGCATTACTGTTTACAACATAGTACACACTGAAAGCAAAGCAGAAGTGAACAACAGGCAGATTCTTGCAAAGCAGAACGTTTAACTTTTTTCATGAAGATTAACACACAGTTCATGTATTAAAATATCACATAACATAAATTAATTATATTTTCTTTTGGTTCTGTTACAAGGAAAGAAAGCTATTATTGATAAAGATTGATTTACAATTTAATTTATTTACCAGCTTTAGTCCAATAATTTCATTATGCAAACCCTAACTTCAACTTAAACAAGACTGTATTGTACTTTACAACTGTATTTGAGTTGAACACAAACTGTCTTCTGCCCACAATATCTCATAATTCCAAACATTTGCTTAGAAACTGTCTTCTGCCTACAATATCCAAATCCAAGCATTTGCTTAGAGTGAAAAACAACATATGTTTAAGTTGAATTTTGTGTCATTAAATTGGCTTTATGCCAATTGTTTCATTAGTTTGTGAGATTTGCAGTAATTGCTTTTAAAGCTTTAGTAAATTTTATTGACATTAAACATATTCTTGTGAAATGACGTTTTCTCATAAACATTCTTTTAAGCTGAACAGGTTCAAGCAGCTGAGTTCTTCACTTTATTCCTACCTAGCCCAAGAAAAAATCATGGTGGTTTTAGTTGGCTGGGTGCCATTTCATCAAAAGGATTGCTCATCAGACATAAGTTATAAGATCATTAAATAATCATAAGTTCAACCTGGGGGCACCAGTGGTTCTACTTTGACATAAGTCTGTGTGTCTTCCTCCACAAATACTTATCTGAATGATGCCAATGTGACCATAATTGTGTCAGTGCGATGTAACAAAAAAAAACAACACCAACAACAAACAACAACAAACAAATGAATGTTACGTGTGTCCGGGGACATGTGTTGGCCAAAGATTGATATAGGACTGATCACAAGTTTATGACAGTAAATCTTCTCATGTAACAGTTATTCTGCTGCCAACCATGAACTTTATTTTTTATAATATTGTAAGATTTAAAAAATATATGCATTCTATTAACTTGATAAATTAATTCATTTTCTTTATTTACAAGGCTAAAACTAACACAAGGGTTAAAATGACTCCCGTATTTACTTATATATTGTGTCCACTTATTGTTTTGTTTTGGAAATACATCGCAGCAACCAATTATGATTATAGCACCGTCCAGCTATTTTGATGGAGGAAGACCCAAATGTCTGGGTAGAACCAACATCTTTCACCCTGAATGGGACTCATATCCATGTGGCGAGAGGCTAAGTGGTCAGAGGAGTTACAAGTCAGCAACTCTACCACTATGCCACGGGCGCCCCTGTCCACTTATTTTGACGTAATGTAATAACATTTAATAGTAATTTATTAATATACCATTTAAAAATACACCTGAAAATTGAAAGATAAAATTTGGAAGAAAAAAAATCCTGCAATTTCAGAAAATATATACAAGTGTTTCTTTCTGGACTTAGTACCTGCATTCCAAGAATACCAATAATGGCTCATTTGAAAAATATTTCTCTGTATAAAAGCAGCTATAAGTTGTTTTCCATAATGTACAAGTTGATGCAATGTGAGGTAGGAATTACCATTTAATTCATTTTACAGGTTCAACTACACAATTCAACTGACTGAATCTTAACTGCATATCAAATAAGACTTTTTATGGACATTGCAACACAATAGTGTCTTACATGTATATGAAGTGTCGTCGGCTGGCAACTTCCTTGAAACACCCACACATCCAATAATTCCCTGCATTACCTCACTAACTCACTTAATTATATTACTGTTTTCACAAAACAGAACTGTTTATGCTGTGTGTACTATTAAGTAAGATAATGTGTCATCGAATAAGTTTAATGTCAATTATTTAATTAGTTTATTTGCTATGGAGTAATTACTGGTTTTAAAAATAACATACATTTCATTTACTTAAATTGCTTTTTTGAGAAAACACTGTACCTTCATAGTCATAAACATGGTGTTAAGTTTATTAGGTTACTGCAGCTGAATGCTTAACTTTATTTCTGCCTAAGACTTGAAAAAAATCAACAAGCTGAAAGTGCTGTGTGGACAGTGATAGTTTAACTGTATCAGCAATAAAAGGTATGCATAAAATGTACTGAGTTCACAATAAACTCCCAGTTATCAATTTAATCAACATTAGACCCCTGTGATCTGAATCTAAATTCAACATTCTTTTCAAAATGTGTAGTAACTTTAGACTCTGAAGCTTTGAGCTAACAACATCTGAACTACTGATAGCTTGGACCGTACATGATACGAATGACCCCTTTCATTACCAGGTATATGGCCGGAGAAGGCAGTGAGGCCCCATGTGGAATATGACAAATATTTGGTCCCCAGTGCATAGTCATGAGGCATGATTTAACACATTTTACTGATATCATTGACGAAATTGTCACCCTTGGCAAGTTACATGAGGGAGATTTTGTCATCCCTGAAAAAGTGGGAGATTTTGTCACCTATGGTATATTTTGGATGAAATATTTTAACGAGGAATTTAACATGCTCCCTCTAGCTTTTATGTCGGATGGACAGACTCCTATATAGCTCTTACTGAAAATAAAAAAAACAAAAAGCAGATTCCTGCAATATAAAACCATTTACATTATTATACCTAGTGATTTGCTTTATAAAATTGCCATAATCAAGCCAATCGACAATCTGTCCCAAGCGACATTACCACATGGGTCAAAAAATAGAACGGTGTTTTTTTATGTTTTTTTTTTATTTTATTTTTTATATGAAGTAATCAAGGGAGCTAACTGTGTTATGCTTACAGTCTGAGTCAATGAGCGCTTGTTAAAATGGCATCCATTGTGGCATTCTTACTATTAAACCAAATGGTTTTTAGTTGATGTGATGTTCAGTATAATAAAATAAATGTCACAACCCCCACAGAGGGTTAAAGAATGGAAACTTCATCTTTTACAAACCCATGTCAATCTTGGCTCGAGCCTCGCTTTACATTGCTTGTCTTTGGTAAACATTTCATTCTATCACCCTCTGTAGGATGTGATATTTATATATTATTGTATTTTGATGTAGAGAATATCAATCCCAGTGTTAGTACTTAAAATCCCATACCAAAGATTATTGTTTAAAAGAGAAATATCTCTGTACAATAGCAGTAGGCTGTATAATCTACAAGTAAATTTATTGATGAAGTTGTCTGTTTTCAATTTAATTAATTTCCCAGCTTATACCACATAATTTCATTGTTTATACCCATATTGCAGCTTAAATAAGACTGTTTTGCAAGTTCTAACTTGATAAGTATCCTACAGAAACTATAGTCTGTTGGCAATTTTCTTCCAAACACCTACACATCCACAAAAAATTATGCATTACAGGGCTTTTTTCCTTCTTTAGTAGGAGGCATTTACAGGTGCCTTCCCCTCAGAAAATGTTTTTAAAATCATGCAGTTTTCCCCAAAAGTAACTTTATGTCAGAGTTTTTTTTCATTCCCCTTTAAAGAAGGAACCATGCTTTTTTCCCCAAAATTATAGGGCATGGGCCCCTTGCCCTGGAAGTAAAAAAAGCCTTTCATTAGTTCACAGTGAAAAGAAAACAAAAAACAATTTATTAAACTTTGTAATCCACAAAACACACTGCAAATTAATGGTTTGAGTTGTGAGTACAGTTAAGCTAGATACTGTGTTAAACTGGATTAATTGTCCGCAATTCTATCAGTTTGTGAGCTTAACAGTAATTGCTTTTTTTTTAACTTCCAGTATAATCCACTGAATCCAATTTACATTGTTTTAATATCTTCGTCCTAGTTAAAATGCTTTTTAAACAGAAAAGGTTAAAGTGACATTCAAGTTCACTTTGTTTCTATTTAAATAAAAGAAAAAGAAATGTAAAAAAAATGGAGAAAATCATTGGTTTTTAAGGTAATTGGACCCTGTCTAGCTTGTAGCATGTTATTTTTTTTTTCAGAAACAGTGTGAATATCAAACAAGAGGGCCATGATGGCCCTTAATTGCTCACCTGATGACACAGGCTTTACGTAGGCTCAAATCTGGCATTAAGTAATTAAGAGTAATTTACTTAAGAAATCTTTGGTGAAGATTGGACCATTAGTGTGGCCACTGGGTTGATAACATTTTCTAGAATTTTACCAAGTAACCTACTGAATCCACATGACTCACTTCAAAACATGTGTAAGATTTCATACTGGCAAACATGATGGTCAAGTTTGGTGAAGACTGGGCCATCAATGTAGCCTCTTAAGTGTTTTCACAAGCTTTTTCTAAAATTTGACCTAGTGACCTACTTTATGACCCCACGAGACCCAATAACGAACTTATCCAAGATTTCATGTAGACAAACATTATGACCAAGTTTGATGAAGATTGGCCTATAAGTGTGTTTACAAGCTTTTTCTAAGATTTGACCTTGTGACCTACTTTTTGAACCCACGTGACCCAGTTACAAACTCTTCTGAGATTTCATGTAGACAAACATTCTGACCAAGTTTGGTGAAGATTAGGCTATAAATGTGGCCTCTAGTGTGTTCACAAGCTTTTTCTAAGATTTGACCTTGTGACCTACTTTTTGACCCCACGTGACCCAGTTACGAACTCATCCAAGATTTCATGCAGACAAACATTCTGACCAAGTTTGGAGAAGATTGGGCTATAAATGTGGCCTCTAGTGTGTTCACAAACTTTTTCAAGGATTTGACCTAATGACCTACTTTTTGACCCCACGTGACCCAGTTACGAACTCATCCAAGATTTCATGCAGACAAACATTCTGACTAAGTTTGGTAAAGATTGGGCTATAAATGTGGCCTCTAGTGTGTTCACAAGCTTTTTCTAAGATTTGACCTAGTGACCTACTTTTTGACCCCACGTGACCCAGTTACGAACTCATCCAAGATTTAATGCAGACAAACATTCTGACCAAGTTTGGTGAAGATTGGGCAATAAATGTGGTCTCTAGTGTGTTCACAAGTTTTTCCTAAAATTTGACCTCGTGACCTACTTTTTGACCCCAGGTGACTCAATAATGAACTCATCCAAGATTTCATGCAGACAAACATTCGTACCAAGTTTGATGAAGATTGGATAAAAATTGTGGCCTCTAAGGTGTTCACAAGGTAAATGTTGACGACGAACGACGGACGACGAACGACGGACGAAGCGGTATCACAAAAGCTCCCCTTGAGCACGTTGTGCTCAGGTGAGCTAAACAAAAGCTCCCCTTGAGCACGTTGTGCTCAGGTGAGCTAAAAAAGATCAAAAATGGCATGGAATTTGATTGAACTTATATGCCTAGCCATATTATAGTAGTATATTTCAACTCTTTTTATCCACTTATTCCTTCAACATTGTACAAACTTTGTAAACCAAATCTACATGTAAAATGCAAGAAAAGGCAATGAGACACATTAGCAAATAGTCTCCCCTGAATAATCCCTAAATGAAAGTAGGTCCTTTCATTTGTTTTACTTGATTTTTATGCTTGTGCTGTTTGGAGTGTATGATGACTTATATGCCTTCCTTGTGATACGCAGGTTACCAATTTTCAACAAACACTTCCATTTTCTCTTTTTAATATCAAATCTATATAAGCACGTAAATGGATTTTAAGCTTATATTTATGCAAAAGTAAGAAATTTCACTGTTTGTTATTGCAAAAACTACAAAAGAACAGGCGATTAAGTCCTAGAATTTCAACTTAAAGGACCTATCTACTGTTTGGAATACCTCGGATATTATCTATCAAGTGAGACAATTTCCATTTCAATAATGTACCCCATTAACATAGTGGCTTAATAATCTCATGTCACCCATTCAGACCATATAAGGTAATGTAATACAAGAGTGTGCATTTTCTCTGCATTTTCCATAAGAAGCCCTGGGGATGTATGAAGTTAGCCAGAATCGAGTGCCATTAAACTGCAGATTAATAGTTAGCCCTACTGTGACAACATAATGCGCGAGAGAAATACTGTAACCAATACAAACTAAAACAATTAAATCCTCTTATCACATTTTACGCGTCATAGAAAATCAATTCTTATGAAGGCGTACTGTGACACATGACTGCAGCGATGGTTGCAATGTGAGGTACAGCTCTATCTGGTGGGTCGGAGTATTGAGTTTCCGAGTTTTAACCCTTATCCTGCTAAATTTTATAAATAATGCACAGAGATCATAAAATAATTCTAGAATCTATGATATTTATAAATTCAACATTTATAGGTAACAGGAATTATTGCTACAGATGTAGCAGCAAAATTTTTTTGATCCTGATCACACTAAGCAGAAGAGGGCTGGTCTGGTTCAGCACTATCATTCCAGGTATGGCCATTGATCTCGAAGCTGTAGAAAAAAACTACCTAAAAATATGCATACCCGCAATATACAGTAATTAATCTAGCCCAAAAACAAACATATATAAGATTTGTCCAGGGTTTTAAACTGCGACTCTCTGAACCAGAATAAAACTTCTGAACTTCTTCCTTTACGGTTGCATAATAAAGTAACGGAGAAATCGTTTTGTAGACATCATTGCTGCTGGTATGGTGCTTTATCTTGGCACAACTGGCAGATTGTCAAGATCAAATATTTACTGATGCCCTCAATGCATCCCTGCAATCGCAGTGTTTGTTTCATCATTTGTTCATTTGAAAATTTCAAGCTCCCATCTACAATCTTCTGAATTACACGAGATGGTGACCATTTGGGGAGATATTGCTGTTCTTACTCTAACAGCATGTCATGAATGCCTGTGGGAGACATCATATCAGGAGCTGCACTATTTGCTGCCTTCACTTTGATAGCATGTCATGAATGCTGCACTATTTGCTGCCTTCACTCTGATAGCATGTCATGAATGCCTGTGGGAGACATCATATCAGGATATGCACTATTTGCTGCCTTCACTTTGATAGCATGTCATGAATGCCTGTGGGAGACATCATATCAGGATATGCACTATTTGCTGCCTTCACTTTGATAGCATGTCATGAATGCCTGTGGGAGATGTCATATCAGGATATGCACTATTTGCTGCCTTCACTTTGATAGCATGTCATGAATTCCTGTGGGAGACATCATATCAGGAGCTGCACTATTTGCTGCCTTCACTTTGATAGCATGTCATGGATGACTGTGGCAGATGTCATATCAGGATATGTGCTGTCTCACTCCCATAGCATGCCATGAATGCTACACTATTTGTTTCCTTCACTCTGAAAGCATGTCATGAATGCCTGCTGGAAATGTCATATCAGGATATGCACTATTTGCTGCCTTCACTCTGATAGCATGTCATGAATTCCTGTGGGAGATATCATATCAGGATATGCACTATTTGCTGCCTTCACTCTGATAGCATGTCATGAATGCCTGTGGGAGACATCATATCAGGATATGCACTATTTGCTGCCTTCACTTTGATAGCATGTCATGAATGCTTGTGGGAGATGTCATATCAGGATATGCACTATTTGCTGCCTTCACTTTGATAGCATTTCAGGAATGCCTGTGGAAGATGTCATATCAGGAGCTGCAATATTTGCTACCTTCACTCTGATAGCATGCCACTTTGTCCTACTTTCACAATAATAAATGCTGTGGACATGATCTTATTTCTCCCAGGCATCTGTCAGCAAACTGCATTATCAAAGACATCATCTGCCTTACACACCAAATTAAACAATTAATTAAACCCAGAAAGTAGACATTTTATCTAAGTTATCAAGTTAATTGAAATTTAATACAGAGACAATGTTCTGACAATTATCTAGAATCAGGTTAGTGTAAAATTTCAAAAATGTTAAATAAATCAAGCAAAGGTTAACCAACATTAATGTCAGAATTAAATTTGTTTAGTCGATATGGAATGACATTGATATATTGTATGGCCGGAAAAAATGGAAATATAGCATAGACTTCCACTACTACCACCACCAATACTATCACCACCACTACTACCACCACCACTTCTATCATCACCACTACTACCACCACCACTTCTATCATCACCACTACTACCACCACCACTTCTATCATCACCACTACTACCACCACTACTACCGCCACCACTACTATCACCACCACTACTATCACCACCACTACTACCGTCACCACTTCTATCATCACCACTACTACCACCACTACTACCACCACTACTATCACCACCACTACTACCGCCACCACTACTATCACTACTACTATCACCACCACTACTACCACCACCACTATTACCAATTATATCACCACTACTAGTACCACCACCACTACCACCACCAGTACCACTACAAACACCACTACTACCACAACTACTACTACCACCACCACTACCACCACCACTACTACCACCACCACTACTATCACAACCACTACTATCACCACTTCTACCACCACCAATTCTATCACCACTACTACTACCACCACCACTACCACCACCACTACTACCACCACCACTACTATCACCACCACTACTATCACCACCACTACTTCTATCACCACCACTACTACCACCACCAATTCTATCACCACCACTACTACCACCACACTACTATCACTACCACTACTACCACCACCACTTCTATCACCACTACTTCTATCACCACCACTACCACCACTACTATCACCACCACTACTACCACCACTACTATCACCACCACTACTACCACCACCACTACTATCACCACCACTACTACCACCACCACTACTATCACCACCACTACTATCACCACTTCTACCAACACCAATTCTATCACCACTACAAGTACCCCCACCACTACCACCACCACTACTATCACCACCACTACTACCACCACCCACTACTATCACCACCACTACTATCACCACTTCTACCACCACCAATTCTATCACCACTACTACTACCACCACCACTACCACCACCACTACTACCACCACCACTACTATCACTACCACTACTACCACCACCACTTCTATCACCACTACTACTATCACCACCACTACTACCACCACCACTTCTATTACCAACACTACTACCACCACCACTTCTATCACCACCACTACTACCACCACTTCTACCACCACCAATTCTATCACCACTACTACTACCACCACCACTGCTACCACCACCACCACCACCACTACTACCACCACCACTTCTACCACCACCACTACTACCACCACCACTGCTACCACCACTACCACTACTACCACCACCACTACTACCACCACCACTTCTACCACCACCACTACTACCACTACCATCTGGATGTGTTTGCATCAAATATAAAATATTAAGATTGTTAATACTGTTGTTATATAAAGCAGCTTCTTATCAACAGTCAATTTGCTATAGCATGTTTGGAAACATTAGGTTCACAATTCTAGTATTATAATATTTGTTGTTTTTCTTGTCATATTAGAATAAAAAAAATGCATTAGAAAACCACAGGCAATACAATATTTTATTTTGTACGAAAGATGTATTGATATGTAGAATCATAATTAATATAGTAAAATTTATAAAATGAAAATTAGCTCTGTATATAACTTAAGCGTACCTCCAACAAGGCAAGTCAGCTGTACTTGACAATACCATATGGATTCGATGCCGCCAAAAGTAAAAGAATACGTCAAGTTGCTATGATTTTTCTTGATGAATCGGACCATTATGAGACAGAAGAAATTACACACATACTATACATGAAAATCTGATATTTAGTGATAGTAGAAGGTAGAAGGTTTAAATTTTTTTTAGGTAGTGACATTAATGGGATTTAATAAGCATATCAAAACATGAACGATGTTTGTAACACATGCCAGTCATAAGAGTCAAAAGGAATTGCCATCAGAAGGTGACAATTCACAGGTGTGACCGCTATTCCTTTAAGTCAAGCAACCCCCCCAAAATTGTGAATGATTAATATTTTAAGTGTTGCCTAATACCTTAATTGAAGTGATATAAATCCAAATTTAATAACTGAAAGATAGTTTAACAACAGGCCTTATTATATATTCAAAAGTCAGTACCTGGAGTAATGTGCAATACATAGTCTTGCTTATGGACTAACAACACATGGTCAGTTTTGGAGTTCGAACCCAGGACCCTCCGATCAGGAGTCCAATGTTTTAACCACTAAATCACAGATGCCTACAAATAAATCTGCCATCTGCCTTATAGTTTTCCCAAATGTGCCAAGCAAACAATGATTTTGGTGATATTTTTAAAAGATTAACTTATTGAAGAAAAATGTCTTGCCCACCTTCCTATTTGTAATGATGGTTATTTTACAACTGTTGGTTGGCACAAGGGCTTACATTTTCTTTCAGAGCTCAGCTGACAATCTTAATCTCAAAATCCTGTCCTTACAAAATGGTGGAAAACTGAATAGTAGATAGTAGAAGACTGGATCGCGGGTGTGTATGGATTTATGTGGTATTGTACATCTGCATTTAACCTCCAAAATCACACACAAAACATTGGGTTACAAATGTAAGCATGAGCACACTTTTATTCTAATTAGTTTACTGACAAGACAAGAGGATTTTCAACAAAATTGACATTTTCAATTTTTTTGATATTTAAGAGGAATTTACTGTTTATTACATCTAATGTTTGGTAAACACACCAGTTCACCATTTGGTAAAACACCCCACAAGTTTTATTTTATGTATCAACAAAACAATTTTATTTTTTGTAAATAAATTTTTTTGTAAATAAACAATCAAAACTTCCAAATCAGTCAGTAAAAGAAATCTCAACATTGATTATAAACAAAAAAAACAAAATCTACAATTTTGTACAATAAACAATCAACATTTTTGTCACAATATGTGAAAATGTGGCAGTCCTTTGAAATAAACTTGCAGAAGACATTTTCTACTTACATTTTATGACTGTGGGAGAGCTTATATTAAACCCTCGTGTTCTGCATTGTACTGAATCAATTGCTTCTTGTCTTGCTGAGCCTAATACCACAAACAATTATTATTTTGACAGAAAAGCAATCAATTATTTAGCATAATGTGGTAAGAAAAGAAGAAGCGTTTAACATAATTAAGTTGTAACAAACAGCTGGATGAAGCAATCATTATTTCCCCACATGCTTATCACATCTGTGGTTTTCACCAAAAATTGGTTTATGATATTATGGCAGAAAATTATACTACCTCACAGAGACAATTTTATGTTCTTCCTAGCATATCTTAGACATACTTTTATTTCACTAGAAACACCAGTGTATTAAAACAGATTTACATACATTTTATGTCTAAGAAGTCCTAAGAAATCCTTTACCTATTTTCACTTAATAAAATTGGTTGAGACAGTAATGAATAGTCTCCCCCAAATAATCCCCTATATGCAAGTAAACCCTTCAATTTGTTTGACTCAGTTTTAATGCTGGAGCTATTAGGAGTGTATGTTGACTTTTCTGTCTTTCTTGTGATACCCAGGTTAACCAACATCAGCAAACACTTCCATTTTCTTTTTTAAATAAAATATCTCTATAAATATTTAAATAGATTTTAAGGTTATATTTATGCAAAAGTAAGAAATGTCACGGTTTGTAATTGCAAAATCTACAAAAGAACAGGCGATAAAGTCCAAGAATTCCAACTAAAAGGACTGACCTACTGTTTGGAATACCTCGGATATTAACTAACAAGGGAGCCAATTTCTATTTCCCCAATGTACCCCATTGTCTCCAAATAGTTTTCAGCAGCTTATTGACAGTCTTTCACAAATAGAAAACATTGTTTTTAATTCTTCTCAAATAATATTCACTAGCAGTAGATATAGCGCTGTCAAAACTGTGAAAAAGTACTATAAACACAGTGACATAATACCATACTCAGTTACATTATTCTGATCTTTGAACTCTTTGAACCACAGGTCAGCTGGAAAACTATACTTCATTAAGTTCTCTGCCCAAAATAGTACTTGAACACACATGGAGGGAGGCTTAGCAGTCAGAGGAGTAACAAGACTCTACCACTATGCCATAGGCATCCCGGTGAATTTAAGGTAGAAGATTTAATAAATTTTATATTCATTATGTATTTTGTGGCTTTCGAGTTCAGTGCAACGTCCCCACTGTCTTTTAAACAATAGAAGTAGGCAGTTTTATTGTGCTTGGCATTGTCTGTCCAATTAATGCCCAAAATGTTACAGGGATGTCTTCCCCGCAGCTGCTTCTTTGATCTACAGTTATAAGGTACATCAAGAAACAAAACTCTTACAAATTATGAAACCATGGAAACAAACCATCACACATAAGACAGAAAGACACAAGGGCTACTGCAGAAACTGCAGTAAAACTGAATTTTGGTTTTACTCTTTTACATAGGGGATTAAATTTAAAATGCACAGACCAATTCATAAAAAGTTAACTCAGTCAACATATGTAAATGATGTGATTTAGAAGATTAAAACACAAGAAATGAGTCCAAGAAACAACTTTCTTGCAAATTATGGTGACAGACGGCTTCATGGACTAAAGGCTTGCCTTTAGTGATGTAGCAATATTGATCTGAGTTTGGTTTTGTTTGCTACATCGCACCAACAACATTATGGTTATATTGGCGACATCCAGCTAATTGGTGGAAGACCCCAGACTAATGTCTGGGCAGAGCCACATGCGCACTGCAGGTTAGCTGGAAAACCTGCCCACATGAAAAGTTCTCGCCACAGTCGGACTGGAACTGATATGGTGAGGGGCTGAGGATCGACTTGTGTAATTCTTACAAATCTTTAAGAATTGCAGGCAGCTGTCTTGAAAATAATATCGAGCACTTCTTTAAAAGCAGTAAATGTAAAATTAATAGAATTTCAAGATTGTTTAAAGAAAGATCGATAATTATTCCTTCCTCAGTAACTGCGTAAGCTTTAGATTTTATGTGGATTTTAATCAGAATTTGAACCATTCCAGCATGTTAACTGTAAAACCATTTAAGTAATGTTAATGGCTTGCAATGAATTGTCAACTCTTTCCTTGCACAGTAACTAAAACAATTTGAACCGCAGGCAGGTTTTTCAAAATGAGTGGGAATAATTTTCTTATCAGTAACTGTGAAACTGGAGTGGGGGTAGGGGAGTGTTGTAACTAGTGTCAAAAATTTCTTTTCCATAATTGCAAAACTTGTAGGACTGCAGGTGGGGTTATTTTAACAAATTGTAGACATTTCTTTTTCAGGAACCATAAAACTTTTAGAATTGCAGGTGGGTTTTAACAACATATGACAAAACTGCTAGAATTCGAAGTGGGGTTTACCAAGATTTTTGAATTTTAATATCACAGTAACTGCAAAACCATAAGAATATCTGGTGGGGCTTTCAAAAAATTTGTAATTTATTTCCTTGGACAATAACAATAACACATTATGTAAGTGTTGTTTTTTTCCAAAAAAGTTTTTAATTGTTAGGAACTACAAAACTATAACAATTGTAATAGATCTTCAAACAAATGTTTATCTGTTTCTTCCATGGAAACTAGAAAACTATTGGAATTGCATGAGGATTTCCTAGCAAACTGTTTCTTAAACAGGAACTGCAAAACAATAAGAATTGCAGAAAGATTTTCAAACAAGCTTTTAAATGTTCCTTGAAAAGAAAAGGCAAAACTGTTGGAATAACAAACTGGTTTTTAAACAAATTTTACCTTTTCCTTAACAGTAACTGCAAAACTATAGGAATTGCAAGTTGCTTTTCAAACAAATTGTTTGACTGTTCCTTGCATGCAAACTGCAAAACTACTGGAATTGCAAAATGGTCTTCACACATATTTTAACTGTTCCTTGATCAGAAGCTGCAAAAGTATTCTAATTGCAAGTTGGTTTGCAAACAAATCTTTAATTGTTCCATAAACAAGAGCTGCAAATCTACGGGAATTACAAGTTTGTCTTTCAAATATTGTTTTCACTATTACTTGAACAGTATAATCAAAACTGTTGGAATTAAAAAATTGTTTTTTTAACAATTTTAACTTTTCTTAAAAAATAACAGCAAAACTATTGGAATTGAAAGATTTTACCACCCTGTCTTTCAAACCCTTAAAGCAAACTGTGTAGGAATATTGTCACTGCAGTTACTTGAGAAACTGCCTAATTATTTCTCCAACAGTCGTCAACGCTCTTATAAGTGCAAAACAAGTCATGAATAAATTATGCCTATACGGATTTAAGTACACATTGGTTTTGTTTGTGCTGTTTGTTTTATTGCAGACTGTAAAATAAATGGCATAAAGGCCTTTCGAAGCAACTGATTGTTTTATGTTAATGGAACCCCAAGCAAGAAGAACTTTATTATGGACCAACAAACAAACTTTAAATACTGCATATTGACCTTGGTGTTAATAAGACATTGCAGTAAACAGTAAAAATACTTTAAACTAAATATATTTAAAACTGTATTAACTGCCAAAGGTGAATCACAGACAAAAATTCTCCTTATGTTTATAAAGGGTTGGACGAAAAACCCTCCCAGTATTTTCCTACCCGCATAAAAACTCTCGCATCCATTTACTGTTTTGGACAAGAACTCTTCCATAATTTTTCTACCTGAACAAAAATCCTTCTGTGACTTTTTAAAGTTTTTTTATTGAGGAAGGAATAAAATACGAATGGGTTTTCGTTTGGCCCTTTCAAAATAGCAAGAGGGTTTTTGACTGAGAGACTTTTATCAAAATACAGTTAACATACAACAATATATGCTGCCTTTTAAAATTTTAAATTTTAAAATTGTCTTCTCCTTACTTTAGTTGCAAGTTATTACCTTTAAGTTACAGTTCGTTTGTTCTTAGCTATTAAATGTCACACTTCTGGCCAGGACCTTAATCTTAATATGGTCTCATTTAATGAATTATTTGATCATATGTCATGTATATAAGATTAAAGCAAATCTAGGATCAGTGTCTGTATTTCTGGCTGCTTAGTCTCTAACATAAGGTTTATTAACCTTGACATAAACATATATAATAGGAAATGTATAACCAAAAACTTGGAAGTTAGCATGGGGTTTTAGCAAAATGTAGCTGATATTTATTTTTCTGACAATAATATCAAGTCAAGAACCTATTGGTGAATGCCACAACCTATGCTTTTGTTACACTACACCAACACAATTATTGTCTTATTGGTGACGTCTAGCTAATTATTGTCAGTGGAAGACCTCAGTAGAACCACTGACACACACCGCTGGTTCACTACCTATGCTTATACTTATATTTATACCATACTAAAAAAACCTCAGCATTTGTTTTGTAAAATGTACTATATGTGCTAACAGTGTTTGAGGATAGTATAAATTTATAATTTAGAAGATTCAGAGAAGTTAGTGTTTTAAATAGCCTACAGTTTCTGAAAATTTGGGAATCAAGCATATTGGCCCATCTGATTATAATAATTATATTTGTGTGAAAAAACATTATAGTAAAACTGATCCAGACCACTGTTTACATTCCTTTGTGCAACAATAAAACAACTATATATCTCACATGACATGATTATTTTGTTGGTTGTTTGTTTTTGTCATAAAAAGATGAAAAGGTAATGACTGTACTCTGTAGAAATCTGACATAAAATTTTATGATGGAAGTATTTTCAATTTTTTCATTGTTTCTTTTGTTTTTTTAAACCTGTGAATAATTTTAGTGGCAAATCATGTTAACTTTTTGTAACAATTATAGTGATGTTGTTTTGTTTGTTCTTTGCACAAGAATGTGTGCAAACACAAAATAATTTATTTCCAGCAACAGCTTTTTATGTAACAAATGATGATCATGTGTACCTACATTCTGAACCCCAATGATCTGTAATATAAGTACATGTGGCTTACTCCATTATGATACGTTAATAATTCATTACAAGAACAACAGCTTGTAAAGTGGCGTGAAAGTCACATTAAAACCCTGAATAATTGATAGGCAGGAGTTCCTATCTCTACCATAAGGGTTGTAATAGAAGATTTATGACATGGGTGCTCCAAAAACACTGGGTGCGCCAGATATAATTGGTGCTCTGTAAACACTGGATGCACCATAAATGCTGGGTGCTCCGTAAACACTGGGTGCTCTATAAATGCTGGGTGCTCTATAGACACTGGGTGCACCATAAATGCTGGGTGCTCTATAGACACTGGGTGCACCATAAATGTTGGGTGCTCTATAGACACTGGGTGCACTATAAATGCTGGGTGCTCTATAGACACTGGGTGCACCATAAATGCTGGGTGCTCTATAGACACTGGGTGCACCATAAATGCTGGGTGCTCTATAGATACTGGGTGCTCTGTAAACACTGAGTGCACCATAAATGCTGGGTGTTCTATAGACACTGGGTGCTCTGTAAACACAGGGTGCACCATAAATGCTGGGTGCTCTATAGACACTGGGTGCACCATAAAAACTGGGTGCTCTATAGACACTGGGTGCACCATAAATGCTGGGCGCTCTAGACACTGGGTGCTCTGTAAACACTGGGTGTACTATAAATGATGGGTGCTCTGTAAACACTTGGTGCACTATAAATGCTGGGTGCTCTATAGACACTGAGTGCTCTGTAAACACTGGTTG
The DNA here is from genome assembly GCA_007844125.1 of Sinonovacula constricta. NCBI lineage: Eukaryota > Metazoa > Mollusca > Bivalvia > Cardiida > Solecurtidae > Sinonovacula > Sinonovacula constricta. The sequence goes on from CM017568.1 coordinate 15,785,315, forward strand.
CACCATAAATGCTGGGTGCTCTATAGACACTGGGTGCACCATAAATGCTGGGTGCTTTATGGACACTGGATACTCTGTAAACACAGGATGCACCATAAATACTGGGTGCTCTATAGACACTGGGTGCTCTGTAAACACTGGGTGCACCATAAATGCTGGGTGTTCTATAGACACTGGGTGCACCATAACTGCTGGGTGCTCTATTGACACTGGGTGCACCATAAATGCTGGGTGCTCTATAGACACTGGGTGCACCATAAATGCTGGGTGTTCTATAGACACTGGGTGCACCATAACTGCTGGGTGCCCTATAGACACTGGCTGCACCATAAATGCTGGGTGCTCTATAGACACTGGGTGCACCATAAATGCTGGGTGCTCTATAGACACTGGGTGCACCATAAATGTTGGATGCTCTATAGACACTGTGTGCACCATGAATGCTGGGTGCTCTATAGACACTGGGTGCACCATAAATGTTGGGTGCTCTATAGACACTGGATGCACCATAAATGTTGAGTGCTCTATAGACACTGGGTGCACCATAAATGCTGGGTGCTCTATAGACACTGGGTGCACCATAAATGCTGGGTGCTCTATAGACACTGGGTGCACCATAAATGCTGGGTGTTCCATAAACACTGGGTGCACCATAAATGCTGGGTGCTCTGTAAACACTGGGTGCACCTTAAAATGCTGGGTGCTCTGTAAACACTGGGTGCACCATAAAATGCTGGGTGCTCTATAGATAGTGGGTGCACCACAAACGCTCGGTGCTCCATAATTTACTCCAAGTTTGTTTGACCTCTGAATTGCTGATACAATTAATAGATTATCAACAGTGAGTATATCTATGAAGTATCTGTGTATTTTTTTTGTTAGAGACCACATCCTCAAAGTTCCACTGTTCACTGTAGATTTATTTAGATATTAGGGTGATTGTGGTCTTGTGGTAGAGTTGCCAATTTGTAACTGACTGCATGGGGTGAAGGACTTAATGTGGGAAGGTCCTTCAGCTGACCTGTGGTTCTATCCAAACAATTGTCTTCCTCTACCAAAACAGCTGGATATCACTATAATGACCATAATTGTATTGCGAAATAAAAATGAAGATACAGATACAGACTTTCCTGGGCAGCTTCAATTGCCAATCTATGGCATGTTTGCTTTTGCATGTCAGCATCTGAGATGCCTATTTTCTTGTGCTTTCAATGGGTTAAACATAACACAGTTTGCAGAAAAGGAGTCAAAGGATAAGGCCTTTTGATGGCCTTTAAGCAAGACATTGGCGCAAAATGGCTCTCTGCTTGGACGAGTCACATAAATTTAGTTGTTGTTTTTTCAAATCTGTATGGTTAAGGTTGTTATTATGTCACACCAAAAATTAAAAAAATTAAAATTCATGCCTTGTTACATTCAACTAAGTTCCATTAAGAATAATATTGGATTTACATTTTACCATTGATTTTTATGGGCATCCATTAATCAAAAAGAAATGAAATAAACAATCACTTAACATGCATTTTCTCTACTGAACTCTGGAAGTTACATTTTTTATATTTTTTTTTATACTTTCTACCCTAGGTGTGACCTTGACCTTGAGGCAGGGCCAAGGTTCTTGGACAAGACACTCTGTCATATTAAATGAACGCTGGTGTGAAGATATGCTAATTAGTTTCAAAGCTCTTTCATGAATGGTTACTGAGAAAAAGACAAAAAACTTAAATGAAAATTCTAAGTGAAAAAAAGGCATAACTTTGGCAAAATAAAGACAGGAGTAATGAAATTTGTCCTGATAATTGCTACTGTGATGTCAGACAACTATGTTAAGTTTTTAAGTTCTACCTTGAACGGTTACGGAGTAAAAGATGACTGACAAAATACTTAATGAAATGTTGATGCCCGCCCACCCAACAACACACCCCACTCTCATAACCAGGATTTTTCCTAAAGAAAGCCTGGTTAATTAAGTAAATAGTCATTTAACATGCATTTTCTCAGCTTTGTTTGCTGTAAAACAAAACAAAAAACAAATATAAAGTAAACATTCCTTTTACATACATTTTCTCCACTATGTTTGCTATAAGACCAAAAGCAAAAAAAATTAAAACAAATAGTCATTTCACATGCATTTTGTCTATTATATGTGCTATTAAACCAATTTTTTAAACTGAGAAGAAGCCAGTCATTTTACATGGATTCCCTCTACTACATTGATAGTCTTCTATGTTCCATTCTATCTAACTAGCTATAACAACCTATCTAACTAGCTAGTTGTCCCATGTCACTACCTATCTAACTAGTTAGTTGTCCCCTGTCACAACCTATCTAACTAGCTAGTTGTCCCATGTCACTACCTATCTAACTAGCTAGTTGTCCCCTGTCACAGCCTATCTAACTAGCTAGTTGTCCCCTGTCACAGCCTATCTAACTAGCTAGTTGTCCCCTGTCACATACTTATCTAACTAGCTAGTTGTCCCATGTCACTACCTATCTAACTATCTAGTTGTCCCCTGTCACTAGCTATCTAACTATCTAGTAGTCCCCTGTCACAGCAATTTAACAAACTAGTTGTCCCCTGTCACAACCTATCTAACTAGCTAGTTGTCCCCTGTCATAGCCTATCTAACTAGCTTGTTGTCCCCTGTCACAGCCCACCTAACTAGCTAGTTGTGACCTGTCACAACCTAACTTACTAGCTAGTTGTCCCCTGCCACAGCCTATTTAACTAGATAGTTGTCCCCTGTCACAGCCCATCTAACTAGCTAGTTGTGACCTGTCACAACCTAACTTACTAGCTAGTTGTCCTCTGCCACAACCTATCTAACTAGCTTGTTGTCCCCTGTCACAACATATTCGACTAGTTAGTTGTCCCCTGTCAGAGACTTATCTAACTAGTTAGTTGTCCCCTGTCATAGCCTATCTAACTAGCTTGTTGTCCCCTGTCACAACATATCAAACTAGTTAGTTGTCCCCTGTCACAGACTTATCTAACTAGCTTGTTGTCCCCTGTCACAACATATTAAACTAGTTAGTTGTCCCCTGTCATAGACTTTCTAACTAGCTAGTTGTCCCCTGTCACAGTTCTTCCTCATTAGTTTGTTGTCATGTCACAGCCTATCTAACTAGCTAGTTGTCCCCTGTCACAGCCCATCTAACTAGCTAGTTGACCCCTGTCACAGCCTATCTAACTAGCTAGTTGTCCCCTGTCACAGCCTATCTAACTAGCTAGTTGTCCCCTGTCACAGCCTATCTAACTAGCTAGTTGTCCCCTGTCACAGCCTATCTAACAAGCTAGTTGTCCCCTGTCACAGCCTATCTAACTAGCTATTTGTCCCCTGTCACAGCCTATTTAACTAGCTAGTTGTCCCCTGTCACAGCCCATCTAACTAGCTAGTTGTCCCCTGTCACAGTTCTTCCTCATTAGTTTGTTGTCATGTCACAGCCTATCTAACTAGCTAGTTGTCCCCTGTCACAGCCTATCTAACTAGCTAGTTGTCCCCTGTCACAGCCCATCTAACTAGCTAGTTATCCCCTGTCACAGCCTATCTAACTAGCTAGTTGTCCCCTGTCACAGTCTATCTAACTAGCTAGTTGTCCCCTGTCACTGCCCATCTAACTAGCTAGTTGTCCCCTGTCACAGCCTATCTAACTAGCTAGTTGTCCCCTGTCACAGCCTATCTAACTAGCTAGTTGTCCCCTGTCACAGTCTATCTAACTAGCTAGTTGTCCCCTGTCACAGCCCATCTAACTAGCTAGTTGTCCCCTGTCACAACCTGTCACAGCCTATCTAACTAGCTAGTTGTCCCCTGTCACAGTCTATCTAACTAGCTAGTTGTCCCCTGTCACTGCCCATCTAACTAGCTAGTTGTCCCCTGTCACAGTCTATCTAACTAGCTAGTTGTCCCCTGTCACTGCCCATCTAACTAGCTAGTTGTCCCCTGTCACAGCCTATCTAACTAGCTAGTTGTCCCCTGTCACAGTCTATCTAACTAGCTAGTTGTCCCCTGTCACAGTCTATCTAACTAGCTAGTTGTGACCTGTCACAACCTAACTTACTAGCTAGTTGTCCCCTGCCACAGCCTATCTAACTAGCTAGTTGTCCCCTGTCACAGCCTATCTAACTAGCTAGTTGTCCCCTGTCACAGTCTATCTAACTAGCTAGTTGTCCCCTGTCACTGCCCATCTAACTAGCTAGTTGTCCCCTGTCACAGCCCATCTAACTAGCTAGTTGTGACCTGTCACAACCTAACTTACTAGCTAGTTTTCCCCTGTCACAGCCTATCTAACTAGCTAGTTGTCCCCTGTCACAGTCTATCTAACTAGCTAGTTGTCCCCTGTCACTGCCTATCTAACTAGCTAGTTGTCCCCTGTCACAGCCTATCTAACTAGCTAGTTGTCCCCTGTCACAGTCTATCTAACTAGCTAGTTGTCCCCTGTCACAGCCCATCTAACTAGCTAGTTGTCCCCTGTCACAGTCTATCTAACTAGCTAGTTGTCCCCTTTCACAGCCCATCTAACTAGCTAGTTGTCCCCTGTCACAGCCTATCTAACTAGCTAGTTGTCCCCTGTCACAGTCTATCTAACTAGCTAGTTGTCCCCTGTCACAGCCCATCTAACTAGCTAGTTGTGACCTGTCACAACCTTACTTACTAGCTAGTTGTCCCCTGCCACAGCCTATCTAACTAGCTAGTTGTCCCCTGTCACAGCCCATCTAACAAGCAAGTTGTCCCCTGTCACAGTCTATCTAACTAGCTAGTTGTCCCCTGTCACTGCCCATCTAACTAGCTAGTTGTCCCCTGTCACAGCCCATCTAACTAGCTAGTTGTGACCTGTCACAACCTAACTTACTAGCTAGTTGTCCCCTGTCACAGCCTATCTAACTAGCTAGTTGTCCCCTGTCACAGTCTATCTAACTAACTAGTTGTCCCCTGTCACTGCCCATCTAACTAGCTAGTTGTCCCCTGTCACAGCCTATCTAACAAGCTAGTTGTCCCCTGTCACAGTCTATCTAACTAGCTAGTTGTCCCCTGTCACAGCCCATCTAACTAGCTAGTTGTCCCCTGTCACAGTCTATCTAACTAGCTAGTTGTCCCCTTTCACAGCCCATCTAACTAGCTAGTTGTCCCCTGTCACAGCCTATCTAACTAGCTAGTTGTCCCCTGTCACAGTCTATCTAACTAGCTAGTTGTCCCCTGTCACAGCCCATCTAACTAGCTAGTTGTGACCTGTCACAACCTAACTTACTAGCTAGTTGTCCCCTGCCACAGCCTATCTAACTAGCTAGTTGTCCCCTGTCACAGCCCACCTAACAAGCTATTTGTCTCCTGTCACAACCCATTTAACTAGGAGGGATGTTCGAAAAGTTTTGGGACAAGTGCCGTTATTTCTTCAATTTTCATTATTTTCACTTGATTGTTTATGTACTTGTAGCTACAACAATATTCTATGATTAAATTACATACTGAAAACGTAGTTGTGCATGATGTGCGAAATATGGTCACCATAGCAACGTCAAGTAGACGTGATCAGGTCACCATAACGCCTCTGCGCGGAAGTACAATTTTATTTGTCAATCATCTGTCTCAATAAATGCTCCAGTGTGGCTTTGACGTTGATATAAATTATGGCACCAAAGTGCTCGACGTCATTTCCAGTTTTTACGGTGTAAACAAGTGGATTGTTTTAACAAACAGGGGTAAAATAGGTGTGAAATGAATCCGGAACAACGGTATTCTGTAAAATTTTGCGTTTTGATGGGGAAAAGCAAATCTGAGACTGTCGATGATACAATCTATGTACGGAACAGCCGCAGTGTCTAGGACAAGAATTTATGAGTGGTATAACACCTTTAAAGATGACTCTACGCGTGATCGCACCGACCTTCCGAGGACTGGACGTCCAAGTGTAAAGGCAGGAAAGGCACATGAAATTGAAGCATTATTGAGATCTGACAGGAGATTGACTGTATGTGATATCGCTCTTAAAACTGGACTTGGATCCGCTTCAGTTCATGACATCATCATAAATGAATTAAATGAACAAGGAGTGTGCTTGCTGAGAGAGGAATTGGTACCATAGCCCACCCACCGTACTCCCCTGACCTAGTGCCTTGTGACTTTTGGCTGTTTCCTACAATTAAGCGTGACTTGCATGGCCACTGCTTTGACGATGTCGAGGACCTGCCCGCTGTTGTCAGGGAGTGCGTTCGAAGAATTCCGTCAGGACACCTTAAAAACTGCTTCAACTCATGGGTACACAGACATCAGAAGTGTGTTAAGTATGAGGGGGAGTATTTTGAAAAGAATTGATCATTTCAGACTGTTGCAAATGTGAACCATTCATTCAGTACACCTAGGTGTCCCGCTGATGTAGACCTAGCATTACTATGGTGACAACAGATTCTATGCAGCTGACAATTATATCAAAAGCATATGTTTAATCAATGCAATATACCTACATCTATATTCATGGAGAAAATCACAGAAAAAAATCAATAAACAAAAACAATACAGCACTTGTCCCGAAACTTTTTGAACATCCCTCGTTGCTAGTTGTCCCCTATCACAGCCTATCTAACTAACTAGTTCTTACCTATCACAGCCTTAAACATTCCCTTTCCTTCTTTGACAATGTTACCAATTATGTGAAAGACTAAATAGAAAATGTCTAGGCCTTGTTTCGCTACTTACAATTTGCCAACTCATGTCATTCCCTAAAGATGTGTGTAGTTTCTATTTATCAAATTATAGAAAAGGACATAAATATACTTTCTCCAATAGTTAATAAAATTACCGCTTCTAATAAGGCACATTTATAAAGAATCATATTATAAGGCATTTTATCCCACCAACAATATTTACTTATTTGGAGATGGTGTCCAACTGAAGTAGATGTAGTGCTGCCTTCACTGTGTATAGCATGCCATAAACACCTGGCATTCTACCACACCAAGTCACATTATCTTGAAATCAGGATGACAAGTCATGGAACTACCCTTTTTTTCCTTCTGCATTAGCATGGGGTCTATACCACTAACAATTTTTCAACTTTGGTGTGTTGCAGGAAGGATTTGAACCCTGGGCCTCTTATACCTGCCTCCAAATACCCAAGCACTAAACGGTTCTGTACCATATATTGAGAAAACAAAGCTAGATGAAGGAAAAGATAAATGATAAGTAGAAAGAGTTAAAAGTAGAATGAGAGGATGATGATAATGATGAGGGATAACATAATGATGATGGTTACATGATAAGATGATGGTGATGATGATGATATTTTGTTTTGTTTTTTGTTACATTGCACCAACACAATTATGGTCACAGTGATGTTATTAGTGGTGAGAGACATCAGACTTAGGTCTGGGCAGAACTACCAGTGCACTGCAGATAAGCTGGAAAAACTTCCATCTTGAAAGATCTCACACCAGGACTTGGACCCAAACTCTAAATGGCTGAGGAGTTACAAGTCAGTGTCTTTCACTGCTTGGATGCAATGATTATGATGATGATAATGATGATGATGAATATGATGAAAACGATGATGCTGTTATTGATGATGATAAATATTCAAGTTTCTCCTCATAGTTTCAAAGTCTAAAATGATTCGCCAATACCATTTTATCCTCGTGGGCATATTTTCAAGACTTTTCAAGATATTCTGAGAATTTGCGTCATACATGCATTACTAACTGCAAGCAGACACTGTCTTTCTTGACATTTTTGATACCCGAGGGAATCCAAATGACGTTTATAGAGAAAATAGTTAAAGTCAGATAAATGTCACAGAGATTCTGACCTGCAGGCTGCTAAGAATTACTCTATAAGGCTTAGGCACAAAGTTTACACCTGGATAAGGGAGCTCCCCACGGAATCTGTCTGATCAGGATCTGCAAAGCTTGTTTTTATCTCTACCAATGTGCATAAGCACCATTGCATGAACTGTCATCGAATGAAACAAGAGGGCAGTGATTGCACTCTACTGCTCACACAAGTGTCCTAGACTTGTAGCATTAGTGTTTAAACAGGTCAGAATAATTGTAACAGTGTTAATAGAGAGGTTCACAAGAATTTGGACAATCAAATTCAATTTGATCTGGAAATTAAGTCTGATAAGAAGCTTCAAAGTTTTACTATATAACCATTTATGGAAAATGGCCACACCCACGCTGACCATTTTTTATATGGATCAAAATTCCTTAAAAAAATCTTAATAGCAGGGCCACTGCATACTTAATTTCAGGGTTCATGCTCTTCAAGTTTAGAAAAAGAAGACTTTCAAAGATTAAGTTAAGTAGCCAGATATGGAAAGCGTCCACAAACATGCCATCGTCGGATACCCCCGGTTGATTCTATTACGTTACTCTCCATTCATCACCCGTGGGCAAATTGCTACTCATTTCGTCGTTTTGTTTACTATGAAATGCCGCAATCCGATTGGTTCGCTAAGAAAATCCAGCGGATCTGCCAACCAATCAAGTTTACGCTTACATACCACTTCGATGACCGATAATCATGTAGCTAGGTCGTCCTGTAGTTTGCAACACCAGTTAAGTTTATTTGCGCACAAATTACACGCAACGTCACTGTCTTCATGGGCAAGGATACTGATTTCGTTTAAGACCGACGTGTATTTTGCAATACTTGCTGGAGTGCCCAAAGATCTGTAAGAACATCTGTCGCGGATCGCTGACAGACATACTTTACACTTGCGATGCGCTGTACCGGTCGCCATGTTTACGTTCTCAGGTCACCGTATTGATCTTCCGATTGAAGAGTATTTAGTTTTGTAACCTATCATCTGATTGGATAATGTCTGTTCTGTTCTATTCAAACAAAACGACGAAATGAGCAGCAATTTGCCCACGGGTGATGAATGGAGAGTAACGTAAAAGAATCAACCGGGGGTATCCGACGATGCAAACATGCCTATCATGGCTCCAGCTGTTGTGGTTTCTGACAAGAAGATTTTCAGCAAGTTACTTTATACATGTAGCCACATAGGAAAATGGCCATGTCTCTGGCAGCAATGTTTTTTGATGAAGCAAAATTCTTGAATATTCATAATAAAAGGTCTCCCATGGAATATGTATACTAAATATCAAGGCTCTAGCTCTTGCAGCAGTTTCTGACAGAAAGGTTAACTATATCGACCTACATGGACTAAATTACCATAAAGGGAAAAAAATATGCCCCTGGTGGCCATGTTTTTTAAAGGATCAAATTCTTTGAGCAATTGTTTATTCCCCCTGCCTATTGATGCTTTCGAAAAAGTATGGTTTAATTTAAGCCAAAAATTTTGGAAAAAATGTTGTTTAAAGAATGTTGTCATACCCTTGGGACAGAGCCAGACAATGTCTGATTACAATAGTGCTGGAGGGTTATTTATGCATTGATTCGAGGTTCATTAGGTGTTGCATTTTATAATTACATTTGCATCTAGTTTAAACAGACTGAATATACAAATGTATAAACTGGATGTACTGCTACAGTATCTCTCAAAGTTGTTTGTTTGAAGATGATTGAGGCAGTTCACATGGAGTATTCAGTTTATGCATAGAAGTGCTTCAAAACTGGAGGAGGGTTTGAATCCGGGCATAGACATGGTCAACTTTTTTTTTCTCCTACTTTTTCAATTTGATAATTATTTCTGCACCACTCTACCAGATTAAGAAGGAAACGTGAAAGTTTAATTTGTAAATTAATTTTAATTGTGTGATTTGTGCTAATCTTGATTACAAACTCATTATTGTATTCAAAGAAAATCAAAACCATGTGGTAAAATTATTTTAGAGTTTGCAGCATCAACCAAATACTTTATAGAACATTTTGGGCAACTCTGAAATAAATCGTGTGATGTCAAGAGCTTGGAGCTTGTTGTACAATAAAGCATAGAAAGTAGAAAAATCGGGAAAATCAGACTTAAAAGTGTTGGGTTTGTTAACAATTAATTACATATTTTGGATAGTTTGAGTAAAACCAAACATGTAACATGTTTGGTTGGTTTGTCTTATGCTAACATTTGTTTCCAAACGATACCCAATAGTGAAACACTTCTCTGAAAAAGGATATAACATTCTGTAATACTTTGAGTTTTCTTATTTCTAAAAACAATAGAACTTAAATATTTAAGAAGAAAACTTTCCATAAATTCAAAACTTGAAGGAGAATTTTCTTACAATTTTAAAATACACATCTACAGTAAATTACACAATGTATCAGTCGTGATAACTTTCTAATTCTGTATATGTTCTATTACACTTGCTTAAGCCCTAAGAGCATTAAGTTCATAGTTATTACTTACCCCAACATTTATACTGTATTTTTTCTGTATAATATTTGGTGGTTTAGGCCAATGTATTTTGGAGTTGCTTTTCTCATGTTGATTATACTATGATTCTTGATTGTTATATATTTTCCTGCCTTACTCTATTTGCAGTGATTATAAAAGAATGGGAGATATGTTCTCGGTACTTTTGTTTGTTTTTTCTTGTCTGTGATTCAGCATCCCAGATTCAGATCAGTACAAAGGAAAAAATGTTATGATTACTATGGTAAGTCGCACAATAATATAAAAATTATAAGTTGTATTTGCTAATTCTGTTATTTATTCAGTGAAATAAAATTGCAGCACATATTAACATGACTGTATGATAGATATCTCAATACAAATTTAATGATTGAATTTGCCAAATCCTCCAGGTACACAAAAAACTTAAATGTACCAGTAAACCATATTTTTTTTATATTTTTATAGATTCAACAAACATAGACAACAAAATATGTCAAAAGAGAAAAAAAAATGGAACAGTTTTGAGAATTGTCAAACTTGAAAATAACAGATTGTATTTTCATAATAAATTGTTATCAAATTATCATACTGTTTTGGCAATCAAATTTTTTTTTGTTTACCGTACAGTGCATGACCTCTAATCATGTTTTCTTGTAAAATCAATTGCACACATTAAAAGACAAATTTATTGAGAAAATATTGTTCAGTCATACTTTTATTGTGTATTCAAATACTTTGTAAACATGGGAACTGCTTAAAAATACACAGAAAGTCTGTAACCCTATGGTAAGCGTAATGGTTATAACAAAAAGTGAGAATGTAAACCCCCTTTTTTCTTTCCATATTTGAATTCAGAATATATTTTTCTATAAAATATGTAGAAATAAAAAAAAATCTATGAAAGGAAAAAAAATGTAGGAATTGTTTTTCAGCAATAGTTAGTGTGAATGGGAGACCACTGGCATGCGCCGGAGAGCATTACATTGGTGGCAATGATGGGATCAGAGTTAACTGCCGAACTTGCTTGCCCATGGAATTTCCCAGGCTATGACTAGGGACAAGACTTCTCAAAGGTGTGAAGATATGTAACAATCACAGTGGTAGACATAAAGCACTTCAAACCAGACTTGCTGCAGGGTTACTCTTTAGCAAGTAGTTTTAGCATCTTTCAAAGTTGTGAGGTTAAGCAACAGTTAGTGTGGTTGACCAATGGTGTGCGCTGGCCCGTGTTACACTACTTTTTGTTGCCATGGAGATAGGAATAGTTTTATTTTTAATTCGGAAGCCTCTGGTATGAAGCAGTAACTCTGTGTTCACTGCTAACTCAGTTAATACAAAAACATCACTACAGTTGACAATATTTTTCCACTTACCAAGTGTAGCCAGGTGGATTGTTGACAAACAATTCTTGTTGATGGCATCCTTGAGGGTTGGGTTGGTGATGTCGGCGTACGATGAATACTTAGGGTGGGACATGCCGTCAGTGGGACGTCGCAGCACCGAGCTAGCCCCTCAAACATACACGCCTGGCAATCACACAACCCTGACAGGACAAAGAAAAGTGAATTACAATTTTCGACATCAGAAAGAATAACAAAAACAATCCTTACTAAGTACAATGAATAATCAATTAAATGGAAGTACATGACAAAAAACTGATAAACTGTAGTAGTGTTGAAGTAATAAGCATGTTTTTTCATAATTGCTTTGAATTTTGGTTTGCAACTTAAACAAGTGGTCCTTTGAAACATTTTTAAACAGATCAGAAATATTTTACAAAGTCAGAATGCCATAACTGGAAACAAAATGGTATGTACGAAATCTAGTAATATCTCTCTGAAGTTACGATATTTGCAAAGGACATAGTAAAATTAACAAGAAAAATATGTTCAAATGAATGTAATTGTTGTTAAAAATGGGATGATGCCAAAATGATTAATTAGTGCATTAACATAAGCAGAGAAAATGAGGATAAAAATTAAAGACTTGTTTAGCCCATGTTAGAAGTGTAGCATAACAAAGAATGTTGTAATGAGAAATTTTAGTTTATTCTATTTTTTATTTTCATAAGACAAAATGCTTATTAAGGTTCCTCAAATAACCAATTATCTTACTAATATCTTGAACTTAAACTCGTTTTAAAGCTGCAACAGTGCTTTCACAGGGACATACAACATGACCTGTATTTTTTATTGTTACTGAATTTGTTTCATGACCTTTTGGATATGAAAGTTTATGCATTCAATGTAGCAAGTCCTACTAAGGAAACCTTAATTTTTTAACCTAATACATGTACATGTAAATTAGAAGAAGTCAATCAGTGGACTTTTATCAATTTTAATTTAAGAAATAAAAATCATCACTTCAGTATTAGAACAAAATCAGTTCTATTTCATAATAGTCATGGTATTTAAAATTTGACCAAAAAATCATTTTGCTCATGAAACATTTAATGGCCAAAAGAAATTACATTTAACATTGAATCCCTAAGCCAGACATAGCAATTCTAAAACTGTTACCACTTTAAACTTTCAACTATTCTTACCAATTTTCTTGCAATTAATGAAAATTTACCTATGGCGGCACATTTTTGTCACCATAAAATAACTCTTAGACTGATAAAAAAAAGTATGCAACTTTCATGTAAGTTATCTGGTAACATTATAGTATATGCAGTTTTCATGATACCAGATAACATTATGTGAAAAGGATTTTCAGCATGTAAGTTCTTTATGTCACCACTATATACATGTTATTTACTTTCATGATGTCTCAAAATATTTTCCTTAAAAATGTTATCAAGATTTTTTCTGTTTTTAAATAAAATGGAAAGGTTTTCACAATGCCTCTTATCTAAAATTATTTTTTACAATTGGACAGTCTCAGTTTTTATCCCATTCATCATTGTCAGCATTTTACAAAAGAGCAGTATCGGAAATAAAAAGAGCATTAGCTTATCTATGCATTTATTTAGATAAGTGGTGACTGAAAACTGGCAGTAACATGCAAATTTTCCAATTATGAAATCTATTTGACATCTGGATAACTGAATCAAGAAAGTTTTTACGAAATCTGATAAACGTCATGAAAAAAGTAAAAACACTACATGAAAGTGTATTAAAAACTTCACAAAAACTGTTAATCATCTGATGGCGAAGATATGCCACCATATAAAGCAGTAAATCAAAGAAATAATATTTTTGCACTGTAAAAATGTGTCCTAGATTTCTAAATGGGTTAGAAAACAGGTCTTTGCTGGTCGGGGGTTTTCCCTATAATTCTTCTATCCCTGAAGCTTAAGCCTCCATTACTGTGTTTTGTCCTGGCGACAGAACTATAATTGTTTCATCTGACCTTGTTACATCTAAGTCTCAATCTGATCAATATAACAGGACAGGCGACAGAAACAAGCAATGTATCAGTCGCTTCACCGTCTTTCTCTTTCTTTTTCTACCACCCAACCAATTTATACATCAATCTCCAACATATTCATCCTTTTTGTCTCAACTAATATACATAAATTCAGACAGGTTTGTTTCTCTCCCTTTTGCTTAATCAGTTTTCCTCTGTCCCTCCCTCTCATTCTCTCAACCAATTTTTGCCCCACCTCTCTCTCTTTTTTCCTCCTATCTTTTTCCAGCTCCTATCTTTTTCCAGACCAACTTACATCAATTTGCCCTTCTTTCTTTCTCTTTCTCTCTCAACCAGTATCCGTTAGTACTTCCGGTAGTTCTAGCTCAAATAACGTGTTTTCTGTTATGCTTGTTTTCTTTATACAAAAAACAAATTCAACATAATTTACTGATTACCAGTCTGCAACTCTCATCTCTTTTCTCTATCTTGACCAATGGACCGTCAGAGGTACCTGCGGTGTAGTGGTAGAGTTGCAGATTTATAACTCCTCTGACTGCTTAACCTATCACCACATGGGTTCCTGTCCAGTTAAGGGCAAAGGACTTAATGTGAAAAGGTCTTCCAGCTGATTTGCAGTGCACTGGTGGTTCTATCCAGACATGTGTCTTGGGTCTTCCTCCACCAAATGCTGGACATTGCTATAATGATCATAAATGGTTGCTGCAATGTATGTTAAAAGCAAAACAAATCCAATGAACCATGCGGCTTGGTGAAGCCTGTTTACATAAACCAGCTTATCCAATCAGAGTAAGTGTAAACCACGTGGTGAATGGCTGACCTACTTTATACAAAATAACATGAGCGTTTTGTTGTGATACTGTTTTGCGTGCATTTATGGTAGGCGTGAATTAAAACTGTCAAAATAACAATAGAGGGAGGAGTTAGCTACAACTCTCTGTATGGTCCACTTTCCATCTGTCCTCCATTTTTACCCATGGGCAAAACAAATCTGTAAGAGACAGTCTGCTTTTTATCTGTCTTCATATATGATTGGATAGTGACACTCAACCTGTCAGCAGAAAATTGATAGGGTAAACAAAGCAAATCCTGATCAACCAGCTCCTGGAGCAAACTGCCTGTTCAGAATCTGCACGATCAGCTGCCAAGGTTCTAAGAAGATGACAAATTACCCTTGTATGGCATCCTTAGGAAATAATTTTGAATTTTGTAAGAGTTAAGAATGGGAGCAGGTAAAGAGATAACCTTCTGGTGGTTTTAATTGGGTTAAGTTGTCAATCAGGAATTTAGGAAGACAGTGAGTAGTATGATAGAGTTATCAGTCAGGAATTAAGGAAGAGAGAGTAGCATGATAGAGTTATCAGTCAGGAATTTTGGAAGAGAGAGTAGCATGATAGAGTTATCAGTCAGGACCTTTGGAAGAGAGAGTAGCATGATAGAGTTATCAGTCAGGACTTTACAAAGAGAGAGTTACATGATAGAGTTATCAGTCAGGACTTTTGGAAGAGAGAGTAGCATGATAGAGTTATCAGTCAGGACCTTTGGAAGAGAGAGTAGCATGATAGAGTTATCAGTTAGGTCTTTACAAAGAGAGAGTAGCTTGATAGAGTTATCAGTCAGGACTTTACAAAGAGAGAGTAGCATGATAGAGTTATCAGTCAGGACTTTTGGAAGAGAGAGTAGCTTGATAGAGTTATCAGTCAGGACTTTTAGAAGAGAGAGTAGCATGATAGAGTTATCAGTCAGGAATTTAGAAAGAAAGAGATTGGTTGAGTTATCAGTCAGGAATTTAGGAAGAGAGAGTAGCTTGATAGAGTTATCAGTCAGGACTTTACAAAGAGAGAGTAGCATGATAGAGTTATCAGTCAGGAATTTAGGAAGAAAGAGATTGATTGAGTTATCAGTCAGGAATTTAGGAAGAGAGAGAGAGAGTAGACTGATTGCATTGTCAAGCATGAATTTATGAAGTGAGAGAGCATATTAGTTGTCAATCAGAAATAAGGAAGAGAGAGAGAGAGAGAGGGCTGGTGAAGTTGTCAATTAGGAATTCAATAAGACAAAGGAGAGCAGATGTCCTTGAAAAAGTAACTATAATGACTGTGCTATTGGCATGTTTTGTACATTTTCACTATTTTTTTTGAATGGTAGAAAAACTGCACAATTCTAGACAGTTGATCCAGTTCTTATTTAACTCTCCAAATTGCAGTCATGAATATCAAATTAAAAGACAATTTTGTCAATGGTTCATGTAGGTAAATAGTTCATACCAAGTGAAGTTATCCAGGTATTTGATATTTATTTAATATAAAAAAAAAATTCTGAGAAAATATAATTTAATAAGAAAATAAAGCATACACAATTAAAACATTTACATATTTGCATGTAATTTTAGAATTTTAGAAAAGATGACCATGAACATTTGCAAATATGTAAATGGAGAAATGGTTTGTGTTAAACTCTTAAAATGGCAATTCGCCTAAAAATTGAATGTAAACATTTTTAGACAAAAAAATATTATTCTGCTGTTCCGATGGAACAATTTACAACATTGAATATTATTTTGCTTCTCTTATATGAAATATCTGTGCAACAAGAAATGTTATTGTAAACAGACATATGTCCCAGAGTCATGTCCAGTTAAGCAAATTTTTGTATGAAGTGACAGAGGTACTGATTGGACGCAACCACCAGTGCACTTCTAGGGATTATGACTTTGACCTGTAAGTGTAACCTTGACCTTCCAGTAACCAGCCTGGGTCTTGTGCCTGACATTTTGTCTTCATGTGTTTGACTTTTCTGCCAGATTATTTCAAAATCCCACAAGAAATGACAAAGTAACTGAGCAGACACAACCACATGTGCACTACTAGGGATTATGACTGACCTCTGTGATCTTAAAGGAGTTATTGAGCAGACATAAATATCTGACAGACAGACAGACAATCGGACAGACATTTTAACTACTTTATGCTCGCCTTCGGCGGCATAAAAATTTCTAATAATTTCATTAAACTTCATAAAGCACTGAGGCAGATCGAGAAAATTGTAGTGGGGGTTATGAATCAAGATCCAGTCAAATTTATCACAGTAAATTCTTGATATACATACACAGTAAGGGACCCTAACTTCGACCTACAAACACTTTCCTTAAAAAGCTAAGTATTTTTAAAGCTTACATGCATGTGTTTTCACAACTCTAGTATTTTACCTGGTTGGTAGGTGGATGCATCCCCCCCCCACAATCTCCCCTTGGATCCATCACTGATAAAGCAATAAGACAAATTCAAAGTCAGTCCAGTCAATTTGAACTCAACACATGAACAAGCATCTGAAAACTGTTAATTACAAGGGATTTGAAAAATAAAGTCTGGAAACAAAAGCTTCCTGTTAAAGTTGCAATATCGTGTGCTAATATTAACAATTGTGTTAATATAATTTTCATGAAAATCTGCACTATTAAATGTACTTCAACATCATTTAATTAACACAATCAGTTACTTGAATAGGTCACTTCGTCATATTACAGTTTTTGACATTTTATTATTCAACGTATTAGATTATTTTAATATAAAACTTTGCAATGATTAACCATGGATAGGCCGTATGATTTCAATAACATGACTAAGTCAATGAATCACTAAACTAGTGTATTATGTGCTACTTTAGAAATTTGTGTTAATATGAAGTATATGAGCTATTTACAAGTACTATGGGGGCAATGCTGTGGCTCATATGTTGTTTGTTTATTTAATTACAGCAATAAATGATTGAACAACTCAGTCTTTTTATAACTCACTGTCTGATACTATCTTTAAATCATTACAAATTAATGATACTGATCAACCTTCTCCCCAATGGGTTAATTAACACTGTGACATTTTTCTTGCTTCTTTTATATACAGCTGTTAGCCAATGACTTAGATCCAGGTAAGTTTGGCATTTCGGAGTATTTTTGCTGTTTGGTTTTTTTTCGTGTTAAATATCTGGTTCTCAGTCTGAATCTGACAGGTGGTGAACTTTATCACATTAAAAAATATTCTACGAGTCTTCTTCTATTACAAAAAAAAAAGGAAAAATGCATTCGGATTATCTCGGCTATTTTGCTTTCAGCATCATTTCCGAACGTGTACGGAAAGGACCGAAGATAATTCGAATGCAAAAAAAAAAAAAAAAAAAAAAAATGATGTCCATATGATAAGGAGATAACGATTTTATGATAAAATAAAGTTATCACCTCTAAATGTGATCTGTATAGCATATTTGTGCAAAATATTTGCCACCGTTGCCACTGCAAGGTTTCAACCCGTTGCGATATCACTTTGTTTTTTTACAATGTAGGTCCTTTCTTTTCGGGCTACAATTATTCCGACATGTTTTGGCTTTATAGATAGTTTGCACATCAATGAAGGTCCCGTATCTTGGCAGCTGCAAGTGATTTTCAGATGAATTGCATAAAAGTGTAAATTTTATTTTCTTGTAATTTCTTCATTTTTGGTCCAAAAATTAAAATCTATACATCACTGGAAAGCTTTTGAAATTTATACTTTTGGAATGCAATTTTTTTAAAAAGATAAATGCACAAAGAATAAATACACAAAAATAAATAAAATTACTGGCTCATCCTTCAACAAAATTAACAGTGTAACTATTTTGTTGTATTTTTCTTACCTTTTAAACTATCAAAACATAGTTTTGATATTTACAATAATTCATAAAAGCTGTTTAATTTGATATAAAATGCAGTAAAATAGACTGATAAATCAAAACACAGTGGTGCGTCTAATACAGCACATATTTCCAGATTTCGGCCTGCATTAGATTATGTCTTCCAAGATGACTGACTTTAACTACTGTCTTATCAGTGCCTATGACATCACAAGGAATCAATATTTCATGTTGCTTTTGAGTTTTCTTTTGTAAATTACATGCGTTTTCCTTTGCAATCAACGCACAAATTAAAGCGTAGCTTTACTGAAAACAATTCGCCTTGCTTATGTGCATTAGACAAAATATACAAAATATTCATTTTACTTTTTTCTGCGTACATTTAGATCTCTCCCCGTACTCTAAACCTTTAAATTCTGAAGCAGTCTCAGTCCATGTAATGAATGTAAATTGAGTGTAAAAGAGACAATCACTGGAATTAATTACATATTGCATCAATATGATCTTCTACATAACATACGCACAATTTAATCGACGACCTATACATACACTATGTACAGAATCTGCTGCTACCAGTGTAGTCACGTTTGTGTGTTGTATGCTACTTTTTCCTGCAAGTATAGTACAATTGGCAGCATTTGGAATACCTCGGCCGTGACTGTTCTTTCCAAAACGCATTTAAGTGATGTAATTGAAGTCATGGTAAAAACATCTAGCAAGTATTTGTTGAGAAATTTCCATTTGACAAATTTCGGCTAAAAGTATTATTACATTTTTGTTATAGTGTATAGAGGTTAAACTCACTGTACTATAAGTAGTATAGTTTGTAGAAAACTTGCGGCACGTTTCTGTTAATAATTGAGTTAATAAAGAATATGTCTTGTAAATTACTAGCTAGTTTTGTTTAAGGGTTATTTTTTTTTAAATAAATAAAAAAAGTTCCTATTGTATCCTAATGAAAATTATAAGCAGAACAATTATTACCAAAATTATTTTGTAGGTTTTACGCAACGTGCATTTGTGATTAACAAAAGATAGATCCAACGTTTAATTAGAGTAAGTTGACGATATTTAACAGTGTCAGTTTGTGTCTTTTAAAAATAGCCGATCAATTAATTTTGTTAATTAAAACCTAACCACTACCGCTTATCTTTATAAAGCTTTTTCTTGTTTACACTGTAACATCATTGATTTCGACGCACTCTGAACATGTAATACAATTAAAACTCTTGGTTAGGGGTTGAAGACATGTTTTTCATTAACTATTCTCCACTTTCATCCTGTGGTGTTCTTTTGATGACACTTTTAGAAATGTAGCGGAAAAAAAAATCATAGAACAAATGAATGAGACATGAATAGACAATTACGAGCTTAAATCAGTCATTCTCGAGGTTTGAAAATCTATGGTACGGTGGCACATTTCGGACAAAAAACAAAAAAACATAAGTATAAATAACGATTAAAAAGGGTGTAAATAAAGTTTTTTTATTTATCATATTTTTATTTATCGGTATCTTTATCATTTTTGAAAGCGTGAACTTAGTAAAAAAAATATGGAGTCAAAGTTAACCAAATTTGCATTTTTAAACTTTTGTTCACAATTAATTCAACGTCATAGTAGAACTACAATACATTATTGGACAAAAAAACCATCTGATCACTGCACAGGCTGTTACCGAGTCGCCTCAGGCATGTATACACGAATTAAAGCTATTGCACGAATCACCTTCAGTGACATATTTCCGCCATGGATTTACTGGACTTGTCGTATGAAATAAGAGATGCTCATTAAGTCTAAATAGATTTTCATGATGTTATTTAGTATTTTGAAACAATATAAATGAAAAAAAAAACTACAATGTTTCCAGTCTAAGAAAGACTGTGCACGTGACTGTCACTTCTCTTTTTCGCAGCCACGTATGTACGGTGGCGTTGTTTTGCTTTGGCACCAGAAATTTCCGGACAAAACGCGTTTACTTTGTTTTATTCTTATTTTCAGGAATTTATTGTCACTGTTATTATTATTATTTTATTGTTTGTTTTCGAAACATATCGCAGTGATACGGTTATAGTCATGGTGACTATATATATGACTTAAGAAGAAAATACCTCAACTCAGCTTTGTATAATAGACCGTCTGTATATAAAATGTGTTTGCTGTTTGATTCAAACGACAAGAACATACTTATTAATCTCTCCCTTTTTATCAAGAAAGCAACCTTAGTAAGAAGGAACATAAGCGTTTATAATACATAAATTTCATTCTCTAATGTTGTTTCTTTTATTCTTGTATAATGCAACTATCAAACAAAGAGCTTAATATATTGTAATTTTTTATTTCTTCTCTTCCATAGTAATAACTAAACCGGATACTATATTTGTATATTGTATTTATAATTCGATGATGTACATGAGTACATATCTGAATAAAAACATGTTCTGTTCGGTTCTGTTCTGGTGACGGAGTCCAGCTAGTATTGATTGAGGAAGACCCCGGACAAATGTCCTTGTAAAGTCACCGGCGCATCGCAAGAGAGCTAGAATATCTCCCCACATTATGTTTTCTTCGTCCCCACTGGGACTCGACCTAAACCGTGCTGAAATGGTCTTGAAAAAAACTGGTGGCAAATGCGTATGAATTATCTGAAAATAAGGTACTTAGGTGTCACAAATTACACAACTTATGCATCTGTTTGAAGATAAATATCGTCCATATTGCACATATTTTGTATGAAACCGAATAAACAAAAAGGTCTGGTCACAGTTGAGCGTGTAAACATGAACTGTATGTAAACATATAACCACATTATCCACTTCTCGTATATCTGTGAATGTTTAAGTATAAAGGCAATCAACTTTCTGTGTCATGATTATTACTGACACAAAAATATACATAAGAATATATGACAAAGTCCTATGAGCATTGCAACAATGTATTTTCCAGCGTGCGTTGTTCAAATCTACACTAAGTTTCTGAACTTCAAATGGCTAAACAAAGTTTGAAATCCGTTACAACGCATTTGGTTCTTACAACCTATATATAAGCGATTGATTAATTTTGTGTTGTTGTTGTTGTTTTTCAGCAGAAGGGCTCTCGAAAGTAATGCAATAGGCAGAAGAGCTGTAATCATGTGGTATTTATGTATTACTTTCATCTTTCTGTTTATTATGTAGTTCTTTCACTCGCATGTTTTTTGTGCAATTTTAATACACTATATGTATAAATATGATATCTTATCTCGTTAAAGTGTACTAACACAGAAAATCTGTATCGTTCTTTTAACCTTATACGAAAAAAGACATAAACAATGAACGTGTACACTTAAAACCTTCACAAACACAACTATGTCTGCATAGCATGGCAATTTCCCTAAATAGGACTTCTTTGGTGACAGAAGTAAAAACAAAGATGGCAGCTCGGATGGCTGCTCACTATAGTACGATGCCTGTAAAACTTCACTTTGTGGCTGCTTCAAATTAAAATCATCCAAGTTTAATTTATCCAGCGAAGCAAAGACACGGCTGTCTAACGACGCCATTACTTATGTTTTATGCGAACTACATTTTAAGCACATTCTTCCGACTTCCGGCGAACAAAACGATCGTGATTTCAGTAGGTATCATTGCACCAGATACATCCGAGGGATGATTCTCCTTACATATATGCATTTTGGATTTATTTGGAACAGAAAATATAACATGTTTCATAGCTTATAAGAAATGGTATTTAAACATTGATCCAACCCACACACAGCATGTTATACCTGCACATGGCACCATAGATGTATAACCTCTACATAATGTAAATTTATGACTGTACATTTATTTAAAAATATGAACATTTTGTTAGTCTTTTGCAGGTGATATATGTATCAACAAGATAACCTTGTATACGTCTCTGCAGTAAACAATGATATGTATTTTATGTTTGCGGTAAATTTTGACCAATCGTGTACACGCACCATTTATTGATTACTGTAAATTACTGATTACATGTTTCTCGCTGATTTTTGGCTTTGCCTTATTACCGTTCAGTTTCCTTGATTGCACGCCTTGTCATTTCATCATGAAGTTGTCACTCGAGCTGACTCAGTTAATCTTTGCCGTAAAAAATCCCATGGCAGTTTTCCGTTGACCTCTTGCCCTATAAAATCACAGGCTCCTAATGAATTACAGGATTGTCTTGAAGCCAATGACCGCCGCAAAAACGGAAACTATCGTTGAAACTATATGAAACATACTGTGGAAATCAGACCTCGTCGTTGCAAGTTGGAAATGATTAGTATACACAGGAACTTCTCGGTGCACAATCAGAACTCGTTTTTTGTGCCACATTAAATAAATAAATAAATAAAGAGCATTTTTTGCAAACTGTGCCCAGGAAAGGTCCTGAAAAATGCTGTTAAATGATGGCCTTGATATTTGTGAAAACTGAAGCAAAAGTCCGCACTAATCAATGCGAACAGTAATTTCCTATCCGAGCCACGCTGCACAGTTAGCTTTTTTAAACCAAGAAAACCACGTGACCAGTTACTTTTAAGATCACGTTACATATTTTTACGGGTAACAAACTCTGACGTCGATTTCTATTTTTAGTTGAAACCCCCTTCGTGCTTATAGATTTGGAAAGATTGGACGTTTAAAACGATTGAATTCATGATTTGTTCAGTTAAACATTTGTAGTTTTGTTATAAACAGCCCTTACTTAAACTAACGTGTAAGTTTATGCATAGATTATGTCCAGATTCCCCAGAACAAGGTTAAGGAACTGTTACATGCATTAAATACAGTCAAACTATCGGATACCACCTTTAAGTGTTAAAAAAATGGCAGTGATGATTGTAGTAATATGTCAATTTCGACCATGTAAGCTGTTTACGTTGCCGGGAATAACGGAAATCAACCATTAGCAGGTGGATAAAGCCAGAGATCAAGAAAGTTCCCCAAAAGAAAAAACAAATATCCATTAACTGCTACATTTATTGTTTTGTGATTCGTTCTTTCATTGAAAATAACAGGAGAGAGCTCTGGGGTGGATCCTTGGAGGGGGATGCTTTCCCCCACCTCGCCAGGTAAAAGAGTAGAGTTGTGAAAACACATGCATGTAAGCTTAAAAAATACTAAGCTCTTAAAGTAAAATTTACTGCGATAAAGTTGAATAGATCTTGATTCATACCCCGACCCGAGCAAAACTTTCCGAATCTGCCCATGGGAGAGATGGCTGATCATATCATTTCCCCATTTTGCTTAAGCCTGGACAATTTGTGCCATAAAGGCTGAGAGTTAAGATGGCGTTAACTTTGAACAAACATCTATAAATATGTGTTCTGCTTTATAAATACATTGTCTAAAGAGAAAACCAAACGAAAAGAAGATAACATTCTGTTGTATTGCTTTTTGTTCTAATTACTTGTCACCATTCTATATCGAAATAGAACGTGATGTCACGCTACGGTAATTAATTCCCAAAGATTATAGCTTTTTTCATCTCCCATTTGTCAATGTATTTTCTTGAAGGCGATGATTTATTCTTAAGATAAAGCAAAATACGTGAGTTTATTATCAGAAATAAGTTTTAGTTCTGATAAAATCCTTAATGTCTGTAAATCGCTGTTTTTTTCGATGGTTCAAGTACAGCCTGTACATGATTTGTTCCAGTAGTTCTCGACTTAGTTGCATTTCACCAATCACCCTTTTACAAAAATAGAAATCACGAAGATTTATTTGGTCTGTGCTAGTAAAGCAAGTGGGTAGGAGTGATTTGATTTACTGATTTGCCGTTCTTGTCCTTAATTACTGTTGCTACGTGCTCAAAAAGCTTAATTTCAAACTTCAACCTGTACCCAGTACCGGTCACAGCATGTAGAGTATTTTCTATCGAAATAAAATAGTTTTCAGCAAAATTCTTCTGTAGAAACCCCAAGTGATAGATGTAGTGAATACTCCAATATATTTATATGTTTTTTTTCACATTGTTACCTATTAAACAATTTGTATA
The DNA here is from genome assembly GCA_007844125.1 of Sinonovacula constricta. Lineage (NCBI taxonomy): Eukaryota > Metazoa > Mollusca > Bivalvia > Cardiida > Solecurtidae > Sinonovacula > Sinonovacula constricta. The sequence continues at coordinate 15,809,640 of CM017568.1, forward strand.
GACCCTACATTACCCGCTGGAGGTAACATCTAAAGATTTCCAGTCACTAGCTTGTGGCACCATTTTAAAGAAGAAAATAAATTGCCGCTTTTAAATTGGTTAAAATCAGCTGCTTTGTAACAGTTCATTGACTGACTGCCAGACAGTATTCGATTTTTTTTCTTCATGCTTTGATTGATGTTCTTAGAACGTATATCACAAAAATCAAGCATCATTTATCACACATATGTGCATGGTCACATCAAATTTCCTAATCATGATAGTTTCATGTTGACGCCTCTCAGATTATCACATCACGCTCTCAAAGCCTTTCTATGAACAAAACTTTTAGAAATGGCAGAGGTATTCGGAGTTCATTTGTAAACTCTAGCACGAAATCTTAGGATACTCCTAAATCACTGGTAATTAATTGTTCCTTTAGGCATATTCAGCTATGCTGTTTGGGAATCTATAAATTATAAAGCATGAAACTTTGCTTGAAGCCAACGACTGTTAACTGTTACCTGAAAAGAGCCGCGAGATGTTGTTTGGTGAATTGGTGCCCTACATCCACGTGAAAGTTAAGCATAACATCGTACTTGTCATAAAAAGCATGTATTTCCTATCCACGCTGCACAGTTAGCGATTTTTAAACTTAAATTTCATGCTGCACAGTAAGCGATTTTTAAACTTAAATTTCACGCTGCACAGTAAGCGATTTTTAAACTTAAAGTTAATGTGACTACTTATTTTTGAGATAACGTTACGTGATCGTCCGGGTAATCGGCTATGACATCGATGTCTATTTTTAGCTGCTTATTTATAGATTTGGAAATAATAAACATGTAAATCGATATATATGAGGATTTGAACTGTCTATCAATTCGGCTAATGATCAAAATCGACATTTTAGATAAAGCATGATATTAAGCATAAACACCCCAAATCAGTGATATGATATTTTTACATGCATTTGAAAAAAAGCAAACTGTCGGACTATTATCATTAAAGAAAGTAAGGTTACAAAGACGTAAAAGAGTTGTTCATATTCAAATATTTCCATAAAAAAAATGTGTTTTAACAATCAATGTACCACGAATATATGATTTACCATAAGTGAACACGCGAACACATGTTTTTTTCCCTGATCCGATAGTTCTAGCCCGATGTGTATCGCGTTCTTTCAGAGAATAATTCTTTCCGGCTTAGTACTTGTAGATAACATTATATCATTGGTCTTTCAATTCTTCTGTGTCGGGTTAAGTCAGCAAAAGCAGTGTTTACATTGACCTCGTTATATATATTACAGTAGACTCTTGAAGGTTGAATCCGAAAGTTTGTCTTCATCAAATACACGTTAACCTGGTTAAAAGGATTAAAGGCATGATTTGTGCAAAAAGTCAAACCTAAATCTAACAAAAGACGATTTTGAAAATTGTCTAAATTGTGAGTAGGAATCGTGAACTCAATCACTCTGCATGCACATTCTTTCTAAACTATGAATAAGCATGATTGTGATTTCTGCTAAAAATAGACATAAACGTCAGAGCGGATTACCCGAATGATTATATAAAGTTGCGGGTCACGTGGTTTTTCTTAGTTTAAAAATAGCTACCAGTGCTGCATGGATTAGATAGACAATACCTATTGGTAATGACGAGTGGTGTGTTATGCATCACTTTTCACGTAGATGTAGAAAATCAATAATCATCATTTTGCGGTATCTTTTTATGCAACAATAATTTCTATTGACCTCAACAAAAAGTCTCTCCTTTTTTGGTATAATAAATATCGCTCAATCACTGGGTGATATTTCATGTATTTATAGATTTGTTTGTTTGTTGGGTTTATCGTCCCACCAACAGTATTTCAGTTATCTGGAGACGGTGTCCACTTGAAGCATATATAGTGCTGCCTTTACTGTGTATAGCATGCAATGAACACCTATCATGATAACACTCCCAGTCACATTATCTTGACACCTGGCCAACCAGTCATGGAACTACCCTTATATTTGCTTGAGCGATAGCAAGGGAGCTATATCACTGCCATTTTTACGACTTTGGTATGTCGCGGACCGGGATCAAACCCGGGGCCTCCAGTGCCTGGAGCAGACGCTCTACTGATTGCGCTATCAGGTCCGGTATTGCATGTAGATTCAGTTATCCTAGTATGAAAGCATGAGTGAATAGAACAATACTGCTTTCAAGTCAATCTAAACTGTTCAAATAAGAATGAGTGCTCTTTACATGTATGCGACGCCAATGAATTCGTTCTTTACCTTAAAACTTTTTTCTACTTTTAAGAAAACACAAAGAGCCACCATAACACCGAACAATTAGCTTAAGTACCATGCATAAGGATTAGGACTACTGGTATTTCATTTCTTAAAAGAAAGAGCATAAGAAAAAAAAAACCAAATACAAACGGATAAAAAAAATGTCGCTTGAAAGTATACACCGTATTTTTAAGCTAAATCGCATGTTTGAAATGAAAAGATCGAAACTGTTCCTGTCCAAATGGGTCAGTCTGTTATGGCGTATTGGAGGAGAGTCAATTATTTTAAAATTCAACAATGCTTCAGTTTTTGAGTCGTAGAAACAGTTCTAAAAGCAAAAGAAAAGACTGTTGATAGAAAAAGCAACAACATTATGAGTTCCTAAATTGCAGTCCACATTTAGGCCTTCAACTCTTTAATGTTATGTCAGTTGTAAAGAAGGGTTTATCGGTGGTATCCGACAGTTTGAGTACATATAATATCTGACCTCCTCGTTTATAAATACTTTAAATTCATTCTTTTCAAATCTATAAATAAGAAAGATTGGGATTTCTGCTAAAAATAGACACCGACGTCACATTGGATGACGTGGATGAGCTAAAAACATAAGTGGTCACGTGGTTTTCTTAGTTTAAAAAGCTATCTGTGCAGCGTTAGCTAGGATAGTAAGTAGTACACTCATTTTGCGAGATCAGTTCAGATAACTAATAGTTTATTAAGATGTTTAATCAAAGTATTTTTGGACCAAACAGTTGGATACCACCTTTATTCATCACCATATTTAAAAGTGTTATCCAACAGTTTGTACCATTTTGTCTCAAACGGACAAATAATTTTTACCCGAAATGATCTCGCTAAATTCAGTTGGGCTAATTGATGTCCTTCATCAATGTGAAATGTAAAGTGTGAAACTTCACTCGTAATTGCAACCATAAATTTCTGCCTGAGCCAGGCTGAGTAATGAGCTATTTTTAAACTAAGTTGACCACGTGGACACTTACTTCTGTGATCACGTAATAATCATTCGGATAATCAGTTCTGATGTCGAGGTCTTTTTTAGCAGAAGTTGCCACCAATCCCAATTTAAAGATTTGGAAAGAATAAACTTTTGGAGAGATTTTTTTCACAAAAAGGTATCGTCGAACTATTGTGGTAATTGTTCAAAATTTACTTAGACTAAAGTATGAATTTATGCAGAAATGACATCCAAATTCCCTAAAACAGGAGTAATATATTGGTACAGGTATTTGATGAATGCACAATGTCCGGTATGACGTCATTGACGTCATTTTCATACCAACGAATTAAATGTGTATTGAAATTCTTGACATGAGAAATTCTAACAAAAGTAGTTGTTGAATATGGGTCCATTTCTTGCGTAGGATTTCTTTATAATGTTGTGTGTATGTTTTTTTTTTATTTGTTGTTCTTGTTGTGTGTTTTTTCCCCATTTACAAATGTATTATTTAGTTATTTAGTTTAAATTCATGTTGTGTTAATGCTAACGCCATTTGTAATGTGTTGTGCTCAAAATGTACAAATGTGCAAACATCCATTGTTATGACGTCTTTGTTGCAATATATAAAACCATGTAAATTATAATGGGGCATAATTCATGTCGATTGTGGCTATGTTCAACTGGAAAGTAAAAAGTGACAAAAGTACTATATTATAGTAAATAAATGTTTTGTTGTTATTTTTGTTACACTGCTGTCTTTTTGCAATATCTAGAATTTACAACTTGACAAAAACGCAACATGACAAAAGTTGTATATTCAAGGTCATTTTCGTCTCCTGCAGTTTTTACGTATAAAGTATAGAAGATGTACAGTATTATTACACTATATAGCAAATAATATTTAAACTTTTATTGCGGCAAAAAATTGTAATTTTCGAAAAATGTAGGGATAAACAAAGCATTTGAATAATATTTATGGCGAATTTCATTGGATAACATGCATAATTTACTCGCATAACTCTAAATTTGGTCCTAAAATGTTTTGATGGTGCCTGCAGCCATTCGTATGGGTTAATGTGACCATAGCTTCGAATTATGTATGCGCAATAAAATTGTTATCGACAGACAGTGTTCTTCCTGCAGTTTTTTTTCTTTCTCTAAATGTAATAAGAATAAAACAAACACAGCAAAATTCCAACATTATTTGTAAATAATCCGTTTATTTTAAAAATAAATAATCCGTTTCTTTAATGTTTTTTATCTTCACACCAACAATAGACGGTGTCCACTTAAAGCAACTACAGTCGTGAAACTACCCGTATGTTAGCTTGAGTGTTAGCAAGGGAGCAAGGGAGCTTTAGAGCAAGGGAGCTATACCACTGCCATTTTTACGACTTTAGAATGTCCCGTACATGGAGCCGACGATCTACCGTTTGCGCTACCAGGTCCGGTAAATAATCTGTAGTCTCATATACATATAACTTGCTACTTAGGCAATCCGCGCTCCATGTAACTTTCTTAAATATTTTTGAGGGCAAAATGTACTAAACGAAAACATAACATGTACTAATGTAGGGTCGGGTCGAGGATTTTACCATTCAAAATGTTAAAAAAATGCAAAGGATATATATTTTTTAATAGTCGAACCAGTAAAGAACATTAAATAAAAACATTATAACACTCCAAAACAGCAACCTGTCAATAATAACACTTCAAAACAGCATACTGTCAATGATATCACTCCAAAACAGCAGCCTGTCAATTATTATACTCCAAAACAGCAACCTTGCAATGCTAACACCCCAAAACAGCAACCTTTTAAAGCTAACACTCTAAAACAGCAACCTGTCAATGCTAACACCCCAAACATCAACCCGTGAAAGCTAACACTCTAAAACAGCAACCTGTCAATGCTAACACCCCAAACAGCAACCCGTGAAAGCTAACACTCTAAAATAGCAACCTGTCAATGCTAACACCACAAACAGCAACCTGACAATGATAATACTCCAAAACAGCAACCTGTCAATGATAACACTCTAAAACTGCAACCTGTCAATGCTAACACCCCAAACAGCAACCTGTCAATGATAACACTCTAAAACAGCAACCTGTCACCGAAATAATAGTACTTTATACTTGTGTATTCCATTGTTTCTATGAGGGTAGACGGCATTCTCAACCAGGAACCCTTTGATTTCTGGAATGTAGTTCTGACCAAACAGATACTGTTTTACTAGTACATTGTATAACTAATTGAATTGAGTTCCTTCTTTAATCCACTACTGATTACGTGTCTTGATCATTGTGGCACAACTGACAGACTTGGCGGCGAAAAATCCCCAAAAGACTTAGTGGTTGACAACTGGCAGCATTTCCATATTGACTATTATCACAACTAGCATTTATCGGTTGCTCTGTCAGTGTGTCTGATCAATTGTCTAAGAAATTGAAACTCCAAGAAACGTATGGCTAAGAAAAGTCTGTTATGTTTGTATTGTGAAATGAACTGGAAGTTTGTTAAGTTTTGAGTCATCAAACTTGGAAAGCTCCGTCAACCAGGTTAAAGCACCTCAGTCGATCCGTTTGCCAATTGATCACTCCAAGGCGGCAACTGTTAGTTTTTCTTTGTTTGTAATATTCCGTCTGATATTTTTATTATTTCTTTTAAAATGACATGTGTGTGCTTTTGTCTCGTGGTAGTTTAAATTTTCACATGTATTACGATTCTTATAGGATCCTGTCTTTATATTTGTGTGGTGAAATAAACTGACATTCTAATGTGCCTTTTTTGCTTTGGAGCATTAAGAGAGCTTATGACAAGTATCATTGACTTAAAGGTGGTATACGACAGTTTGGTCCAAAAAGTTTATTCCAAATAATCAAATAAGTCATTTGTACCTGAAAATGGTCTTGCAAGATGATGTTCATTGATGCCAAAGATCTGCGTGAACAGCACAGGATAAATCCCCCAATCAAGATTGCAAACAGTTGTTTCCTGTCTGAGCCACGCTGCAGAGATAGCTATTTTTAAACTTAGAAAACCACGTGATCACTTATTTTTATATAGTTATGAAGGTAATCCGCTCTGGCGTCGATATCTATTTTCAGCAGAGACCACTATCGCCATTTTTATAGAGTTGGAAAGACTGAACATTAAGAATATTTTCTTTTGTGATGAGTATATTCTAACAATAAAGTTAGTGTTTAAAATCGTCTTTATATCAACAAAGTATGGCTTTATGCTAAAAATATAAGCAAATTCCACAAAGCGCAGGTTAGATATTGGTACGTGTATTTAATATAGGCAAAGTGTTGGATACCACATTAAAGACTGGAACAATTCACCGTTTAATTGGTTTTAATTATCTTAGCTGGTAAAATTTATGTGGAGCACTGTGAGATGACGAACCTATATGTCAATCAAATAATCATTAGCGTAAAAACAAAACAGCCATTTTTTTTGTTGTAGAACTCCAAATAAAGGTCTTGGAAGAGCCACTTAGGCACCACAGGGCAGCTGGACGACTTTCCTACGTTATGTACTTCGTCCTGATAGGCACTCTAACCCATGCGGTGAAACGATAAAAATGTCAGTTGAGTAACACGTCGGTGACTCTACCAAGAAGCCACGGTCGCCCGTTTGCCAATGTTAATTCTTATATAAAAATATATTTGTAAATGATTATATAATTATATATCACCTAATTAATGATTTAAATGCATTAAAGGACACACAATTTGCAGTTTGATTAAAAACGAACAGGCTGAATACATCCACAGCCAATTCTGTTGTAATTGGTAGTTTATACTTTGATATATTCAGCATTTATAAAAGCCCTAAAACGAGGTAATAGTTTTATCAAAATAATTATTTTACAACGATGCATTATGATTGTAACGTAAATATTTTATTGCAGGTGTCTGGTGGTTTGTGCCCACGCTACCTTTGATTGATATTCTCACAACTGTGTGACAATTACTCGGTCACCGACACAGTTATGTGGCAGACGATCAACAGTATTTCATATTTGCGTGTATCGTATATAAATATGTTTAACTAATTGTGCCTGCAATGTTAATACTGATAATTGCAAAATGCAAAATTTAGCACCTTTATTTTATGATACGTCTGCTTCTCTAAATACGACAAAGTAATGACAATTGACACGCATTGGCTAAATGCTGCACAAAAACTGAAATATTAACCTCATATTCTGTCTCACGATATTTTCATGTTGTTGTGTTGTTGTTTTTTTGCCTACTTTTCATATCATGGTAGATCCAGTTTAACACAAAAGCGCGAGTTATGTTTATCAAAGAGCTCATAGCGCTGTAAAACTAATGTTGTTTTCATTAAAAATCCACAATCAAAGCGCTCATAGATAACGCTTTAAAGATAGTGTTGTTTAAATTTAAAATAAAGTTTTCTACAACACAAAAGAATGCAATCTTTGACGGCGATTGGTTTGGAAGAAAAATGACCCCTCTTAAATAAAATTATCTGTACTTAGCACTCAGTTTAACAGACAAAAGCCAGAAATTTAGAAAGCAAGAAATAAGACCGTTTGACCAAATGTTCACCGCGCAAGTGTAAGGTCACAGGGATATCCCTATTTAGGTTACGTCACACCTAGCTGAACATTGCGGAGACAAGGCTGCTGTATTATTATTCCTTAATATTTCATTAATAAATTCTTTTTATGAACGTCTTTATTTCAACTTTTTTTTTCTTGTTATATTTGAATATATTAAATTTAATATCTATCCAATGCCTATCGTAATTGACGCCTCAATTCTGTTTCGATAGGTATATCTGTTTCTGTACTCACACTACTTTTCCTTGGGTATGAACACAGAAGTCGTCCACAGCCTGCAGAGTCATTCATATGTCTATCCCACAAAAGAAAACAATAACGACAACAACAACGAAAACAACAACAACAACGAAAGCGACAACAACAAATGCTGCTGGTTGTTACTTTTCATAAAAAACAACAACAAAAAAACGTCTGCGGAATTCATTGACGGCCCGTGTGTTGACGGGGATTGTTGGAACAGATCTTGGATATCTTTGTTTAATTCTTTTTAATCGTTTTCTGAAGAAGTTCTGTTTAATTCAATTTATTATAAATATCTGGCGACATTTAGAATTTTACACTAAAATTATGTTACTTTAGCCTTTCCAATATGAATTGATCAAATTTATTCGATGCAAATCAATATCAGTGAGCTTCCATTGGAAGCCGTCTGACCAGGATCTGCACTATATTCTGCAAAGTTTCTAGCAATCGTCTTGTAACATGTTCATATAGAGGTAAGAGGATAACCAACAAATACCAGTACAAGTGTAACACGGTTAACATGGAATTAATAACATATATTTTAACTGTCTGTGCTTTCGTGGTCTAGTGGTTAAGACGTTGGACTCGGAGGGTCTCGGGTTCGAACCACGAAACTGACCACGTGATGTTAGTCCTTGAGCAAGACTTTTTACTGCATATAGCTCCAGGTATTGAGTACCTGAGTACTGGTTCTACCCAGGAAGTGGACAGTCGAGAGGGATTAATATAAGTTAAAAGAACTTGTTTCCCAATCGACTATAAATAAACAGGTTTAAACTAACTGTCTGTGCTTCATGTATTTAATAAACAAATATCAACCTAAAGGCCATGTACAGTATTCGACATTATTGTTTGTTCATGATATCCGTTCACTCTGATACTTTGTCAATACTGAATCAATCTGACAAACTGTGAAATGGTCCACATAATCCCAATCCTGATATAAGGGGTTATTTTTGTTTTTACGCATTGTAGTGCGAATATTAAACTATTTAATTACATCGCTCCGGTACCTATCAACTAAGCCAGAAGAGGAATTCGAGTTAAAATCGCTTCATATTACTACAATCCGTTTTCATTTTCATGCCTCTTTTCAATTATTGTCTTATTTTTGTCGATAATTGGAGAAAATTAATTAAGGTTCACTTAAAGCAATTAATTTCCAAATAAAAAAAAGCCCTGTTTAAACAACAGCTTGCTCTTTGTGACAACTACGTCCCAAAATAACCTCCGAGAAACAAATGCGGTAATGTTTCATATTGACAAATGAAGACTCCTAGCGGCATTCGCTGCGGAGCTGCTTATCGGATGTTCCGATGACGTCATTAGCAAATAGAATGAATACATTCCATTTCAGGACGTCTAGATATAATTGTCACTGGTTAAACACTAGTCTATTCTCGGAGTAAATGTTGCGAAATAGTAAAAGAAATTAGCAAATACAACGACTTAAAGCGTCTGCGATTCTATTTTGGGGACAAAATTAGACAAAAACACGACAAATAAGATTAGATAGAAAGACTTGTCGCAGACACGTCAGGAATATTCAGATGTAAAAGAAGCAACAAAACAAGAATAATCTATAAATTGTATATGTTTTTGAAAAGTGAACGTGTCCTCTAGAGTACAAAAAAAAAAAACTTCTGGAGGGTAATGCATCGAATCCTAACTTTTTTCCCATCGCACCCACACTACTGTGGCCATTTTAGTGGCGTCCAGATAAAATTTGGTGAAGAAAGAATCCAGACAAATGTCTAGAAAGAACCACCGCTGCTCCGCAGGTCAGCTAGACCTACCCTCATAAAAGGGGCTCGTAACCACGCGGTGATGAGAATCACCATATTTTTTATATTTTTGTTAAAAATGAGTTAGGCATTATGTACAATGGTTAAGCCAATAGTAAAATCGAATAAAAACGAGATTATAAAAGCTCTATAAAACAGTAGGAAAAGTCGAAAACGAGTTCTGAATTATCACATACGATACTATAGCTTATAAACACTACAAAAACAGTAGGAAAAGCCGAAAACGAGTCATGAATGATCACAGACGATGGCTATAAGAAGGATTTTTCACATACATAGCACATGATATTAATTACCAAAATACATAGCCTTATAAAGTAGAAATGCTGCAAGCAAGGATGCGTTTAAATCAAATTACGAACGTGCATATTGTTTCATTGTTTGTGGGCATTGTTACAGGCGATTGTTACAGGGAGTTTTTTTAAATGATTGTTTCGTGCTGTGTATACTGTTTAACGGAAATCCATTGTGTCTGATAGACTATTCCTCAACTTTTGCCAACAATGGCTGCACTTTTAATATCACATACTATATTAAAACTAGAAAACAAAAATGTTCGTGCTCAAAACTGTTTTAGTTACCAGACCACGTATTTCAGTTCTTGATACAGGACCATGCATATTGAAACAACGTTTGACCAAAGAATTATGAAGATGGCTTCAGTTTCGGAACAGTGATATATGGAAATTGGAAAGGAAAGGCGCTTGCTCAAAATTTGCATGCATTATCCGTCTAATGAAATCAGAATATTTAAAACTATCAATATATTAACAGTTTACCCCCCCCCCCCCCCCAAAAAAAAACAACAAAAAAAACAACAACAAAAAAAAAACAAAACAAAAACAAACAAACAAAAAAACCCACATACATGACAACGATTTTTCTTGGACATGGGAACAAAAGAACATTTACATACGTTCTTCACAAAAGGTTATAAACTTGTAGTCATTTAATTTATACAGTTTTATCTCAGACAAATTTCAAAACGTCTGATTGGTTGGATTTCAATGTTATAAGAAATCTAACCAATGGGAGCGCAAAAATTAGTCTCTGATTCGATTTCAGAGTTTCGTCAAAAAATCTGAATAAAAAATTAATAGTCGTTTCTCCAAAGATGTATTGCCATATTAACAGAAACAAAATAAAACTAAGTTGTACACCATTATCTGATAGTGAATGCAAGGTGCTACAATAAACTACAATATAATTTAAGTAAATACTTAGCAGTCAAACTTTGAGCATAAGCAACAAAAGTCTTAACTGACAAAAAAAATCTGCAAGTGGTGCTAGGACTCAAGTATTACAATAATTCCTGAAAGACCGTTCCAGCTTTGATGTAGATTTAATTCGAGAGAACAATAAACAGATCTTAGCAATATCTATCTGGGATTTGGCTCAACAAAGCGGAAGTACTTCGTCAGACTAATGCCCTGCACGACACGATAGTTTCGTACGTGTTTTTTAATTAAACTCTACATATTAAAAAACGTTTGAGCCTTGGTTATTCTGCAATATGATTTAGTAAAGACAAACTAGTTGGTAGAAGAAATATATATTAAATCTAAAGTCATTGTTCGTTATCATCGATTCATTCTTCTAAGAAACAGGCATGAATAGCATGCACGCACGCGCGCACGTACACGCACGCACGCACGCACACACTACAACAAAATAAAAAGCTAACAAAAACATCCAGAAACAACTAGACACCATGTCACGGCGACTCTTGCCGCTACATCGAATTCTCTCCTACGCCTTGAAATTGTATAAAACTCATTTCCCAAAGTAATACGAACCCTCACCTGGGAGAAATTTATAATGAAGGTCCCTGTTTCTGCGTGAACGATATTGCAGAAAACGACCTGCATAAAAACAACAACAAAAACAACAACAACAAACGTACGTTCAAAGCAGTCTGATTTTATAACGTCGGACTTTTCCGGACTTTTCCGTAAAGCTAGTGAAGCTTACTGAAATAACTGAGAATTCCATACGGAGGCGAAAGCGGACCGCGCTATTGAGAAAACTGTACAGCAAACTTAGCGGGAAAAAAAACAATAAAGCTACATTAAAAGGTAATTATTTATTTAAAAAAATCATATGCCTACCAGATGCGTGTCTGACTTACGCAGAATATGCAGCTGCGTACAACTGTCCTTAAAGAATGAAACATTAAACGATTAAATCTGCAATAGAAATCTTACTCTGGTAGGGGTAAGATGCATATTTATTGCCATCAACTTTTATCATTAATTAATATCATGGAAAAATGTGGAAATCGCTAACTCGATTTAGTAACATGTACTTCCTTGTAGAGGACATGTTGTTTTTTACTGTTCATTTTTAAATCAGAACTTCTCGGATAATTCCCTATCGAGGACGATCACACCTTGATAGTATCTGATGGAGGGATATGTACAGTACTGCAACTATTTGTTTGTCTTTTACCAATGTACGGTTCATGTATCGCTAGATATATGATATATATATAGATGTTACTGCATTTAATTGACAGACAAAACACGTATCTTTGTTTTCATGATGATGTACTAGTTGTTACTCGGTAGGTATTTGTTAAGTTACGGAACTATCTGACATAAATCCAAACGTGCCCAGTTATACTTGGGTTTTCTATTGGCTTATGTCAATCTGACTTATTCCACATGAGCCATTTGTCTGGTGCAATTTCTAAAAATGATTTAAATTCAATATTCGTCTTCTCCAAATCGTGACATTTTGCTTGAAGACACGGTGATAGAAAATATATTTCTATATGAACAAGTGATTCATTTCTTGTTTAAGTAAAATTATGAAAAGCGGGAATCAAATTTTACAAAAATGGTCATAACCAGAAAATTGACGCATTTATTGAACAGCTTTTCTATTAAAATTAAGTATATCGTAATTAAGCACAATTCTTTTTTTTAATATTTATGTGTCTGTAACAAAACATTTTACTTTAAATCTATATATTGATACCGAAACATCCACAGTAGCCATCATATACAATCGACAATCACAAATTTTTCGGGGGGGGGGGGGGGGGGCATACACCCCAGATCTGCATAGCGGCCATGTGTACACATCCTATTATCAATCGGAACTCCTCGGGTAATTCCGTCCACGGGACAATCATCCCTCGGATGTATCTGGTGCAATGGTACTTAATGAAATCACGATCGTTTTGTTCGCCGGAAGTCGGAAGAAGAATATGCCTAAGTAGTTCGCACAAAACATAGACGCTGCCATCGTTTGACAGCTGCGTGTCTGCTGCGCTGGGTAAATTAAAATCGGATGATTCAAATTTGAAGCCGCCGCAAATTAAAGTTTTACTGGCATCGTACTATAGTGAGCTGTTATCCGAGCTGCCATCTTTGTGTTGACGTCTGTCAAAAAAGAAGTCCCATTTTGGGATGTGGCCGAGGTAATCCGACTACCTACATACATCCGAGAGATGATTCGTGAATTATCCGAGGTGTTCCGATTGATCCTATTATGCCTAGCTATGCCCCTGCCTACTTATAATGTTATAATGGATGTGTTCATTTAAAGGTGGTATCCGAGAGTTTGTACAAAATTTTCTTTTCCTCAATTTACCGCATACCTCAAAGTTATCTGAAAAGGCCATGCAAAATCCTGTTTATTGATGCCCTGGATCTTTGTGAACAGTGAAGCGTAAATTCGCAAACGTAATTGCAAGCAGGTACATGTATTTCCTATCAATGCCACGCTGCAGAGATAGCTATTTTTAAACTAAGAAAACCACGTAACAGCTTATCTTGAGATCATTTTATATCGTCATCCGGGTAGTATGCTATCTATCTTAGCAAAGATCACTATCATGCTTATTTATAAAATTTGAAAAGAATGCACATTTAGAGTGTTTTCTTCGTAATTTGTACTCTATTACAGTGTAGGCAGCTCTCAAAATCTGCTAAACTTAAACTTAAGTACAAATTAATGCAGTAAAAATTCCTAAAACAGCGAAAAAGAATACTTTGCATGCAATGGATATAGACAAACTGCCGGATACCACCTTTTACACGTGCTTCACTTTTCAACAGACTATGATAGTTATTGCATAGTCGTGACTGTTAGTTTGTTGCTCTGTTTTTCTATGACTATTTTTGTGTGCAAGCCTGTACATGATTTTTTTCTCTTCTGCTAATCTTTGAGATATTTTTTAAAAAAATATATGTTATGGATTGTATATCTTTAAAGTTTCATGTACTTACGCAAAATACCTTTTTGTCTTTGACTTCTTACATCGCACCGACACGATTATGGTTATATTGGCGACTTCGACTTTCATAGCTAGGCCCCCAAAAGTGTGGTTAAACAGCTTTAAAGGATAATAATTAATCATCAAGAACAAACAAACTAATCTGACAAGTCGATAACAATGCATAAAATATTAATCTGTATTGAGAATGGAATTTTGTTTGATTGTATTCCAAATTTAACTTATTACGATTCTACGCGCAAAAACTGGAGCAATTCTTAAATTTAATATTATGTTGCTATATAAACACGTGCTTATTCTTTTATATATCAGGGCAGAGTATTTTGCAATCGTCTTCATCTTAAAATTGATATAGCAAGTGCAGTACTAATATAAGGAGGAAGTTAAATAAAGATTATTATTAGGGATTTGCCAGCATTTTTGCAGCGATACTGTGCAGCGACATTTCTATGATTATACCACAGGGGCACTTACGAGGTATGAGGTACCCAGGGACTGAACCCGGCCGGTCCATTATACTGACGCCGACGAGTCGGGCGTAATGCTGCCCCCTTAGCCCCGAGCGTTATTACTCTTATTATTATTATAATTATCATCATCATCATCATCATCATTGATTATTATTATTATTATTATTATTATTATTATTATTATTATTATTATTATTATGTTGTTGTCGTTGTTGTATTGTTGGTTTTACGACACAGCCACACAAGAAAATTTTCAAAAGTATTGTAAAAAAACAAACAACAACAGCTAAACACAAACGTGTCAGCAAAAACACGATTTGCTCAGGGGACGGTATGCGTGTTGTGCATTTTATAATTAGAAGACATTTACAATAAAATACTAGCTGTCATACATACAGTGGTTAACTCTTCCTCGGAACTGCACAAACTAATTAGGCGTTGGTAAATAGTGTCGATAAAGGTCAGGATCCTATCAACTGATTAGTCGTTTTTTTTAAAAGATTCAAATTTTGACCAATCAAAACAACGTAGTTAATCACGTTTAACCTCGGACATAGCTCATCACTCAAGCTGCAAGCAGCCTGTGTAAGGTTTTCCATTTTTTTAACTGGATTTTTGTTTTAAAATCTCTAGCAAATGTCGAGTTTCATTAAAAATACATTAAGTAACATTTTTTTTTACAAATATTGTTTTTGTGTCTTTCTTTTTAACCATTTTACCATATCATGTTGATACATTTGTAACTTTCTTAAACAATGTTTTCCCTACTAACATAATATAGCCGAAATCATGTCCAGTTCAGTCGCACCTTTATCGGTCAAGTTTGTTTTCAATGTTGTGTTAAACGTTTTTAACAGTTCTGGTTCAAATTAATTAAATACAGAGCCATCCTGCCTGTTGAAAGCTGTCGAATGATACGTTATCAGTTGACCATTGTTTGAAAGCTGTGCTATATTTGTCAACATCCCGGAATATGTTCGTCGATATGTATATTTGTCCACAACCTGTCTAACGTTTTACAAAAACTATTATTAGAACAAATATCTTTTAACGCAACAATGTTACAACTTTTCGCTGTCATACAAAACAAGACTTGAACGAGGAAATAGAACTATAATTTAAATAATTTTAGAGTAACGTCAATTTATTTATGACAAACTGAAAATCAAATTTGATCAACGACAATTAAATAAATTTGGCTGTCTACATATAACTGATTTAACGGTCATAACAGACCTAAATCTAAACTGTTAAGAAAAAACTGGATAAAATATTAAGAAATAATACAAGGTTGAATTTATTTAACATTTCTTTTTTTATCAAACTGCCTTTCTTTTTAAATAGCGATTTATTTCTGTTTAAAGAATGAAAGTCGTGTTTCATTTACCGTTGTAGTTGACAGTAAACAACTATACTAGCATTAGTTCATATGTATTATTAACGAATGAATCCGACTGCAGGTTATGGTAAAATCAAACAGTGAAATTATCGGACTTCCCTATTTGCAAGTTGCATTTTATTTTTGTAATGACGATTTATTCTTGTTCCAATGAATAAAGTGCAAAATCTGCCCTTACATTTCAAGCTGCAAGATGACCCGTTGATCAGATTACAATTGTTTAAAAGCGTTGCTATTTTTGTCCACATCCCGGCTCAAGTTTGAAAACAAAGACAATCCGCGCTATAAACAATGTCTGGAGTATTGACGTCATTTGCTATTAGACCCTCCACCACGACTCCCTCGCAGGGAATAATTTGTTGTTTTTTCTTGTACCCAGTATCTCTGTTAAACTATCAATGAAACGTGGCGTTATCAAACGTATGCACTGAAAATTGTCTTACACGGCATTTTGTTTCTCTATATATGATAAAAACAAAATGTTTATATAGCACTGAATGATCATAAAGAAACTTTCCTAACCCTTTCACCAAAATATGAGTTTTAAGAGTGTGTAGCTTTTAATTTTATTAAATCCAAACACTGATATTCGCATAAAAAGGTCAAAGTTCATCTAAGAATGTGCAACATCCATTTAAACCTGTCACTTACAAATAATGACAAAACTATACTTTCTAATCTTGCTCACATTCTTCGCCTTGCATTTGAACTACGTAAAAATTTCATAACAAGCACGTAAGTTCATTCTCAACTTTGTTTTACTGTCATAAACATTGATATTACCGTTCGTTTTGAAAAGGTAAACTGCTAATGTATTATATTATATGTATTATATGCCATTTAGTTAACCACGTGAAATGATAGTAATCCAACATGATGTATAGATTATGTACTCTGTACAAGTCTGTAATAAAATATGTTCTGTTCTGTTCATGTTGCGTTTTCAGTGTTTGAAATTTTACAAAAGTAATCATTCTCATTATTATGACAACTAACGCAAGCAAAACAGGTTAGCGATAACGCGTTATATTCAAGTAACGGTATGCATGTTGTGCATTATATAATTATGAGACCTTCGAAATTAATACAACAATAAAATAAAAAAACAAAACAAAAAAAAACAAACTTCCCACCAAAATAACAACAACAACAAAACAAACAAAACAAACAAACAAAAGAAGAAAACAACAAAAACAAAAAAAGAACAAAAAAAACTACAAAACAAACCCTAACTTAACATAATATTCTTAACTCTTCATCGGATAAGCACACATTAATCAGACTCTGACAAATAGTGTAGATCCAAATCAGAGTACAAGATTTTCAAAATTTGAGCATAAGCTGAACCATCTGATTGGTCAGATTTCAAAATGGATTCAAATGTTGACCAATCAAATTCACTGAGAATGTACTCGAGCTCAACGTTTTATAACCTCAGGCGCAGGTCACTCATGCTGATATTAGCCTGAATTGGGTTTGCGCTTTACAGTATTTTTTGTGTTTCAAATCTCAAGCAATATGTCTAGTCACATCTGCATTTGGCAGTAAACAACAAACTTATCAATCTCTTAACGAATATAGCAAAATGTACTACATGTATATGTATTGTTTTCATTTTCATCTTTTGTTGCTTTACAATTTCATAAATGTTCCGTCCTTTTGTATAAACATATATCGTCGAATAGGGTCGTTTTCAGTCGTTAATTTATCAGGCCATCGTCGGATACCCACGCTCGACTATTCCGTTTTACTACATTCATCGACAGTAGGTTTCTTGGTAAATTTTCTGTCGCTTTATCAAACTCAATGAAACAAGAATTTGCCAATCATAATACCGCTTACAAAATCCATACTCTTCAGCGTGGAGACTAGAAGTGTAATGACGTCGCCATTTTGACAAGTCTATCGAAATAATGAAAGAACGAGCTTTATCATTGAACTGAAATCTTTATTGGATTATGAAGCGACCAATGAAATATTACCAGAAACGGCAAAAAGTGAACTAAATATCCCACGGGCGATGAACGGAGAGTAACAGAATGGTCGGTTGTGGGTGTCCGACGATGTTATCAGGCACGCTGTATTTCTAAGTTTTATTCAAAGATAATAGCGATCGATTCTGTTTCCAATGAAATAAATGTAATGAAAGACAGTACATAGTGTGGGTTGAGAGATTTTTTGTTGTTTCAAATACTTAATCAATGTGTCATGTATATTTGTAGATAGTTGTAGATAATTAGCAGTAGTTCAAGTGACTTGTTATCGATAAATTCGAATTCAGGTTAAGTTAAACAACCGTATGCTTATTTGACGTCCCAATTTAAAATTACATTTCTTTTTAATAGTGATTTATTCCTGTTCGGATAAATAAAATGCAATGGCAACCTGTCCTTTCAAAGGTGATACGGTATCCCTTAACCACTGTTTCAATGCATTGCTATATTTATCCACCTCTCGTCTAACGTTGAACAATAACACTGAACCTTGCTATAAACTATGTCGGTGTGATGACGTCATTCGATGTTCCATACACCCCCACAACACTCCCGCACTGCATGGGGAATTGTTTAATGGGTGTCCTATTGTCAGCGACTCTTGTCATATCATCGCCGTATTGTGACACAATTGAAAATGCGCGCATTCAGGATCGAAAATAGCTTGAAAGAGCATGTTTTTGTTCTGGAAAAAATGTAATTATAAAGCATTAATTGGTGATAATGGGATTAATAAAATAAGTGACAGAATTTATTATAATTGTAGTATTACATTTATTGATTCTCTTTTATTTACAAACAGTATGATAAGACGTCTAAGAAACGTAATTTGTAGTCTAACATTGATGTTCTGTTATCCAAACAAACCTTACATATTTTTATAATGTGTTTTTATGACAACGAAAGTCGTCTTTGGAACACAATCATACCGTCCTCATAACGAAACGATTTAAAAGTGTTAAAATGTATGTTCAAGCAGTGTATAGTCACTTTTGTAAAATACCTTCTTGATCGTTATCAAAACAAGAACAACTTAACATAGGCTTTGATATATATTTGCAGCGCAATACCGCGAATGTGTCCCATGTGTGGTAGTTGATTGACAACTTAAACTTGAGTTCAAATCAACAATAAAATCAATGGTTTTAACAAATGTAAAGTTCAGTGCAAGTTAATGCGAAAGGGTCACTGTTCGGTTTCATGATACAAGAGCACACAACATTGGCTCAGAAAATCAAGTTGTTTTCTAATTTTAGAAAACGCGTACTTGCATTTTTCAATCGTGGTATTCTGTTTAAAGATTCAGAAAACCTGATATGGTTGTATTTTAAGTGAAGTAAACTCTTGTATTTCATTTTAACACATATGACATTCACGATGTCATCAGGATGCTAAATTATTACCGTTTTTATTTACAGATATGCGGAAACAAAATCCATTGTTTTGTTTTTGTTTTTCAAATATATTCCAGCGACCATTCATGATCATTATAGTAACGTCCGGCCTTTTGGTGGAGGAAAACCCCAGACACGTGTCTGGATAGAACCACCGGCGCAAGGCAAGTCGGCTGGAAGACCTTCTCACATTAAGTCCTCCGCCCCGACCGAGACTCGGACCCAAGCGGTGAAAGGAGTCAACGACTCTACCACTTCGCCATGGACGCCCCCGAAAACGCATTGTTATAAGTAGTACCCGACAGTGTGGAACAAGATTTCCTTTCTCAAATAACCAAATAAGTCATTGTTACATGAAAAAGTCCTTTAAAATGCTGTTTATTGTTGTCCTTGATCTGTGTGAATAGTCAAGTATAGAATCACCTCTCGTCATTGCAAACAGGTATTTCCTATCCGAGTCACACTGCAGAGATAGCTATTTTAAAACTTAGAAAACCACGTGACCACTTACTATTAAGATCACCTGAAATAGTCATCCGGGTAATCCGCTCTGACGTCGATATCTATTTTAGCAGAGACCACTATTAGTTCTCTCTAACAATTTAGTCTTCAATATCGTATTTATTAAGACTCAAGTGTACGTTTATACACAAATTATGCCCCTCTTCCTCAAAGCAATGGTTCGATATTTTTACATGTATTTGATATAGGCAAACTTTCGGACACCACCTTTAAATAAAATTCATGGCTTCTACAAATCGGATGTTACTTCATTGCGCAGTAATAGACT
Organism: Sinonovacula constricta; assembly: GCA_007844125.1. Lineage (NCBI taxonomy): Eukaryota > Metazoa > Mollusca > Bivalvia > Cardiida > Solecurtidae > Sinonovacula > Sinonovacula constricta. Next base: position 15,829,794 of record CM017568.1, read on the forward strand.
AGAGACAATTAGTATGCGTAGGTGTACCTGCATGCAAGCAAGGGTTCTGTAATGTGTATGGACAGGCTGGTATTGCGCGTAATAATTATCTAGTGAATAGAACATATATCTTGGACTGGATCCAGACTAGAATAAAGTTCTTGGTGTGCTGATACAGACATATAATTAAAGAAGGTGTCACCGTGACCTTAACTGGCAAACTGACAGAAATAATCAACCAAATTTGACTTAAGCCATATAACGAAATCGGTTTCGCATTAACCTTGCCTGCATCTATGTTTGCTGTTGTTCTTGATATTTTTCTGGTTAATGTTGTTATTTATACAGTCAGTCTGGCAGTTAACATGCGTAGGTGTTTATGCAGTCGAGCTATTTCTTAAGATAAGATACATGTTTATTGTAGTCACTTGTGTACAGCATGGTAAATAAGTGAAGCGATATAGGTGAAACAAACAACACCCGGCCCAATGGGCCTATAAGTCTCCTTTGGCATGTTAAACACATTCACTTAGTAAATATATTATATAGATATAATATACATAGTAACACGGGATTTTGTTCATATTTGTTGCATTTCCTGAGCTTAAGAAGATAACGAGCGTGTTATTTAAATGTAACTTTACAAATGTCCACTGACCGTCTGTTTATAAATGGTAATGTAACAATATACACCATATAGGTATGAAATGCACGTCATGCGCGTGAATTTTATATCATTTGCAAACCTTAAGTATGTAATAATTATTATTATTATTATTATTATTATTATTATTATTATTATTATTATTATTATTATTATTATTATTATTATTATTATTATTATCATGAAGAAGATGATTATAATGATGATGATTATGATGATGATGGTGATGATGATTATTATTTTAATCATGAAGATGATGATGATGATGATGATGATGGTGGTGGTGATGGTGGTGATGGTGATGGTGGTGGTGGTGGTAGTAGTAGTAGTAGTAGTAGTAGTAGTAGTAGTAAAAATTATACCAATTATATTATAGCATATTAGTACATAAAAATTATTCTTGTATATTGTGCTGGTTGTCCTTTAATAATAACTAAGGAAATAAGATGATATCTAGATCATAATCATTGTAGCTGATGCAGGTACCCGGAATTCACAGAAACATTAAAACTTAATGTCGGCAATGGCAGGTTCATGAAAACAGGTGGTATCCGTCAATTTGCCTTAATCTCACGTCTCTAATGAGAGCTTGCCGGTGATTGTGGGTTTCATGAAATGATTTTGGCCTGACACACTTTATTGTTTTCATATTACATGTTTGTTTTAAATGCTTAAATAGCTAGACGGTGTAACTGAATCTGACTTAAAATCCACGCCCCCTGCATTTTTTTTCTTTGATATAAATAATTTAATAGATTCAGCATTATGTTTTATGTTTTTGTAATAACCAGGATAGAATACAGTGTTCTTTGCGTTTGTGATCCCCCGATGCCCAGCATTCTAAATAAAGCAAACTTTGATGCATGCACAAAGATACGGATCTCTAGAAGTAAGTCTTATTATTGAAGATAATCTTTTACATACATATATGACGTCAACAACACGATATTGGCATGTGCTTTTACATTAGCAATATATCTTTTATGTTTTTATGATTTTTCCGCAAAGTTTAAGGTTTCAACATTAAATGTAGCTATACACGTGTTTTCTGTTGTTGTAGGCGGTGCTGTGGGTATTATTGATAGTACCACGAACTATATTTAGTTTTATAGAACTAATATTTCCATTTAATTATCATAATATGTTTCAACTAAATATTTTGAAATCATGTCTTCGCATTGACATTGATAATGCCAACTTACAAGAAAAGCAAACCATTGTTGGAAAACAAAAGTTCATCTTACCATGTACATGATGTTTTTGGTCTGAGTGGTTAAGTAATTTTTCCAATAATATTGAAAATGAAAGGTTCTACATTTGAGGACGTATTTTTGTTCTTTGTCTTATTCCCATAACTGTTGGATTGCCGCTCCTGTGGGATCACCGTAAATGTATTGTCAGAAACTTATGTCTGATAATGATATCGTCCGGTAAATTATGCAAACAACTACTTTTAAAGGGCCGTCAAAAAGTTAAAAGAAACAATATAATAATTCCCTTTGTTTATATTTAAAAGTCATGCGCACGATGTTTGCACCTTTACGGTACGGTCGTAGATCGTATCACACTGATGTAACGGCTAAAATACGTGAATAGACCAACTGATTTCTAGCTTTGTGTCAACTAACATTATTTTGTTGTTATTTTTACACTTTTTACAATACTTACAGCTATATACAAAAGATTAATAAAAACAGTTTGATAAGTGATGTTTTGTGCTTAGAAGAAAAATGTTTACGAAGTAAGCGTACATAGTGTCTCTAATCTTAAATGATGTGAAACATTTCCCAAAATTAATATTTCGGTGTAATTTTTTAATTTTTTATTCCATAAAATAACTTTTTTATAACAAAATAACAAGTAGACATGTTTCGGTCACTATATAGTTGTGCGGTTCTGGCTAATATGATACTGACCTCGGACTGCGTCCTTCGTCAATATCTCATTACCCAGGTCCTTTAAACTATATATTGACCTCGGCACAAGTCTTTATTTGTATAAAATTACACTCGCTGTGATACAGCTTTTTGACTGATGACGTCATCGACGTCATCTTAATGCAGGTCGTCTCATAACACTTAAAGTATTGTTGTTGCGATTCCGTAAAATCGTATATTGGCGATTATTGTTTATTGGGTTTATCGTCCCACAAAGAGTATCTCAGTTATCTGGAGACGGTATATTGGCGACTAAAATCAAAAGATAAAAAGATTCTGACACTCGTTGTCATTTCATACAAACATAATGTGTGTCAGATAGTCTATTTATTTTATTAAATTGATGTATGTTAAGTTGTTAACTTTTTGTCATAAAATGTACATAGACCGCGTCTTTCGACTGTCGAGGTATCTATAATTGACCAACCAACCAACCAACCAATCAATCAAATGGTCAATCAGTCAGCCAACCAAATAATCAATCAATATAAAGGCCATAACCGTAATACGTTGAATTTGTTCTTCAAGATGACCAGTATGTAATGGTTATAGTGATTAAATTTTTTAAAGGCTTATTATATTTTGACAAATGTAAGAAATCACGTAATATTAATGTAGTTAATTTTTAATTGAAAGAAAGAAAAGCGCTACAAACTCGGGCGATATTATTTAATGCAAACATTGCTATGGTATCGAAGAGACTCGAAAGCAAGACAATGGAGAAAGAGGTTGACTGTTTACAATTAGATACGTTCACACACAACAGCTGTAGTTATTTGTTAAGCGAATATATATGATACTACATACCCACAACATCTGAACTTACGCAAGTTCAACGTGAAGCCTAGTTTTGCTTTGGCCGAACAAAAGCGAGCAGAAGCATTTAAAGGTGGTATCCAACAGCTTGGACCAAAATGTATTTTTTCCAAATGACCAAATAATTCATGGTTACCTGAAAAAGTTCATGTAAATGCTTCTCATTGATGTCCTGGATCTATGTGAACAGTCAAGCATAAATCATCAATCGTCATTGCAAACAGGAATTTCCTATTCAAGCCACTTTGCAGCGATAGCTATATATTTAAACTTAGAAAACCTCGTGACAACTTTCTTTTGAGATCACGTTTTATAGTCATCCGTGTAATCCGCTCTGACGTTGATATCTAGTTTTAGCAGAGATCATTATCGAGCTTTACATGCAGTTAGAAAGGATACACAGTCAGCGTGATTTTTTCTTGAATAGTTAAATCATACCGTTTTCTGTTCAAAAAATATTCATTAAGACTAAAGTATAAATTTATACACAACTAATACCCAAATTCCCTAAAACAGTGGTTCGATATTGTTATATGTATTTTATATAGACATATTGTCCGATACCACCTTTAAAACAAATGCTATATTAAATTGTGATCAATTAGAAAAGCCATTTAACACACAGTGGTAGATGTTGCACTGATATGAAAACTACTATGGCATGCATTTTGTCAGTTTCACAAAAAAAAAATCTTATTATATAACCATTTAACGGCCGCGAACAGATTTATTTGTATGACCATGGATTTCATCTCCAACAACTGACAACAGCTTGCCATGAAGCATAAAAGGACGTTTAACATATGACCGCCAATGGCATTAATTAAACTAAGCAACATCCACGTGTAGTCATTGTGTTTGTCTTACTAGAACGGATCAAAGTTTCTGGTAGATTAAGATGCTACTCATATATCGGTTATAAATAAATTCACTGTACACACTTGGCAGAAGTCTATTATCGCGAAGATTTATAACCGGAAGTTTGAAGATTGGCGCGCGCAGGTGGTGGGTCACCTTAAAAGTCATTCCACGTAGCAGCTGCAAAAAGTAGACTTATCGATTACATTAAACTAATGGCTAATGAGAAAGTTTCATGCTCTATTTATAATGTAAAAGTTGTGTTCTGAACATAAAAAGGCAACTTGAAAAAGATTACTGTTCACACAGATCTAGGACATCAATATATCAATGAACAACATTTTGCATGAACTTTTCAAATGCATGAACTTTTTAAATAAAAATTAATTATTTGGTTATTTGAGAAAAAAAATATTGGTCCAAGCTGTCCGATACCACCTTTAAGTGACAGGCAACACTCACTCAGAGACTGAAGACATACAATAATCCCAAAGGTACGTCTGTTTTCTAAAAGGCTTCATGAGGACATAAAATCATTGACATATCGTTTATCGTCGCTTTTTTTTCCTGAGGACCGCCGTTTTGGGCCATTTATTGTCAGCGTCTGCATAATAATTACCGCATTGTTTTCCTCTCCGGTCCAAAAATGAAACAGCTAATGACGTCATCGACACGTGATACGCCATTAATACATCAAAGAAGACCGCTTAGCGTGGCACATCTCCTAATATTAAGAGATTCATACGTCTACACGTCTAAAATGGGGTGTCTGACAGTTTGGACCAATTCCTTTTCCTCAAATAACCAAATTTGTCATTGTTACATGAAAAGGTCATGCAAAATGCTGTTCATTGGTGCCCTAGATCTTTGTGAACAACAAAGCCTAAATCCACACTCGTCATTCCAAACAGGTATTAAACAGTGGAAAATATTGTTACATACATGTGATGGAGGCAAACTGTCGGAAACCACATTTAAAGTGGGCTATTTTCAGTTATATCTTACTGAAGGAAGGGAGATGAAATTTTTTTTTAATATTTAAAAAAAGAAGAACTTTTTTCCGTTAACACCGCATTTAACTCCTGAATTAGATTCTGGTTTACCCTGTCAACGTCTGATTTCCTGCAAGATTAAAAAAAACTCTTTTTTAAAAGAATCCTTAATGGTATAATAATAATGGTGTAGTATAACAGTAAACTTTGCCAGTACTGATTAGTGTAACGAAATCCGAAAACTAATGTAACGCGGACCGGCTCTCTCCAACATAGATACACCAGCCACGGTAACTGTTGCTTTACCGCGCAATTTTGGAAGCCACTTAAACCACGTCGCTAAAGTGTTAACCTAGCAGCGAGGCTGGTTTGAAGCGCTTACATTTCTACCTCTGCGGCCGTTACACGAATATAATGTTGTGTAAACTCGTGCCATTGTGCTCTTGACCGGACTTACATCACTTTGAAGTGACAAGCAACAATCAGTATACAAAACATACCTCCGAGAACTACCGTTTTATGTCTTTTAGAGTCAGAGTTCGGTAATTATGGTTAAAAGATTATCTGCTAATTTCCTCGCTAGTCCAGAAAACGAGACAGTTGTTGACGTCATCGGTGCGTAATACGCCATTAACATGTCAAGAAAGATTGCAAAAAAGTAGGGATGTAAATCGAATCCCAAAACGATATTCGAATATTCGGAACGTATATTCGAATCATATTCGAATATTCGGAACGAATTTATATCATAGTGGCATATAACAGGGTAATTTTCCATTACATTCAATGTGTTTATTCATTGTAAAACGTTTATTTCTGGCCACAATTAACATTGCTAGCCTTACCTAATGCAGAAGCGGTGGTAGATTTATGATTTTAGCATAGCATTTAATTTTAAAACGACGATTTCTTCTTTTTGAAATACAAACGGCAATATTATGAATCCGCCTTTTTCCTGTTTATAGTGAAGGACCAGGGGTGTTTCTTTATTTGGTCAGCGGTAATTTGAAAGAAAATACTGTCAGTGAAGAATGCCAGTAAATGCGTAAACAATGTCATTGCTTCTTAACAATTTTATTATTATTATTATTATTATTATTATTATTATTATTATTATTATTATTATTATTATTATTGAAACTCTTATAAAAACTATAAAGTAACCAATTAATGTTAAGATGACCTGCAAAGTCCCGTATAATATATACATTATTAATTAGTCACCTTTAACTTGGGTGTCTTTTTGTTACGTGTTGTACTTCGTGTAATAACCTTTTACAATTTAAAGGCATTTTGTGTACTTAATTACTTATTTGTATTAACATATGACATATTAAAGGGGATACTTAAGCGCCTTTTAATGTTAACATATCGATTTAATAAAACCATATCCTAATTCTATTAGATGAAACTGTACAACACATGCAAAATAGCTCACAATTTTAATATTTTACTCTACTAACCGCAAACAATGTATAACAACAAACAGTCAATTATGTTTTGTGACTTAATCTTATAAAATACATTAATGATTAAAGGAGGCATTTTCAAAAGGACAAAATGCGGGTGATACTGGATCGTCTATAAGGCAATTAGGCAAAACCACGAAGGTTTTATGAAGGAAAATCGCTCAAGTGTACAGCCAATTAACGGTCTTGATTGGTTGGTGGTCGGATTAATGTTTAATTGTGATTGGCTGATATCGCTAAGGGCGTTAATCCGAAGCCATAACATGTCAATTAGAGACATTTAGTTACCAATACACAAGTGACAATTACGAACCTGCTCACCATATGCCTATGGGTGAAAGACGAATGTAAACAAAACCATTTGATGACGATAATTAAAGTGATTGGCTAGTGTCAAGATTACCTGACTGTTGATAAATTGATGAAGTACCAACCAATATATATATAAAGAATGATTAAAATTGTAAGCTCGTGAGTTTTAAGTGTGTTAAGTAAACCTATGACGAACAATTAAAAAGTATGTTAATTTACATTTTTGTTAATCGGGAAGAACGAAGCAAAAACAAAGAACAGAAAATCGCGGTGACAAAAAATAACAGATGGCGTGGTATAATATAGGAATAAAATAACAAGTATGAAGTAGAGTGACAAAAACAGAAAGTGATTGCAATTAAAGTTTGTTTGACAGTGATCTAGTTGTGCTTTCCAAAAATAAAAGACGTTCTCAGCTCTCAACAGTGGACTGTTATCAATAAGTATAGCCTTATATGATGTATTTATTACACACTATCCCGACCGAAGCTGGGTAGAGTCAGTGTTACGTAATTGCTGTAGCTTATTGCCGCAGCATTGAACTGACATGTGTGTTTATTGTAATTTGGCAACTGTTTCCACAGCTGTATGGTGATGTGGGTGATGTGACGGAGCTGCGCGCGGTAAGGTGATTTCATGCTGTTAACCAGATGGCAATTCGTTATCAGGAGACATGACCCACCCCCTCTATCTTGGAGCGAGCGCGATCACATATCGCTAGCGTCTTAAGTAGCTGGGAGACACGACGATCAACTAAAGACATGTCTTTTCAATGTTCCTTCGAACTTAACAAAAGTGGAATAAAAATTATGAAATATTCGAATCCCAAAATATCTATTCGAATAGCGACTTGATATTCGAATATTCGAATATTCGAATATTCGTTAACATCCCTACAAAAAAGCAATAAAGAGGTTTCTAAGTCGCCACGATCAAAGTTGGGTTATATTTATTTAAATGTCACGTAAGGATGGGACATAACAACATTATAACTGTTACAAAATACAAAAGCCCTTTGCTAAAAATAATGCATTTAAATAAGGCATTATATCTCAATTTCTACGGTTTAAGTTTTAAACCTGCAAGATTCAACAATTAAAACATAAAATGCAAGCTATAACCTTTCTTTAAATTCTCAATAGCATCATAAGCAAAATTAACACTTTTACAACAGTATCTGATGACATCCCTAAATTAATGTCTTTTTGTGTTACATTGGTGCTCCCGCCCTACACCAAGTGACAAGCACTGATCAGTTGTTAGAACATACAACAACTAAATTGCATGGTACGTCTGTGGCATTAGTAACCTTAGCGGCATAAAATCATTGACATATCAGTATCCGCAGTATTTTCTTTTACGAGAGCCACCGTTCGGGGTCTATTAAAGTGTCATGGAGTCGGGTTCATAAATTTCCTCATTTATTGGTCTTCCGTTCAAAAAAATATGAGATATACAATGACGACATAAACAATTGATACGCAAATAATATATAGAGGATCTTCGGAAAGCAGCTGAGCATGGGATGCCCCTTTCGGAAATAAAGAGGGTGCGTCATCGACAGAGAAAAAAGGTCGCATTAAAATAATTATACTAATTAAATAATTAATTAAGGGGTGGATGGCTTTTGTGTGTGTGTGTGTGTGTGTGTGGAGGGGGGGGGGGGGAGAGGGGGGGTAGAGTCGTCGGTTTCTAACTTTTCTGACTTATTGGCGTCTTACAACGTGGGTTCGAGTCCCGTTCGGGGCGAAGGACTTAATGTGGGATGTCTTCCAACTGATATGAGGTGAGCCGTTGGTTTTACTCAGACATTTGTCTTCCTCCACAAAAAAGAGAAAGCTGGAATTTTTATAATGATCATAATTTGTCGCTGCGATGTTTTTTCCAAACATTGACAGGACAGTTATACCATTAATATGCATTGTAACTAAACGTCTGAGCGTATATTGTATACGTTATTATATATAATATATGTAAGACAGTTGCATTTGTTTAAACGATATCCATTTCTTGGTAAACCGTTTGCTTATTAGCATCCGCAAAACACTTAGGCAAGGTATTTCTCAATCAACAAGTTAAGTGTTTGAAAGGTGTAAAAGAAAGTATAAAATCACTCTGTTGTTTCGATTATTACCACCAAGAAGTGGCGTTAAAAGGTTTTGCAAGATTTACTGCTGTCATGAACAGATGCTTTCAGCAGTGAAAAGGTCCGAAAAATCTTGATGATAAAATAGGGCCAATATATCGTTTTCTTTTGAAACCTACACGTAGTTGAAGACCATGAACGTCAGTGAACAAGAAAAGAATGAAGGGAATTTTGGAACACGTAGAACAGCCATGAGTGATGTACGGAAACAACGAGTCTTTTATTTACTGTACTAAATCTGTATAAAATCTATTAAGCGTCGTTTTGGTTCTGATTTTCGTTTTTTTTTCTGAATACAATCTTCTAAGTTACAAACTGTAAATTCTAAATATTTTACATCAGAACACTATTGGGCCTATAACTTATGTTTCTCGGTGGTATCCGATTGTTTACTTATATCAAACATATTTAACAATAGTTGGCCACTGTTTGAGGTATATATGCTCACTCCTGCAGAAACTCAAAATTTTGTCTATTTAAAAGTAAGCGGTAACGCTTTGTAATCAGTGACTCAGATAGAAAATACATGTTTGTAATTACGATTGGAGTGATCTGCTTCCCTTTTCACATACACAAAATAAACAGCATTTCGCTGGATCTGTTCAGGTAACTTATTTGGTTATTTGAGGATTTTCTGTTCCAAACTGTCACATATACCAACATTAAAATGTATAAATGACACACTAAAACTGGCAGTTCATCTCAAAATGTAAGATTTGTTTTGTGAAGCAGGGATGGATCTAGGGGCGGTGAGGACACCCCCCCCCCCCACCCACCGACCAGCCAGGTAAAAGAGTAGTTTTTTGTGGAGGAAGACCCCAGACAAATGTCTGGGTAGAACCACTGGCGTACTGCAAGGCAGCTGGAAGACCCTTCCACATTAAGTCCTTTGCCCCAAACTGGACTCGAATCCCCATGCTGCGAAAGGCATAGCAGTCAAAGGAGTTACAAGTTGGCGACTCTGCTACTACGCACGTAATCATCATGAAAATGTTAGTTTGTGTGCCGACGTAGATTTAGGCAGACATAGGAAATTTTATAAATATTTCTCATGAGAAATTTCAGTTACAAAGTAGGGAACCTCTGCTATTTTATGACTAAGGAAGCACTTCTATAATCAGTATAATTAGTAAAATAACAACATTTTAGAATAACAACATTTCGAGTCACCCTTTTATCATCCTTATATTCGTGTTATATGTTTATTTTTGCAATACTGGATGTTGATTATCCACACACCACTCCAACGGAAACTTCAACAAACGTTTAGTTGCTGGGATAGACTTTTGTGAAAATTGGCATTTCAAACAATCTCGTCTACTTTTCTAATGTCTTTGAGGTAAAGAACGGAATATCATTTCAAAGTGACCGTTTCAAATAAGCAGATTTTAAAACAACCAGAAGGCGGTAGCTTAGCCATATATGTACATTTTGCATGTACTTGAAGCTAGCAACATAAAAACAAGAACAACACAACACTTTCTTTGGCAATGAAACAGCGCGAGACCTGATTGGCCAGCATTTACATGCAACAAAACGGATATTCAGCTCACACCAAACACCGGTTAAGTTATATTTAAGAACCACTGTTGTTCCAAACAGTAGCTGATCATTCAGGAAAAAATAAGAAAACTTATTTCCGAATAATTAGATAAGTTGCATTATATTAAGAGCTTGAAAATGCTTGAGAAATGTCGCAAACTAGAGTTTAGACTTTTTACAACATCTACCTCATGCCTCAATGTAATAAAAACATAAACATGAGACTGGCACAATTTACAAGTATGTGATTGGTCAGTTTTTAATAGACAGTTTATCCGACCAATCAGATGTTTGCAAATGATCGAAAAACTCCAGCTTAGACTTGCATTACCTTAGCTACAGGTTTTAAATTTCCGAAAGTATGAGACTATTTATATGCTTTGACCTCTACATAAAATACATTTTTAAGTATCTTGCTTTGCTTAAAGTAAAATGTTCGATCTTTCTTGTCATATCTTACTCATCGTTTAAATCAAAACATGAAGCCCGAGTAACTCTCTCGTCATACATTCTTATTAAAACCGTGATTGTTTCAAATTCTCTCGTCATACATTCTTATTAAAACCGTGGTTGTTTCAAATTGTCTTTGGGAAAAAGATGAAAAACACTTGGTTCCACTATGTGTATGGAAAATAGCAACACACTGTTAAGTGTTTACTAAAAGTTTCAATTTCATAAAATAACAAATAATACAAGGCCAAATAACAAAGTCTGTCTAGTGCGCGATCGTATCATTGTATATAGAAAGGAAAATGTAGCGCATGCGCATATGACGATATAGTAGATGAAAGTTTTCCCAGTGTAGTTATTAAACCTTTATGAGCATTATTTATCCAGATATGGCTTTGTACACTTACACTTTCGTATTATCAATAAAGCTTTGAGTGACAAATATGTGCCTTTTAAATAAACTTAAAGTTGAAAATGATTTATTATATTTTTACCTTTGTAAACTTTCTCTTTCTGTCTCTTTTAATCTCCCTCATTCTCTCTCTCCCCCCTCTCTATCGCTCTCTTTCTCTCTCTTTTTCTCCCAGTGTGTACACATGTTTATTTTCGCCATTCTTCCTCTGTCTCTCTCGCCTTTTCACTAAAGCACAAGTACTCCGATTCTCTGCACCTTTTCCCCTTAGAGCATACTTTCAAATTATTTTCTCTGCCCCCCCCCCCCCACGCCCCGCCCCTTGGCGCATCTCTCTCTCTCTCTCTCTCTCTCTCTCTCTCTCTCTCTTTCTCTCTTGTTTAATTCGTCCTTTTCACCTCTTCGGCCAAGCGTCTTGTACACTTTTACAGTATTCATTGTATATCCTGCAGTTTACATTACAGTTTGTTATTCCAATCATCGAAGAAAAAGAATCTAAGATCAACAGCAAACGCTTGTTTAACGGTCATTGGCACTGCCACGGTTGGACAAAAAGCTTCTCGATAATGTACAAACTGCAGTTGCTTTTAAGAACGAACATAAACAATATCAGCGTGAACGGAACTAGAGCCTCGGTAGATTTTAACATTGCTCATTAATTGGTTACATCCATTATCATATAAAACATTCATGCCATGTTTGATAACACAAAATGTATCAAACTGTTATCGTAAATGATTGAAGATATTGAACGCCAAAGAAACGTGACCCTGCATCATTTTATAGAACATATTCTCTAATCTGCACGTCTAAGGAAAGTTAACTTGCGGCATTTTTATAGCCATATTCTCAACTCTGAACACTAACACAGAGTTATCTGCAGGATTAAAAAGCCCATACTCTCAACTCTGAACACCAACACAGAGTTATCTGCAGGATTAAAAAGCCCATACTCTCAACTCTGAACACCAACACAGAGTTATCTGCAGGATTAAAAAGCCCATACTCTCAACTCTGAACACCAACACAGTGTTATCTGCAGGATTAAAAAGCCCATACTCTCAACTCTGAACACCAACACAGGGTTATCTGCAGCATTAAAAAGCCCATATTCTCAACTCTGAAAACCAAACCAAAGTGAACCTGTAGAGTTTTATAGTCCCGGTTGATAATATTAACATAAATGCAATAAATGATTAGTTCTGTAAAAATCTTCGGACAGGGGCTTTCGTTTCTGTAATTTTCTACATAGGACATAATTTGTAAGTGACAGTGCTTTATAAAAGAAATCATTTCCTAATTTTTATCTTCTAAAAAAAGAAACAACTTTCATTGCCTAATATATCTTTAACAGAAATAAACCATTCGTTCCTTTACAAACTTTTGATTCAAATAAAACATTCATAGCTTGGTAACTTTGACACAAATAAAACATGAATTGCTTCGGCAATCTTTGACTTAAACAGATTCATTGCCTGAATATTCTTTGACTCATACCAAACATTCATTGCTTTATACATCTTGACTCAAATAAAACATCTATTGCTTTGTAGATCTTTGACTTAAATAGAACATTCATAGCTTTGTAGATCTTTGACTCAAACAAAATATTAATTGCTTTATAGATCTTTGACTCAAATAAAACATGCCTTGCTTAATAAACACATGATTAAAATACATCATGCATTGGCTAGTCAATCTTCAACACAAATAAATAACTAATTTCTTAATCACGCTCTGACTTAAATAAATTATTACTTGCATTACCAATCTTAAACTTAAATAACACATTTATTGCCCAATCAATTTGTGACTGAAATACAACATTAATTGCTTAATCAAGCTTTGACTCAAATAAAATATTAATTTCTTGATCAATCTTTGACTTAAATAAAAAAAAAACATGGCTTAATCAATCTTTGACTTAAATAAAAACAATTATTTTTCTGCAAACGAATAATATATGTCTTACATGTGTTTACAACTCCCGTTGAGGCCGACGATAATATCGGATGATAATGGACCGGCAGACGGCCCAATATTTTTTTTTGGTTTTGTTGCTGAGTCTAGGGCATTCTTTTAACAGACAGCTGATGAAAAACATGTACCGGGCATTAATGTGTGTCATCTATCAGGTGTTGTCGTGGAAACGGTCTACATGTATCACAGGAGACGTTGTTTTTTTTTTTATGTATTTTACCATCTCAAAATATAGCGTTTATTGCAGATGGAAAATAGGACTTTTTATGACATAAAAACTGCGGAGGATTTTTTCAGTTAATTGTTTTAATAAACATTACTTACTCGAAAATATGACAAGGTCCCGAGTATTGCAACATATTTTTTTTAATTTGAAAAGGCACAAGGCAGATGTATTTACATGCCGTGGTGGAAGTGGGGTGGCGCGGAGTAATCCTTTTATTAGAACAGCCACACACAATTCTAGCTTGTCAGAGAAATTAAATATTTGAATCAAGATCGAAAACCATCAGAGGAAAAGTATAAATTATTGTACCAACCTGTTCATGTGTAGATGGAACTGAAGTTCCCTAGTAAAATGCACGTCAAAGATAAATACTCATAACAATGCTGATAGGATGAATTAAATGACAACATAGATTACATGCACGGGGCGAGTTTCTACTATTGCTACACTGCACAGGATCCATTGTTGTTGTTACAAATACGAGTATTGTTACATATATGAATATTAAATTTAATGTTAAAAATAAGCATCATTTTACACAAATCTGCCACATCTTTCTTGTCACATGTGAACTCTTTAGACAATGCAGCAGAATAATTCAGATGACATTTCGTCATCCCCAGAACCAATCAATATGGTGGTGCTATCGTATGTAGTCACTTTCCTGAAATATCTCATAGCCTGATCAAGTTCATGGTAGTATTATGTGTGAACAATCGAGTTTTTTCTTCGGCAGCATTTGAAAGAAGTCTATACCGCATCGAGCAGTTATGATCATTATAGCGATGTCCAGCTATTTTGGTGGGGGATGACCCCAAACAAATATATTGGTAGAACCACCGGCGCAGGTCAGTTTGAGCACCTTCACACATTAAGTCCTTCGCCCCGAACGGGACTCGAACCCACGCGGATAGAGGCTAAGCGGTCAGAGTTACAAATCGGCGACTCTACCTCTATTCCACGCTCGCCCCCATTACAATGTTTATCATAATTCAAACATTTTACAATATTTACTTTCATGCGTAATATTGTACGATATCGCATATAAATGTGTTGACAAAATGTATTTAATCTACTACTACTTTAATATCACGTTATGATGCTTGCCCCAGACAAATTGTTTGAAATATGCTAGCTTGTTCAGGTTAGCAATGTGTGCCAATCGTCAAGTATGATGCCCATGTCGGGAGCGATACACTGCAGAAGATATTGCTGTCCAAGAAATTCTCTTTATGGAATATGTTCCTTTACATTTCGAAAAGTCGCCATTCGGCGATCACTTTAAATTTTAGGACAAAATACCTGTTTATAATGGCATCATAGACCGTTGAGCTTTTTGCTTGCTATGCATCAGCAAATATACACATTTGCCTGAACTTTTATTTCTAACTGTTATAACATGAATATGCAAAGCGGGCCATAACTTTGTCAGTGAGTTAACCCTGCATGACCTTGACTACTCGCAGTTAGTCTTCGTGCCTGGGAAAAGTAGTGAGTGTTCAGAAACAATGTGTGTATCGAAGGAGACTAAAAACGTTTATTGTGTCTAGGCATGACTTAAATGATAACTCTAAAATTGTAATCTGTTTATACAAGATGTTCTAGTGAATGTATTGTGAAATGCAGATATACACGAATATGCGTATTTTTAATAAACACCACTACGCAGGAATATCACTCAGTAACTAAAGAGGCGTAAGAAGGGAAAAACATGTTAACAGAGCGAGTGTTCCACTGGCTATGCACTATATACTAGGTTGATTTATTAACGATATCACGTGCGGGGCCTCACTGCCTCCCACGGCTCTATTTCAGGTTTGCAATCAGGATCTAAATTCAGACACCAGGGGTGTAGTGTTGACGAAACAAAGTAAAGCGATTGTCGTAGAGCCGTTTACTATAGTTGGCCTACCGCCCATCTTATAACTGGAAGTTAATTTTGAACTTAAATTTTGTATTTTGGTTCCATCCGGTAGCACTTATGAGCATATGTTTTAGGCATAATTTTATGTTAAAATGCAATCATATGGAAAAGAATTATCAGCTAATGACTTCCAGTGCGGTAAGCCCTCGATTTATCGCGAAAAAAAGGTGACAATTATGTGCATACCTTTCATCGCTAACAGGGGTAAACTTACACCGCCAAAACATCGCTTCCCGGCGCTTTGATAATGCATGTGTGCTATTTAAAGTTTAATATGTTGACGTGTATGCATGCATTTTGTAACTCAGATTAACCATCATCAACAAGAATGCCCAATACGTCTTTTCATGCATTTAGAATTAATATTTGTACAGGTTAAAGAATTCGTTGTCTATAATAGCACCGTCTCGAAAAAACAACAACAACAGGTGATGACGACCACGGATTCAAACTAAAAGGACCTCCCTACAATTTGGACTACCTCATACATTATCTAACAAGGGAGATAACTTTTGTTACTCCAATGTTCCCCACTGTTTTCAAGTTGATTTGTGGAGCGTCGCACGATGACATGGCACATCCTAACCGGACAAAGTTAATGCACAAGTGAATGTGACCAGAGTCTTCATTACCGGATAAATGACGAAAATGACGTTGGCCATCCTTTTTCAGTCAGTTGACAATTAATAAATGAACAACGCTTTGGCGTCAAAGCTGAAACCATGACGGACAACACACTTTAAACTAATGCCTCATAATTGACTGATTCGTTTTAGCCGTGTGCAGGAGTTTGGGAAATTGTTTCCAGGCGTGATTTGGTGCTAGTCACACTGAAACGTGACACACTCCAGGGAGAGTTAGGGTTTGTATCTTCACAGAGATGCGTTGAGCATGGAGTCGTTTAATTAGAAGCAAATAAACGAATAGAAATAACAGAAATGTTGTGTTTTTTCTAGTCAGGGCTTTTTTCTGTTTGTGAGTGTGTGGTTTGTTGTTTGTTTGTGTTTTTTGTTAGTTTTTTGAAGAGGTGGGGTGTATAACTTTATTTTGACCTACTTTTTGATCCTCGGTCCTAAAAATTTACTGAACGATTTTTGTTTCTACTGTTAACACAAAAGCACGTAATATTCATGTATTCAATTATTGTAAGCTATCGCGAAGTATGCCCTGGGCGTGATTTCGTCTACGTCACAACGAGGCTTGACATACACCAGATAAGCATAAAAGCGATATTTCTTAGTGATGCGCAAGGCAGTGTGTCGCTTAATTAGTAATGGCCACAAAAGGAGATATAAAAGCAAAACAAACGAGTGAGATTGGCTTTATCTGATATGTTTGTACGTTCATTACCAAAAATTGATATAAATCTTTGCTTAAAATAGCTGAATCTAAGAAACGTATAAAAATGACAAATGCATATACTGAAGATTTGTTCTCAGTAAAGGGCTGTTTGTTTATTGGGCTAATCGTCCCACCAACAGTATTTCAATTAGACGTCCACTTGAAGCAGATATAGTGCTGCCTTCACTGTGTATAGCATGCCGCAAACACCTGGTATGATATCACACCCAGTCATATTATCCTGACACCGGGCCAACCAGTCGTGGAACTACCTGTATACGTATCTTCAGCGTTAGCAAGGGAGTTATACCACTATCATTTTTTACGATTTTGGTATGTCGCGGCCCGGGATTGAACCCGGGGCCTCCCATACCTGGAGCAGACGCTTTACCGATCGAGCTACCATAAAGGCATGTAATAAGATCGACCAGTTATATGTGTGAACTAACATTAATTCCATTCATTTCACCATTTGTGTCGCGTCACACTGTGAATCGCCACAATAAAACTTTCCATATTGACAAAACAGTGCAATGACCCTTATAAGTTACTTATACTTGGTAAAACCTTTTTCCGACATTTTATGGCTATTTAAAAAAAAACAACAATTCTTTATACTGTTGTTAACAACGAACCAATAAAATTGTAACTCTTGGACTATATGATCTTTAATCAACAGAATCTCGTTAAAACAACCATAAAATTTTTTTATTAGATTAATTAAATCATGACATATTTTGATCAACACCACGCTTAGAAATGATATAATCGTGACAAAAATAACAAAACAAAACAAACAAAAAAACAAAGAAAAGTTCAAATAAACGCTGAACATTATTCCGTTTAATTAGTAGCAGTCGCAGTCATTGCGCAAAAATAACAACATTTCTTTACTCCTTTTTTGTACTAATTTTCTTTTCTTATTTTTTCTGTTTTCGAATTTGATGTATAACCGTTCTATAGATGTGCATGGTGATGGTGAAATGAAGCAGCCCTGACTGAACGACTTTCATTGCTAGTTATTGTGCATACTGAAGGAAATCTGTAATGTACGTTTGTGTGCGACAAGCTATTTTGAATGATCCAAGCTACAACCGCTTCTGAACATCTTTTGGTCCGAGTCGCATTCAAACGTGACATATTCCAGAAAGGTGCTATTGTTTTGTCAATGATGCCGTGAGCAGAAAGTAACAACTCCGTGCGTGTCTTGTCTGTTCCCATTAAAAGGACGAGTCAGAAGCCCCCGGAGTAAGAAAAGAATCAGCAATTTTCGTGTTTTTTTTTTTTGCAGTCTTATCAATTACCATGCACGACACTTCAGAAAATTGACCGACATTTCATTAAATAATTTAAAAAGACTCCCGCAATACCTGTAGTAAAAAGTAAAACACTCTAACAAAACAAAACTGACCGACATTTAATTTAATTTTGATTAGTAGTGTAAATATTACACCACCACTAAGCGAAGATACGTTATACGAGAAAATGGACCGACATTTCATTGAATTAAAACACCGCCTTAATTGCGTTTGTTAACAGTACACCCTCACAAAGCTAGAGCACCTAACATGAAAATATATCAAGGCCCCTTCAATTATTCAAACATCTAGTTAAAATGCAACTTACTATCGGTGGAGATTTAAGAATTTGCTCTGACTAAGCTGTAAAAACAAAAACTACACTGTTTTAACAAAACTAAAATATAACAAAATTTTGTTAGTGCAAAACAAATATTGTGTGTTTTTGTTACATCGCACCGACACAATTATGGTCATATTGGCGATGTTCAGCTAATTATTGGCGCAGGAAGACCCCAGACTTTTATCTGGGTAGAACTACCAGTGCACAGCAGACAACAAATATTAAAATTTAAAATATCGCTTGACAAAGGTATATACACGAAGTTATAAGTAAAAGTTACAAAAACAATAATTTAGAAAACGAATTCATGTATAGTGAAAAACAACACAAACACACAAATTACAACTTTAAATAATTAATCTTTTTATCGGATTAAAGATATGTGCACCTAGCATCGTCAATGTCAACTGAATATGCAATAATTTCAATCAAGGGAATTGCGAATGTACGTGCACAGTGGAAACAATTTATCTTGTTACAATCACACGCGGTTAATTAAACATTATTTAAATGAACATAACGTACTTCGTCAACATTCTAAACAGTTGACACCTTTACTTTATAGCAACAACAATCTAAATGTACCAAAACATTTTGTCCTTAAACCGCGTGGGTTCGAGTCCCAGTCGGGGCGAGAACTTTCATGCCGGGAGATTTTTCAGCTAATCTGCAATGCGCCGGTGGTTCTACATAGACTGGGGACTTCCTCCTCCTCTAATAATTAGCTGGACGTCGCCAATAATTGTGTCAGTGCGATGTAACAACAAAAAACATACAACCTAATACATAAGTAGCATATATATTCACTGCTTTTTTTCTACAGATGAGGTCTTATTTACAGAGAAGAGTTCGTCAAAGTGTTACTTGTCCTTCAATTATGTTAGTGTAATCAGTTATTTGTATGTCTTCTAAGTTATAAATTTCATTGTCTAATTGACTTACACCCAGCGCTGTCCAGTCGTAACATAATAGTGTGTCTGAGACTGTTTAAATCCTTTCTTTTATCCAGTTGACAAAGATTAATACTTTATTCACAATGGAAACAGCATTAATAGTCTGGAAGTATATTGGATAAAATAGCGACAAGGTGATTAGTGAAAACATATCAAAAAGATAATTTTCTAGACTTGGGCAACAATTTCGAGACTCGTGAGAGAAAGGATATTTGATTTGAACAATAAAGTTGCATGTTCAAACATTTGCCTAATGCTATATCAAATTATTTTGTTATACGAGTTTCACAAAGTTTTGTATGGTACAGTACATATGTTTTATTACGATTGCGGAAGTTGCACAATTTAAACCGACAAACCCGCGCACATTGTCTAAGCTAAGACCTGAAATATCGAGATGCGTTTAAAAAGGTGTGTGTGTGTGTGTGTTGGGGGGGGGGGGGGGGGGGGGGGGGGGGGCGGGGTTGAATCAAGATCCATTAAACTTTATCGCGGTAAAAACTGGATATACATACACAGTTAGGGACCCTGACTTCGACCTACCAAAACTTGTTATTTTTAAGCTTACGTGTATGAAATTTCACAACTCTACTCTCTTACCTGGTTGTTGTATGGTGGTGGTGGTTGGGGTGGGGGTACAGCCCCCCCCCCCCCCCCCCCTCGATCCATCCTTGCATGTGTATCTATTAAATAGATACTTCATACTTCACGCACGCTTACGGAGGCATACAACACACATTTAATGTCTTTATTCATGGCTGCCGTTCAAAATTGTGTTTCTCTCCTCGGCATATGTCAAAACCGTCTGAACGCGGTGTCCTTTTATTAAATTTATTTCATCCAGTGACAATTGCAACAGCTCGGCGACATCACTGTGAGCTATTTTGCAGGAAAATTGGCAATGAGTTCCTAATGGCAACAGTGCAGCATGCAATATCGAACAGCCAATGCAGCAGGCTATAGCTATAAGCTTATCGATATACGTTTGGAGTTAAATGTACCAGCTCAGTAATTATCTTATAATTTAAATTATATAAAGGATCTGACATGAGTCATCATTTTATGTAAAGCAAGTGTAACAGACAATATGGAGAATTTAAAAATTAACACAACTAATGTTTTGTACACTTTAATTTAGACGTGTATGCCAAATTTTCAGAAAATTGTCCATCCACTTTTTAATTTATAGATATTTTTTCTTCTAAAATTGACATTTAAGATGTCTCCTTTTGGGAAATAAGAAAACTCCAAATGTTATGTTATATCCTCCTCAGAAGAAGTGTGTGTTGTTTTTTTTTGTATTGAGTATCGTCTGGAAACAAATTATAACATTAGACAAACCAAGGAAACACGTTATTTGACTGGTTTGATTCAAAGTATCCCAAATGTGTAATTAATTGTTTATAAACTCAACACGTTTTAGGCTGATTTCTCATTTTTTACTCTGCTTTATTCAAAATCACCGAGCTCCTGATAGCCAAACGATTTATTTCAAAGTTGCCAAAATTGTTTTTTAAAATATTTTGGTTGATGCTCCAAATGTAAAATAATTTCACTACAGGGTTTTGATTGTCAAGACTTTGAATAAATCAGGTTATAAATTTGTAAACAAATTTTGCACAAATAATTCAATTAAAAACCATTTACAAAATAAAAACTAAAACCTACACACGTTTTATACCTTTTCAGGTAGAGTGAAATGTCAAAGTGAAAAAGTAGGAAGGAAAAAAAGTTGACCATGCGTGCCCATACTGGGATTCAAACCTTCAACCTCCAGTTTTGAGGCATTTTAACCTTAATTTTGATACTCTTCAATTGGTGGTGCAGCAGTATATTTGCTCCTATACAAACATTTATTAAACGAGTTCAGAAAAAGTACTAGTCAGCGTGCATAGGGCGAGGTTACCATAATTTTACTTAAACGACTTTTATAAATGTTTGTATTAAATGACAGCGAGTGTCAGATTATTTTAAACCAAATAATATTTGATCGCCAATTTGCGATTTTACCAAATTTTTACAACAATCTTTGGAAAAATGGTGGTATGAGACGATCTGCATTATGATGACGTCATCACTCAAAAAAGCTGTTTTATTACTGACGTTTTTAAAGACAAAATATTGGCTCAGAGTCAATAATAATAAAAAAAAATCAAAATTCAAAACTGAAATCAAAATACACTTATTGAACTGATACTCTTATATTGATTTTCGGTTAACGCATATTCCGGTTTATTGCACAATGTTGGCTTGAAGCCATGTAATGCATGCAAATAAGCGGAAGCAAATGTACTATATCATTTTAACTGTCGACATGTTATATATGACAAAACTCAAACGGAAGTTAAAAGGGTGTTAGATTGTTTAATAAGTACTGGCACAATTATAAAGGGAACTATGTTCAGGTATGACAGAGATTTCTTTTTCGGGATTTTCATTTCATCGTGCATTTGAGTATTTTACTTAATTCATGCTTTAGAGCATTCGAATTTTGCCTAGTCGTAGATTGCCGAGTCGTAGATTTTGCACACATGTTATTCTTGTTTCATTCATAACTCGGAACGTCTCGGATATTTCCAGCAACCTGTATCTACAATTGTAATCGAGGAAATCCAATTGCCATAGCACGTCTCTTTACTAAAAAAAATGCGGGTAGGAAATCTCGTCATACCATGCATTTTTGAATAGCAAAAATAAGTGGAATTATATAGTTTTTAACGTTAGACATGTGACTATTTTAATTACTCCGTTTGGTAATTTGATGCTCGTCAGATCATGTTTGCAAACTATCAAGATATCCAGCACCACCGTATCATTCAAACTCCGCACAGGGTTTACGACATCGCTACGCTCGCTTAAAACCACTGCCATCATACAAAATCACGTGACGATAGTCAGATCAAGTATTTTAAAATTTTATGACGCATATGCACAGGTGTACCTTTTCCTGTCAGAAACTCGACTTGCTCTAATTGTATCACATTCAATGGACTGATGACAATGACTACAGGGTCCCTGCATAATTTCACTTTCTTCATCAGCCAAGGAAATATCTGATAGATGAGACTTTTGCCGTAACCAACAGGCAGATTAACTATGGCGTCTTTGCCTGCCAACAGAGACTGCAGACACTCGATCTGTTTGGGTTTCGCTTTTATGGAGGAGTCAAACTCCGTTATTACTTTGTGAATTTCTTCAACAGTATCCATTGATTGTTTACGTTGAACCGGTTTAACACTGAAATTTCGCCCTCGGCGAAAGGACAGAAATGGCCGAGTTGTTACGATTGTAGTGATAAATACATTCTTTTTTTTCTTTATCGTTAGAATTTGTTTTTTCATCCATTATTAGTGGTTTCTCTAACATACACATTCATTCCGACTGTCATTTTACTAAACAAAAATTAAAAGTAAAAAAAACTCAAATCCTTCCAGATCTGGAAGGATTTCTGTGTGGTAGCAGAGATTCTCCTTACTGGAAGGGGGAGATCACTGCGTTGGAGATTGCGTATCATTTTGTGCCCCCGAACACGATACATGAGTCTGTATAACGATATCAATATAAGCACGCCCTTCAACAGATTGATATGATCATGCTTTTAGTTAGGGGAATGGTTAGAAAGTAGACACCTGTGAAAATGATGTTATCAGTACTTAAATTCCATTGTTTCATTGACAAAAGCACGGCTATTAATGCGATCTCCAGCTATATCATAAGGACTCTCAAGAAAATTGCCACAAATACAAAGAAGGTCAAGAGGAATACCTCACATGGTCTGATCTGGTTGGGATTCAAACCCAGGTCTAAATTATTCGACAACCCTACACAGTTTTTATCACAGGATTCTGCTTGTTTTCAATTCAATATACTCGTTACATATTTTTATATTACACTAGTTCAGTACAGATTTTTGATTGATGACGTAATTTGACGTCATCATAACTGACTTCATTACAATGCAGATCGTCTCATACCACTATTTCAACACGTATTGTTGTTAACATTTCGTAAAATCGTAAAAAGGCGATTAAAATCAAGGGATAAAAATATGTGGCCCTCGTTGTCATGTAATACAAACATTTATAAAACTCGCCAAAGGCTCACTTATTATTACCTTTCCTGAATTCGTTTAATAAATATTTTTTATAAAATGACAACTTGTGTCAGATCCACTATAAACCAGGGATGCTCCAATCCATAACGCATGCGTTCTCAATTTGCATCATAGGCTAATCAATGAAAAGGTTGACGTAGAACTAATTGCAAAAGATTTTTTCTACGTCAGGTGGAAGAATATATTCCTAAAAGTAAAAAGTCCCAAATTTTTACTTGAGCAATAAAAACGATATAAGTGATTGAGAATTGCGAAAATTGACACTTTAAGGCTATGGCAGACTGCGCCTTCATACCAGTAAATTTCACGCACTCTGTAATCAGCCTATGGGTTCTGGTGTAAGGCTATGGCAGACTGTGCCTTCATACGAGTAAATTTCACGCACTCTGTAATCAGCCTATGGGTTCTGGTGTAAGGCTATGGCAGACTGCGCCTTCATACGAGTAAATTTCACGCACTCTGGAATCAGCCTATGGGTTCTGGTGTAAACAACCGGGGGTTGTATTCATAATGAACCTAAGTCATTTTTTCTGACGTAAACAAAGACATTTTCCTTATCTTGTTATTGTTCCTGTCGTCAATTTCATTCATTAAGTCATTCAACCAGAGAAAATTCTTTGTATTTTTTTTAATTTTAGGAAATCTTTTGTTGAAGTAAGAAAAACAAGTTCTTTGAAAGTACAACAATAAGTCAACTACCTTGTTGTGATTATGGAGCGGTCAAATCAGGATCTTCATTATCATCTGACGTAGTTCTAGCTGTATAAATTATGCTGATAATTAATTATTAAACCCGAATATATTCTTTATTGTGCCGTATACCAAAGTACAAAGTCCTTATTATATAGTAAATACATATTATTTTATCGCATTATATTGTATTATCTACAAATGTAAGCAGATAAAAGGCTTATATTGTTACTAAGCATCAGTCAGGGTTAATAACACCTACAGTTAAGAGTTTGGTAGCGTTGCTAAGCAACGAATAGGTGTTGGCAAACACATCACTACCAAGTTGGTAATGACTGCTTGTATAACCTAATAATGTACAGATTCGTTTGTCCAATATGGCATTTGTGACAATAGAGAAAGTAGAAATTCCGTGACATAGGTGTCCAACTTTTGTCTCCGTATCGAAAGTATAAATTGAATTGGTACATATTTGAAACTTAACAAACAACTTGTTAAAGCAAGTATTTCTCTTATCTCTAAACAATTTCGAATAAAATAAAAGTAATATCTTTTAAATTTAAATTTTGTTACGTATACTATTCAAAGTTGAGATAGTAAATGGTGGTATCCGACAGTTTGGACTTAAAATATTTTTCTTAACTTAATTTGTTACATGAAAATATCCTGCAAAATGTTGCTCATTGATGCCCAAGATCAGCGTGAACAGTGAAACATAACCTTTCTCATTGCAAACGGTTATTTCCTATCTAAGACACGTTGCAGATATAGCTATTTTTTATTAAAAACACCACGTGACAACTCATTTTTGAGTTTATGTTACATCGTCATCCGGGTAATTCCCTCTGTTTTGACTGGCCTGAGTGCCTTTTGTACTGTTTAACGGATGAATATTTTAATTATGCAAGTATATAACAGGGATAGACATTGTAGAATACGAAAAAGCAATTTAACTTACGGATAATGTATTTTCAAAGGGCATGTTTTACATATAATACCCGTGTATTACACCTTTGTGTTGTCCAAAGACAAGATATGCTGAACATTGTTTAAAAAAAAAACTAATAAGAAGTCAGAAAAAATCTCTTCCGCGTCGCTGCAACTGTTACTAGAACAGTGAAACGATGAAATTAATAGAAAACCCGTAAGGTCAGAAAGTTAGGATAAATCCGTGGTTTAGCTTTTTTGATATCTACCGAAACCTTTCTTTTCTGTTGTTGATTTTAAACTTGGTAAGAATATCTTTCGGGCATTTGGGGAACAAGATAGTAAAACATATCATAATGTTTAATAACGGCGCTAATTAGCAAATTACATTGTTACATACATATATGACTATTGTCAACGGACAGTCAATCTCTTTACAACGTACAAAAATATTAAGCTATGTTTTTTTACGAAAGTAACTTCGCAACTACACACATATTAAAAACCTAGTACAATTAAACTAAATGTTCTTTAATGAAATTACGCTAACACTTCACATTTTCACAGATGTCACAGATAGTTTACAAGCACAGAATAGATCAAGCTAAAACTATCGACTATATTGTCTTTCATGAAAGTAATTCAACTTTGCTGAAACATAACCAAAAACTCTGTGTCCTTGCAGTATTTACAAAAAAGATCACTTAAGTGCGTATCTTGTTATCAATACGAACATCCCAAATTAATTCTTAACCTGTCATTCAACACTTAGATGTGAACTGGCCTCAAACTCCGTAAAGATCCCTATCAAATATATACGGTATATGCTTTACAACCAGGATTGGTAAATCTTAGAAATAGATTATAATTATATCGATCACATCATAAGAACATGCATTTGCTGCTGCAACTAGAACGTAGTGTCAGTCCCATCCAATTGGAGACCATTAATAAGGCTTTCACTTTAACCTATAAAAGCTATTATTATTATTATTTTTATTAATTTTCATTTGCAATGAGTAATTTTGTGTAGTTCCTCTAATAGAAATAATACTTCTATCTTGACATCTAAATGCTAAACACATGTAGCCAAGTCTCTGACGTAGTTGTCTGTATTATTCAATAATTGTTGTCTTAGTGAATGAAAAAACTACACCATAAAAAAAAAACAGAAACAATAATAATTACAATTCGTTATATGAAAATATTGTCTGTAAAAATGGCAACATTGAAGGATTGCATCTGTCCGTCCTTGCGTTAACAATTTTCACAAAAATATAATTCAACATAATGACGTTTGAACGTATAGATTGGAAAATTTCCTAAGAGATGAAATTTGTCAAAGAAACTGTAGGTAATGACACCACTTAAGGTGTCCAAAATCACAATTTAAAATGCAGTCTTTCGTTTCGTTTTATGTAAAATATGTATACACATTATTTGATATATTTTACTATCTTAATTTATCTTATAGAACCAGTTATTGTTTGGCTCAAATATAAAAAAAGTCAAAAAGATATAAAGAAGGAAACAATAAACATTTTTAAGTAATTTGGAACCAAATGCTTGCTCTTTCACAAGCCCGTTCCACATTTCTAACAGGCGAAGTAGGCTAACATTTAATGCCAAAATGTTAACAAACCAGAAATACATGTCCGAGAAGAGTTTTCGCTTAATAGTAGTTCCGCCAATATGCTCTGGAGAAAAAAATGTGTTTTTATAGACACTTAGTTCTAACATTTAAATCTTTTGGTTGTTTGTCCATTTAACTTGCATAGAGTTAATCATTCGCGGTATCTGCAGGACCAAGGACCTAACACAAATATTACTTTTTTCAGTGTGTCTGTCTTACCATTCTAGAAAGCATCCTTTCTCCCTGATAAGATGTCAAAATCCTCGTTATATGCGCTTTATTAGCAGGTCACAATGACATACGTGCTTCAAAAGCAGGTCACAATGACACACTTCCTTCAGAATCAGGTCATTATTACACACGTACTTCATTAGAAGGTCATAATCGCACGTTTCATAAAAAAGGTCACAATGAAGCACGTGCCTTTTGAGCATGTAACAATGCATACAGAATGGACAACATTGCTGGATTAACAGGAACGAAAATGTAAACTTAAGTCGAAAAATTAGGTGCGACAGAGAACCGACTCTATTCCTCCAAACTTACACTTTGATTGAAATGACAACAACATGCATTCTTGATTCGTTGTGTAGGCGAATCTGGAAAATGCAAAACCTTTAAGCGAAATGCGTTTAAACTAATATTTTATGATAGATTATTGTTTTGCATATGTTGTAAATACCTAAACGAATGGATATTTTGGGCAAGGTATGCTCTCAAGCTAATACCGGTAATTTATGATAGTTGCTTGCATGTGCTGAAATTTGAGTTGTTCATAAAAAAAGAGAAGTAGATAAAATATGACAAATAAAATCTAAAGATATGCTCTTTGTGTCATTATTTATGACTTGGGCTAATAAATTCTTTCTTTCTTTCTTTCTTTCTTTCTTTTGTCTTTGTGTTTTTCTTTCTTTGTTTCTTTCTTCTTTCTTTTATCTTCCTTACTTTCTATACTAACATGTCGAGCAATATAATATACTTTTTCGATAAATCCTTAAAACATCGCAGCTAATAGCCATTACGCATAGCCAGAGTAAAATACATTGCAAAATGTCAAAGAATCGTTGGCGGAAAATTAGGCATGTTAGTAGAAATGTCCTAATAAATAATGCCTTCTATTTAAATGCCAACATGTTTCCCTATTGCGTAGTTGGTAGCATTTAAAATATACAGTGTCGTTAAGTGATATAAGTGTCAAACTTTATATAAGAAACATTAAACTTTCAACTTGTATATGCACGTGTTGTTTTTTTTTCGAGAGAGCATAGCTGCAACTAAGTATTTAGTACCAGCATGTGTGGTTTTACACAGAACGGGCATATTTATTAGACATTTCAAAATGTTAAATAATGTGGTACACGAAACAAACATTTTCTCACCAATTCGGTCTTGACATTAAATACTAATGACACTCGCCTTGAATTATGGCTCGTCAACCATTTATACACTATTTATACAATTGCCGTGTATTCTGTCATAAGTCATAGATATTATTGTCGATCTAGGTGACGATCTGTTGTTAATTACCTCTTAGATTTGTTTCATGCATATTTTTTTCTTGTATTTGTTGTCCTTCTTATTAAGTAAGTGCATTTTTACAACATTGTACTAGCATTCAAGGGAATAACTTTACGGGGAAAATTTTGTCATATTTAAGCCAAG
This sequence comes from Sinonovacula constricta, assembly GCA_007844125.1. Lineage (NCBI taxonomy): Eukaryota > Metazoa > Mollusca > Bivalvia > Cardiida > Solecurtidae > Sinonovacula > Sinonovacula constricta. The sequence continues at coordinate 15,858,462 of CM017568.1, forward strand.
TGTATAATGAGTTAGGAAGAGCTTAATTATTTATATTGTCGGCCAGGTAGTTTGTCCTTGGACAGCGATTCTAATCGGTCTAGGTGTCCGTGTTAAAGGTTACATCGAATAGTTTGGACTAAGTCCCCCACCTCAAACAACCAAATAATTATTGTTACCTGAAAAGATCCATATCAAATGCTATTTATATATATCATTCATTTTTGTGAAAAATTCACAATAATCACAATCGCTATAACAAACGTGTATTTCAAATCTGGGCCACGCTGCACAGAAAGTATTTGTTTTTAAAACCAGAAAACCACGTGACCGCTTACTTTTGAAGTTATGCTACATAATTATCAGGCGTATCAGCTCTTACGTCGATATCACTTATAAGTAGAACTCCCCATCGTGCTTATTTATAAATTTGGTAAGAATCAACATTAAGTGCGACTTTCACGGTGTAAACTACCAAAAGAGTCAGTGTACAATAATGTACTTACTTAAATTCAAGTATACGTTTATGCCGAAATTCAGTCCGAGTTCCCCCAAACGGTAAATTATCGTTACATGAATATGATATAGGCAAACCTTCGGATACGTTTCGAGCGTTCTCGGTCTAGTGGTTAAGACGTTGGACTCCGGATCGGAGGGTCCCGGGTTCGAACCCCGAAACTGGCCACGTGATGTTAGTCCTTAAGTAAGACTATTTACTGCACATTGCTCCAGGTATTTAGTACCTGAGTACTGGTTCTACCCAGGAAGTGGACAGTCGTGAAGAATTAATATAAGTTAAAAGTTGTTTCCCAATCGACTATAAATAAATAGGTTTAAGCTAACCTTCTGATATCACATTTAAGGTACATTTATAGCGGCTAATTACATGTGACATTTACACCTGCATGACATGATTTATCTCAATTGTACGTGAATAGAGCTACTACGAGCCATTCAGTGTCGTTGGTTGCAATACTGCCTCACATAAACATTAATACAATTTCAATCAACCAACAAGAAAGTATTGATGCAAAATATCAAATCATAAATACACACATGGAATAATTTAAAGTGACGGGTAATGATGTAGATGTATCAATATTATAAGCTTCAATCTAATTTAATACTGGTATTCGACAAGGTCGAATAATAACCGACATTTAAAGCATAAAAGCACCGCACTTCACTTGTTAAAATAACATGGCGCAGTCTGTAAGAATATTCCAGGAACGATTGCATACAAACGGAACCCCTCGGGTAATTCCGTCCTCGGATCAATCATCCCTCGGATATATTTGGTGCAATTATACTTACAGAAACCAGATCGTTTTGTTCGCCGGAAGAAGAATATGCCTAAATGTAGTTCGCACTAAACATAAACATTGGCATCGTTTGTCAGCTGTGTGTCTGTGCGCTTGATAAATAAAAATTGAATGATTTAAATTTGATGCCGCCACAAATTTAAGTTTTACAGGCATCGTATTGTAGTGATCTGTCATCCGAGCTGCCATCTTAGTTTTGACGTGTGTCACTAAAGTAGTCCCATTTATGGAAATGACCGAGGTGATCCGACTACCTACATATATCTGAGAGATGATTCGTGAATTATCCGAGGTGTTCCGATTTGATAACATACAGGACGCCGCGCGCGGTGTCTATAAAAGCAAATGTTCGTCCTTTCTCTCAGGTAGTTGAAACGTCATCCCTATTGTTTTGTTTTCTTCAAGCGTTTGCTTAACAAAAAACAACAACATTGCACTTCAGTTAAATTTAACTTAGGTCGGTTGAAACGAATCTGTCAATAAACATGCACAGAAAATAGAAGGTCTTTACTATGTTATCTGTTCAACAATCAACCTATCCGAGCAAATAGCATTTCTCTCAGGTAGAGTAAACATCTACGCCGTTGTTATTTTTGTCTTGTTTTCTCAGACTTATGTGTCAGTTACATTGACGCCAGGTTTGATAACACGAATCACAAGTTTAAAGCAAAACTGCCAGTCACGTTGGGTGCAGAACTAACATCAACATTAGTGCCACTTCATTTGCGTATCGCTATTATTGTTATCTACTCATCTCAGCGAACAACCATTCTCTTAGGTAGATAAAGCATCTCAGTGGTGGCATATTTTTTCCGCGGCATCTTCTTTTTTCGTTTTTCCTTTAACCTTTTTATGCCAATAACGTTTCTGCCATGTTGATAACACATTATCACCGCATAGCCATAAACAATACTGGTGCTCTATAAGCAGGTGACAACAATACAGGTGTTCTACAAGCAGGTGACACAAATAATACAGGTGCTCTATAAGCCGGTGAAACAAATAATACAGGTGCTCTATAAGCATTTGACACACATAATATTGGTGCTCTATAAGCAGTTGACACAAATACAGGTGCTTTAAAACAGGTGCTCTATAAGCAGGTGACAACAATACAGGTGCTCTACAAGCAGGTGACACAAAAGATACGAGTGCTCTATAATCAGGTGAAACAAATAGTACAGGTGCTCTATAAGCAATTGACACAAATAATACAGATGCTCTATAAGCAGGTGAAACAAATAGTACAGGTGCTCTATAAGCAGTTGACACAAATAATACAGGTGCTCTAGAAGCAGGTGAAACAAATAATACAGGTGCTCTATTAGCAGTTGACACAAATAATACAGGTGCTCTAGAAGCAGTTGACACAAATAATACAGGTGCTCTATAAGCAGTTGACACAAATAATACAGGTGCTCTATAAGCAGTTGACACAAATAATACAGGTGCTCTAGAAGCAGTTGACACAAATAATACAGGTGCTCTATAAGCAGTTGACACAAATAAAACAGGTGCTCTATAAGCTGAGGAACAAATAATACAGGTGCTCTATAAGCATGAGGAACAAATAATACAGGTGCTCTATAAGCAGATAACACAAATAATACAGGTGCTCTAGAAGCAGGTGAAACAAATTATACAGGTGCTCTAGAAGCATGAGGAACAAATAATACAGGTGCTCTATAAGCAGATAACACAAATAATACAGGTGCTCTATAAGCAGATAACACAAATAATACAGGTGCTCTAGAAGCAGGTGAAACAAATTATACAGGTGCTCTAGAAGCATGAGGAACAAATAATACAGGTGCTCTATAAGCAGATAACACAAATAATACAGGTGCTCTATAAGCAGATAACACAAATAATACAGGTGCTCTATAAGCAGATAATACAAATAATACAGGTGCTCTAGAAGCAGTTGACACAAATAATACAGGTGCTCTATAAGCAGATAACACAAATAATACAGGTGCTCTAAAAGCAGGTGAAACAAATAATACAGGTGCTCTATAAGCAGATAACACAAATAATACAGGTGCTCTATAAGCAGATAACACAAATAATACAGGTGCTCTAAAAGCAGGTGAAACAAATAATACAGGTGCTCTATAAGCAGATAACACAAATAATACAGGTGCTCTAAAAGCAGGTGAAACAAATAATACAGGTGCTCTATAAGCAGATAACACAAATAATACAGGTGCTCTAGAAGCAGGTGAAACAAATTATACGGGTGCTTTTTAAGCAGGTCACAGAGGATGCAGTGTTTAAACGGCCGAGAGACCAAAAACGCTAAAAACTTTACACATATGCCATATTGCGATGTGTGTGTTACTCCTTTGAAAGTGGCAAATCGACAAAGAAAAACATTATACAAATAAAATGTTAAACTTGTATTCTATCTTTTTCCCAAGAAGTCTAGAGTTGTTGAGCTAAATGGAAATAATACTTTTCATTTATGATCATTACTTTTAGTGAGCCAATTGGTGTTGTTGTTGTTTTTTTCTTCAAGAAAACCTCAAGCTTTTAAGTAAAATAAAATCTAACTCGTAATAGCATAATATTCTTTTAAATTCCATTTGATAAAATACATATAAATACATATAAAATATATTATACTAAAATATATGGGTCGAAAATATAAGAGAGTAAAGAACTATATAGACAAAATGTTACAAGGCCTAATTAAGTAAGTATAACACCTTTATGTATTTTTTTACTTAGAATGTACAAAACCTGCTGATCAATAAGATGTTTCAATAAATCACAAGACTGTCGCAGCTTATGGAAATTTTTCCTAATGTTTCCAATATAACAAAGATTTATCAATAGGGTCTATTAATACAGAATGATCCCAATAACACGTTTCTCACACGAAACTACGCAATACATGCTTTTTTGATATGTCTAGTTTTTTTCCTTCCGGAAAGCATATCGTTTTTATGCATATATTTTATAATCAGTATGTAATGGACACCTGTAGCTTATGTTTTTTTTTTATATTTGTTCTTTTTCTATTACGGATTTGTCAGTTAAAGTATAACACGTTCTACCTGACATTTTATTCACCCGTGTGTATGTGTCGTTTTTTTCACTTATGCTACGGTCACATTACCAGCTGCCACCGCGCGATTAGTATGACATCGGGAAAATTTTGGATTGGACTGCCGCCGTCCGAAAATTTGCGAATCGGGAAAGTGGTCATGAATGTAAAGGTGACAGCCCGACGACAGCGCGGCGACATTTAGTTTTTAAGGTTCCGGTAGGCCCTGACGTCATAAGAAAAACGGGCTGTGGCAGTGCTACCACCGCCCGGTGGCAGCCAATTCATGGACTGCCGCCGGGCTGTGGCAGTCCGATGGCAGCCCCAAACTGACTGCTGCCGCGCGGCGGCAGCCAGCTTCAACTGCCGCCGCGCTGCCCCCGGCAGGTGGCAGCGCGATGGCAGCTCATTTTTTAGGGTGTATATATACCTGGCGAGTTTCATGCATAGTCAATCATTTATAATCAATCAAGCGTGATGGCGCCGAAGAAAGTGTCAAATAGCAAGGCACCCGCGAAGAAGGTCCTCGATCCTGAGTTCGTTCATTAGCGTCTCGTACTGGCCCAGGAAAGCTCTTCGCTGCAGCCACGGCTTGACCCAACAAGTTCTCTTTCGCCGTCTTTGTTGTGCACGCCGCTGCTCTTCCAAAAGAAGAGCAGCAACCACGAAGTTCTGCCGTCTTTGTAGTCGATCCAGCCTCCAACGGAGTTCCGCAATGCGCAGGTCTTGGAGTCGCTGTGGTGGTATCAGTGCCATGGTAACGATTGTTGCTGGACTTCACCACATCCCTATATATACATGGTGCACGGCGGCAGCCGCTACCCGGCGATAGCGGCACGGTAGCCGTCGGATAGCAGTCCAATATGAACAGCCGCCGGCATGCCACCGCGCAGCCACTGCCCAGCCACTGCGCGATTTTACTAAACGCCGACGCCACAGTAGGGCGGTGGCTGGGCGGTGGCAGTTGGGAATCGCCCGATCGCCGCGCAGTCTAGGGGGCGGTCCAGAATCCTGGACGAGGCCATAATCGCGCTGCCTCCCACCAGTTGCTGCACGGTCGCGGCGCTGCCGCCGCGCCACTCTGAAATGTCGCCGTCCTGCCACCGCGCAATTTCGAATTTGGGAGGGAAATCGCGCGGCGACATTTGAATTTTAACTTTTAGTTATAATCTCAACAGCACCGCGCGACGTGTAAAAAGAGGACTGCCGCCGCGCGGTGTCGACAGCGGCCGCGCTGCCACCGGACGAATTTCACGAAAAACTCGCCGTCAAGTCGCCGCGCGGCGGCATTTCTGGTAATGTGACCATAACATTACAGAAATTACATACCTACTTTATTGAGGAAGATGGTAACCCGATTTAACACCAGAAATTATGAAGGTACACAGCAAAAAATGTGTTTGTCGACACAGTAAAAGATTTTGCTTTTGTCGATGAAATTTGTGTTATGGTACCTTCATTGATAATATTATCACTTATTCTATCAAAGTTATGGTATATTCACTGATATTATCACTTATTCTGTCAAAGTTAGGGTATATTCTCTGATATTATCACATATCCTATTAAAGTTAGGATATATTCTCTGATATTATCACGTATCCTATTAAAGTTAGGGTATATTCTCTGATAGTATCACGTATCCTATTAAAGTTAGGGTATATTCTCTGATATTATCACATATCCTATTAAAGTTAGGGTATATTCTCTGATATTATCACGTATCCTATCAAAGTTAGGGTATATTCTCTGATAGTATCACGTATCCTATTAAAGTTAGGGTATATTCTCTGATATTATCACGTATCCTATTAAAGTTAGGGTATATTCTCTGATATTATCACATATCCTATTAAAGTTAGGGTATATTCTCTGATATTATCACATATCCTATTAAAGTTAGGGTATATTGTCTGATATTATCACGTATCCTATTAAAGTTAGGGTATATTCTCTGATAGTATCACATATCCTATTAAAGTTAGGGTATATTCTCTGATATTATCACGTATCCTATTAAAGTTAGGGTATATTCTCTGATATTATCACGTATCCTATTAAAGTTAGGGTATATTCTCTGATATTATCACGTATCCTATTAAAGTTAGGGTATATTCTCTGATAGTATCACATATCCTATTAAAGTTATGGTATATTCTCTGATATTATCACATATCCTATTAAAGTTAGGGTATATTCTCTGATAGTATCACATATTCTATCAAAGTTAGGGTATATTCTCTGATAGTATCACATATTCTATCAAAGTTAGGGTATATTCTCTGATATTATCACATATCCTATTAAAGTTAGGGTATATTCTCTGATAGTATCACATATCCTATTAAAGTTAGGGTATATTCTCTGATAGTATCACATATTCTATCAAAGTTAGGGTATATTCTCTGATATTATCACATATCCTATTAAAGTTAGGGTATATTCTCTGATATTATCACGTATCCTATTAAAGTTAGGGTATATTCTCTGATATTATCACATATCCTATTAAAGTTAGGGTATATTCTCTGATAGTATCACATATCCTATTAAAGTTAGGGTATATTCTCTGATAGTATCACATATTCTATCAAAGTTAGGGTATATTCTCTGATATTATCACATATCCTATTAAAGTTAGGGTATATTCTCTGATAGTATCACATATCCTATTAAAGTTAGGGTATATTCTCTGATAGTATCACATATCCTATTAAAGTTAGGGTATATTCTCTGATATTATCACATATCCTATTAAAGTTAGGGTATATTCTCTGATATTATCACGTATCCTGTCAAAGTTGGCATATCTTCACTGATATTATCACTTATTCTATCTAAGTTAGGGTTTCCTCACTGATATTATTAATTATCAAATCAAAGTTAGGGTATCTCCACTGATATCATTATCAATTATCTTATCAAAATAAAGGTATCTTCACTGATATTATTATTAATTATCAAAATTAATCGTGTATGGTATGTTTAATAGGTTAAATAATGAGAATTTGGAATAAAATGCAGTGTAAATACAGGAACCTTAATCTAAGGGGAGAAGTACTTGCTTCCTAGATGTATATGATTCAAATGTAGATCTGTTCTATTGCTATTGAAACTTCAACTTTAATTGATAATATGCATTCCAAACTGTCAAATGATTGTCGCGGGAAATCATTTCTTCTAGTGCAGTATTTTTCTATAAATGACGTCCAGAATTTGAAATGCTTAAACCACCTGTTACTGCTTAATCTCGATTTTTTTCGAGAAAACAATTATACAAAATTTTATCTTACAGAAATAATGTGTTTTGCTTCATATTTATATTTTTACTAAGTAATTAACAATACATGCTCTGCACAATTTATGCCACATGTGTTTTGCTTGTGCGAGAAATACAAAGCGACTGAGCAAAACTGTTTGCTCTAGTCGGTATCACGCTTCATTGTATTACGAGTCTGCAAGAACTGATTGGCCTGGCCAGGTAAAAAAGCGATGAATTATTAATGTAGGTCGTGTATTCTGTCTTCAGACATCGCGATTCTTGTCGACCTAGGTGCTGATCTGCTGTATTGACGCGCTTATAAGCTTAGACTGGCAGAAATATAGTTGATAAAATTGATACACGTGTCAATTTATTGATTCATGAACTTCTTGGTACAATTTTTACACGGTTGATTCATTGCTTCCAAACATTTCCACCTTAGATTGGACTTTTAAACGCGCATGACGAGCGATTAAAAATATTAGTTCTTGGTCTTTAAAGTGTTGTTTTTGTTTTGTTGTTTTTTACTTTTTAAAATACATTGCCGCGACCTATTATGATCATTATAGCGACGTCTAGCTAATTAGTGGAGAAAGACCCAGACAAATGTCTGTGTATAACCACCGGCACAAGTCAGCTGGAAGACATTTCCACATTTCCCCCAGAACGAGACTTGAAACACGCGGTGAGAGGTAAAGTCAGAGGAATTACAAATCGACGACTCTATCACTACGCAACGGGCGCTCCGCTAAAGGGTCTTTAAAAGCCATTAACTCGCATTTTGCGTAACAATATAACAAAATGCATAAATTCATCGCCTTTTTAGTATTTTTAAAAATGTTATACGTTTATTGTCCATTTCAAAGTGTTGTCCTGTGTTTCTAGCATAAAGGGCAGATAAGGAAACTTAAATCAACCTAGAGAGATACTTGTTTTCTCGATGTTGATAACTTGAGAAGTCAGATGTGAGTCACACTTTTTTAAGTTAATAAGCTTTTACTAAAATTGAAAATAGGCTTAGCAAACTGTCAAATAATCGTCTGAAAGCCGAAGTAGGTCTTCAAGTTTAGTATTTTTAAGCACTTGCATCCTCGGTGCTGATGATTCAGATATAGGTCACAAGTCTTTTTGTATGGAAACATTTACTTTGATATAACATACGCATTCCAGACTGTCAAATAAATGTCGGGGGAAATTAGGTCTTTTGGTACAGACCTTCTCACATAAAAGACGTGTCGGATTAAAGTGCTAATGATATATGTTCTTGCTGAATCGAGATTTTCCCGAGTATTTAGCAATTTTGAAAAAAAGGATGCTCTTATTGACATTTTTAAAACGCACGAATTTCCTTTGCGTTAAATTCTTTCTTCTAGAGAGTACAACACTATTGAACGATGCTTGCTCTTCCCAACAATATGTGTGTTGCTTGTTTGTATTTTTCCATGCAGAAAAACAAACACACAAGCTATTAAGACAAAACAAAAATCTACCTTAGGCTGCACAGGCCGCATACATGGCATAGGCCGCATGGGCTGCATACTAGTATGTTGCATAGGCCGCATGGGCTGCATACTAGTATGTTGCATAGGCCGCATACACGGCATAGGCCGCATAGACTGCATAGGCTCCATATGCATAGGCCGCATAGACGGCATAGGCCGCATGGGCTGCATACTAGTATGTTGCATAGACAGCATACACGGCATAGGCCGCATAGACTGCATAGGCTCCATATGCATAGGCCGCATAGACGACATAGGCCGCATGGGATGCATACTAGTATGTTACATAGGCCGCATACACGGCATAGGCCGCATAGACTGCATAGGCTCCATATGCATTGGCCGCAAAAACGGCATAGGCCGCATGGGCTGCATACTAGTATGTTGCATAGGCCGCATACACAACACGGGCCGCATAGACTGCATAGGTCGCTAAAGCGACATAGACTGCATAGGCCGCTAAAGCGACATAGACTGCATAGGCTGCTTATACATAGACTGCATTAAACTAGAATTTAGCATGATTCTGAAATGACTGAAAAAAGTAATTACTTTGCTGTATCTGATACTACGCAAGATTGTATAACGATTTTGCATACACTGATTGGTATGATTTGGAAGGAAGTGCTGAATTATTTATGCTGTCGCCGTGTATTTGCCCTTAGATATCGCGATTCTCGTCGCTTTGTTGTTTAGACGATCTGACGATGGCTGATTGCAGCTTGCATTAATCGACATGAAATAGAAAGTATTTTGATACGTTATATTTTGCAAGCTTAATGATATTTCTTCACAACGGACGTCTGGTATTTAGATGCCGAATACATGTGTTCTCTTTGCATTTATTTAGTAGCATTTTTCTTTAAGAAAATAAAAAAAAATCATGAGAAACAGAAAAAGTCTGCCCTTGTCAGTTTGGAATCACGGTTCTGCACAAGCCATTTGGCATAATTGGGCCCCAAAAGCTTAAAGCTTAATTATTGATGCGTCGCCATGTATTCTGTCAATAAACATGTAGACTTTGGGTGATCTAGGTGCCGTTATGTTGTTAAGGTTTTTAATACAACAGAGCGTACTTGTTCCACTAGCGTTTTTCTCTTCTTTTATAGTCAACTAACATCTGTAACGCAGGCCGGCGCTGTCACCCGAACCATACACAAGCCACTGTAACCATTGCTTAACCGCGCAACTCTTGCAAAACGCTTAAACCGCGTCGCTAAAGAGTTAACCCCGCAGCGAGGCTGGTTTGAAGTGTTTTAATATCTACCATTGTGACCGTTACACATGTATTATATAGCAATATATCTGTTTTACCAGGTTAGCTTTGCTTACGTAGATTATGTTCACTGCAAAACTAGAAAACAAAGAAGGCTTAGTGTTCTGCTCTTGTGAATATTTCGTTATGTTGAAGACTATGCCGCAAATTATTCGCAGTATAACAAGTTTATTTAAGAGGCTCTACGTTATGTATGCATTTACCGTGTATTCTGTCCTCAGACCACAATGGAAATTAGAGTTTGCTCTTTTTTGTGTGCTGTCATTGGTGTTGGATGCATGGCATGGTGTTATGTTTTAATTATATTTTAAAATATTCCAGTAATGTTTGCAAATGTTATTTCTTATGTTGTATTGTATATTTTTCTTGTGCTGTATATGCTTATATAACTGAAATCTATTTAATTTAATTATCTAGTGTGACTCTATTCCTACAGATCAATGTGGCGTTGCATTTTAGAGGCGCGAAAAACAATGCTCAGAAACACTGAGAACAATAAATTGATAAAATGTTGAAATTTTGCCCTCTTACAGTTATGAAATATTTCATTGAAACAAAGGACCCCAAAATTAAAACAATGGATTTGGTGTCGTGATATGTGGGTACAGACTTATTCTAAATAATAAATATTCGAACATCACGTTTTTTGTGATTCTTTTTTATGCTAGAAAATATAAAACTATTTAGCTTAGTGTGCTAAAATAGTTAATGACAATTGTTTGTTTGTTTGCTTGCTTGTTGGGTTTATCGTCCCATCCACAGTATTTCAATTATCTGGAGACGGTGTCCACTGGAAGCAGATCTAGTGCTGCATTTACCGTGTAGCGCATGCCGTGAACACCTGACATGATACCACACCAAGTCATATTATCCTGACACCGGGAAAAATAGTCGTGGAACAACCCTTATATTAGAGCATTAGCAAGGGAACTATGCTACTACCATTTTAACGACTTTGGAATGTCGCGACCCAGGATCGAACCCGGGGCCTCCCGTACCTGGAGCCGACGCTCTACCAATTGAGCTACCAGGTCCGGTTATGTGACAATTGCCTTATATGCATATTTTCCTTTTAAGTTCAGGATGAACCGAGCTGTAAAGCATTTAATGATCTTTTGACTACCCGAGTATTGATTGCGTTATTTCTTTTTTCCCTCTTGTAAGTTACTACACATAAACTGGGCATTACATTATATGTATTATAACTATACCACCTAGCTTTTTTCTGGTGTTTAGGTGTTTTTCTCTCAGAAAGAACTAGTTGCCATTTTAGTTGATCGTTGGACCAACTATAGTAGACTACCTTGTAAAACTCACAAGCCAATATTACAACATTCACGAACAACACGAAAAGTGCCTACATCCACAAGTCAATCGAGATTGCCCAGAGTCTATCAACATTATAACATGATTGCTCCAAACGCTTTGCGAATGATACCACGTCACATAGTATCACGACTTTGCGCTCACTTATTGGTGTGGCGAGGTAGAAAGTGCTGATTTATTTAGGCTGCGGTCGTCGTGTGGTCTGTTCTCAGACAGTGCGACCAAGAGGCCGTTATGTTGTTTAGATGCTAATAACAACTGTCTGGAATAAAGCTTATTGCATCTAGCAAGGAGCCTATATACACCAATGCATAGATGTTCATCTTAGTACAGTTGTTGCAATATAAATAAACAACATAGTACAGTTATTGCAATATGATTGAACAACATAGAACAGTTATTTGGAAAGGATTAAATATCATAGTACAGTTAATGCAATATGATTGAAAATCATAGTACAGTTATTGCATTATGATTGAAAATCATAATACAGTTATTGCAATATGATTAAACATAATAGTACAGTTATTGCATTATGATTGAAAATCATAATACAGTTACTGCAATATGATTGAACATCATAGTACAGTTATTGCATTGTGATAAAACATCATAGAAAGTCATTGCAATATGATTTAAAAAAACATAGTAGAGTTAGTTCAATATGATTAAACATCATAGTACAGTTAGTTCAATATGATTAAACGGTCCCCGATCGAAATTTAAAATCGGTCGTACCAAGGTTTGAATAATATAAAAAGACTTGATACTTCGATGTCAAACTTTCATTTGTGATATAAATTGGCTCATAAACCTTCGCTTATATAATTTCTTAATTATCTGTTCGAAATGAAATTTCCATCTTATATTTCATAATGATGATAATTTCTTTCAGCATCAAAAAGGGGTTGCAGTTACAATAACCTAAATTTTACTTAATGCTTACTTAGTTAATACTTAGTTTTTTCTAAAGATTATAAAAAGTACTTAAGTACTGGAGTACTAAAGCAAGATCTCATTTTACTGTTTGAGCTTATAAGTGCAACTCGTCCGCTATTTATTATCAATTGATCGCAATATAAGATTCAACTTATACCGGACTCATACGAAAGATTATATTTTTTATTTGGATTCACCGCTATACGAACAAAAACAGCATCATCAAAGCCATGTGTTTGCGTGTCACATAAAACATCAACTATTGACTGTAATATGGATGGATATCTGTGTATCGATTTCCAAGCACGACATACGACACATTCCTACAGATATGACACTGTGGACTATTGTTACAATCCACAAAGTTCTCGTGATTCAAAAGCTACAGACGACCTTAACCTTTCAGTTCGTGATTCGGGAGCATTCTTTTATATCGGTGCATGTTTTAGTTGTAGAGTTCTAACAAACGGTATTTCAACATATTGTAATTGTATCATACGAGACAATATATGGCCTTCACCTATCTAGATGTCACCAGGGAATATTCATTTATATCTGTTCGTGTTTTAGTTTTAGGATCATAACGATTCATCCTGAATGTTGATATACAGCCGTGCGATTATTTAAAAAAAAAAAGATAACACAGAACATCCAAGCAATGGACAGCGAGTCCATAAATTCTAATAAACTTTTGAATACGATATGGTTGGATACCTGTGTAGTGATTATAAAGCGTAACACGCAACACATTCCCAAAGATTATGAATTCATGGGGCTATTGTAAATGCCCTCTTAAGTTCTAGCAATACAATGGGCAATAAAAGACCTTTACCTTTCAGTTCGTGACAGAAATTCCTCTTTTTATGGTTGTATGTTTGAATGTTCAATAGTATGCCATCAGTATTTCATGCATATTTCATACAGATGTTTACATTAATATACCTTTCATGTAGAAGGGTTTGATTTTAGTTAATCAGTAGACCAACTGAAGTAAAAGACTCTGCAAGAATCTATCGTCAAGTTTGGTATAAACCGAACAGCACACCCAAATCGTTTCAAACTCGGAAAAAGTAGTTCCCAAATGTTCCTTTGTGTTTTAGTTGAAACGCTAGCAAAGTTTTGTATATTGTAACTGAATCGTATTATAATGGTGTGTAAAACATTATTTTAATTCATGCTATAGATGGCTCGTAATAAAGCATTGCCAAGCTTTTCTTCACTGAAAACACATTTCGATTAATAACGTCATTTAACAGCACATAAAAGGAATCAATTTTAATCACAATAAATTTTCACGACGTCGTCGTTGAAGGTTTGAATTCACTAGTTGTTTAACTTGCAATAAAGGAAAGTGGCATCTAACCGAGAAATAGCGACAACTCGAGTGGTTTGGCATTGTTTTGGTTTTAACATTAAGCAGTAGAAATTTTACGTTCAATAATTTCATTTCATGGCACAGTGTATTGATTAAGCTATAAAATAAGAGTCAGATAAAATTGAAGCATGCTTTTGATATCGAAGATTTGGAATCGTGTGGAGATTGTTTATTGGGTTCATCGTCGCACTAACAGAATTTCAGTTATCTGGAGACAGTGTCCACTGGAAGCAGATATAGTGCTGCCTTCACTGTGTATAGCATGCCGTGAACACCTGGCATGATACCACACCCAGTCACATTATCCTGACACCGGGCCAACCAGCCATGAAACTACCCTTATAACTGCTTGAGCGTTAGCAAGGGAGCTATACCACTACCATTTTAACGACTTTGGTATGTCACAGCCGGGGATCGAACCAGGGGCCTCCCGTACCGGGAGCCGACGTTCTACCGATTGCGCTACCAGGTCCGGTCGTGTTGAGATTAATCAGTAGGACAGATTAAGTCACAAAAACGTTACCAATAAATATCAATATAAATCAAGCCTTTTTGTTTTGATACAAATATAAAAACTACAAATCTGATAAAAGAAAAAAAAACGGCTGAGATTCATTGACTATTTAAATACAAAAACGTCCTGTGCATTAAGACGCGTTCATGTTAATGCTACAGCTAACATGATATATTTATATATAAACGATACACATTTTTGTGCATTCAAAGTCCACAGGAAAGTTTAAGATGATATAAAACATCCAAATTTAATGATCCCAGCCAATCGGCTTTCAGTGGGAGCAGGCTGGTCTGGGCATACAGAGCTGAAATCGTCACAAGTTTGCTTCCTTGATTGGGTGAAAGCAAGATTTAGAAAAAGATGTACTCATATTGTGTGTGTTAACGAACCTTAATACAACTTGCTTTGAAAACATTTTTTTTTTCAAATGCTATTTCATTAAGTTTTCATATATGCATTTAAGCATTCGCGTTGGCAAGATAGGGTATTTCAGACCAACATTTGGAAACGAGTGTCATATTTCAATTGGATAATTATTAAACTGAAATATTTATTTTTTTAATTTTAATCAGAAATCTGTAAGTCTAAATAACGTAAGTTTCGATATGTGTGCCTTATTATGCTTGTAATGCATAAAAGGCTAACTCATAACTAGAATAGGTATAATTTTACTGCAATTAAATCTAATACTATATTATGTGTTAATCCTGTTTATATTTACTGAGCAAAACAAATTATTACGTGTAAATGTAGTTTACCGAAATGCTGAGCTACGCCGTTATCTGACATCTGGTCCAAATGATGATAAATGTTTAGCCATAGTTGTTTGGATTCTGTATTTACCTTTTACAGCCGTCAAATCGATCATGGTCATAGGACGCATTAATCAAACACGATACAAAGAGCGCCTGCTGATTCTGATCGTTGTTGGGGAAACTAGAAACGTGTTCAGCGTTATGTGGGTTGAATAAATGATAAGTTGACACCGTGTATACAACTATAAACAACTTAATACACAGGTAGTTATTTTTGCTGTTTATATGTAATTAAAATGGTGAAATAAGGAATGAAATAAAATTCGCAACGCTGGAAATATGTTATTCATTGACAAAGCAGTTTACCAGGCTGTTTACCACTGCCTGAGCATTTGTTTCACCCAGAAATTGGATAGTCGATTTAGGTTGATATAAAATAGTTTGAAATAATTTGTTTCCCAGTCTACTATATTCAAGAGAATTAAAAACTGTATTAAATTTAAACACGAATTGAAAAGAATTTTGTTCTCATATAACATGACTTGCTGGGCTGCATTTTGTATGCAGTACAATAAGGATTAATATCTATCTGCCATATGGAAATATTGCTTGTCAAGAGCAGCTTGCTTCTTCCATAAAACATTTGGTCTTGACCATGTTTGTAATAGACGGTCATTACCATGTACGTAATTCTATGAGGCCTATGATAATATAAATTTTACCAGTTGAAAGAGAAATTTTTCGAAAAAGTTATATCCGGTCGGTCGGTAATTATATATCATGAATCGGGTAAAAAAAAAAAAAAAAAAATTCATTATGAGTATTCGCTAAAATATGTATCTTAATCTACGAAGACAGAAATGATTTATAAATTAAGTTTATATTTAATAAGCTTAATGTACAAATAATTTAAAAATATGTTTATTCGATATAAAATATGCAACGTTACCCATGTCATTCTGTCTCTTGAAAATACAATGGACTGTTTGTTTTTGTTTTTTGAAGTGCATTGTAGCGATCTATTATGATTATGATAGCAACGGTCTAGGTAGAACCACAGGCGCACCGCAAGTCAGCTTAAAGGCCTTTCCACATTAAGTTCTCGCCCCGGAAGGTTCTCTATGGACTGTCTCCACAAGTCTCTGCTATATTCATCCATTGTATCACAATAGAATCCACACAGACCGTTTTTTCCCTAATTGATTTATAATCCGACATTTGTCTATTTGCGTTTTGCGGTTCAATAAGAACCAGCTTTGGTTCCTCTCTAATTACTCGAAGTAAATCCTCTATATCAAAACGTTATAGGCAGGATCACACTAAATGTCACGATGCATTAGACCTGAAACTGATTGCGACAGCACGTGTTATTGGTAACAGATTATTTGAAGAAAAAACAACTTCTGCTCAGAATCGGATGTCTGAAGCTTTATACAAAAGTCTAGTAACTGTGTCAAGTAGAAATATCATCATTTTATAAAAAAAAAATTAACCATGCATCAAAAATAACATATACTTCAAAGAAAATCAAATACGTTTCGTGCACTTCTATTATTGTTTTTTTACATTAATGGGTTAAAAGGCTATAAGCAATATACATCTATTAAATTTTTAATTACTTTGCTGACAATATGTTTCATTTGATAAAAATAAATCTACGCAGTAGAGTTTTTTTCAAGTCTCTGCAACATACCAAAGACAGTGTTTGCACGTCTCTACAACGTACCAATAACAGTCCCTCCAAGACTTTATAATTAAGCAAAGCACCTACATGTCTCTTCAATATACCAATGTCCTTCGCCACAACTCTCGGCAATATACCAATGTCAGCACCGCCTGACGGTCAAAACTGTGACTCCGCTTATTTGCATATGCAAGGTTTGTATGCCAAAGGTTTATCTGAAGTTAGCCATTATCAGGTACCTAGTTTAAGTATACCTTCATAATAAAATGTAGAAAGGTGTGTTTTACCCTTTTTTACATTATACCAAGTGAACATTAATGTGTGTGAATGCAATTGCCTTCATATAGGTTCAATTCTTCCGGCAATGGACATCTATAAAATCAAGTTAATTGAGCAAAAGGTCCATTGTTTTGCCGCCATATCACAGATGACCCAACTCTGACATACTGACCCGGCCGCCACCAGCAGCGGCTCCAAGAAAAAGGGTCGTTACAACGTGCACGGGTCGGGCCAGCGGGTCAATGATATTTATCTGCAAGTATCTGCAATATACCAATGCTGGTCTCTTTCAGTCTCTGCAGTATACAAATGTTCAATGTCAGTCTCTGCAAGTCGCCGCAACATGTCAATGACGTTCTGTGATAGTCTCCAACAGCACAATAGACAGTCTCGACAAGTCTCTGTAATATTCATCCATTATTCCACGATGAAACCCACACAAACCATTAATCCGATTGATTTCTAATTCCATATTTCAATTTCTCTATTTGCGTTTTGCGGTTCAATAAGAACGAGCTATGGTTTCCATCTAATTACTCGAACTATACCCTCCTATACCATAACGTTATAGGCAGGATCCCACTAAATGTCATGATGCATTAGACTGAAAACTGTTGGCGACAGCATGTTTTGAAATCAATATGTGCAGACAGCCCTTGCAATTAGATGATATTTAAGAGAATGACTAGGATTATACAGGTAGAACAATTTTGCAATGCATAAATTTACATTGTAGGTAAAGCAAAGGTACCAATAAAGTTGGGATTTTCTTCAGATTATGTCTGTGTTTTTACAATAAATGTATATTTTGGCTATTCGTCTTAGTGTTATAAATGTAATTAGTTAATAAGTACAAACGACTTATTCAAGTAGATTAGAATCATCTCGTTGTGACAATTCCAATGTGTACCTACACTATAGGGCTAAATCCTTTATTTCTCCCCAAACCCTATATACAAGGTACTCATTAGAATCATATCAATGTCACAATTCCAATGTGTACCTACACTATAGGGCTAAATCCTTTATTTCTCCTCCAAACCCTATATACCTGGTACACATTAGAATCATCTCAATGTGATAATTCCAATGTGTACCTACACTATAGGGCTAAATCCTTTATTTCTCCTCCAAACCCTATATACCTGGTACTCATTAGAATCATCTCAATGTGATAATTCCAATGTGTACCTACACTATAGGGCTAAATCCTTTATTTCTCCTCCAAACCCTATATACCTGGTACTCATTAGAATCATCTCAATGTGATAATTCCAATGTGTACCTACACTATAGGACTAAATCACTTTTTATTCACCAAATTTATATACTGATACCTTTTAGAGTCGTGTCAATGTTAAAACTTCAGTGCGTCCAAATAGATTTTGGTTAAGATTGAAGCAAAACGATATAAGATCTGTTCCATACATACACAACACGGGGTTCACTGTCGTACTTTATTGCTCTGCCCTGAGACTGGGTTATAAACTCATAAAGTATGCATTAGACTCTACTATAATAAAATATGACTAAGACAGTAGGTTATTATCCTTAAATACAAACATAACATGCATAAATCATTCATACTACATTGCTACAGTATACACGTGTGTAATCGACGTACACAGTATGCATATTTATATAATTTTAACACAATGGCGCACGATCATTCGTTTGAAGGATTGGCATTGGGTTTATCGTCCCACCAACAGTATTTCAGTTATCTGGAGACGGTAAGCAATAAGACGTTGATAATTAATAAGTAATCTTAATGGGTGTACTTTTTCAATTAAATATACATATATTCATATACCTTACAAGTAATTACAAATTGTTATGCAAAATGGTTGTGTCATGAGCAGCAAAACGTGTCATATTCGAAGCAAGTTGTAATTCTGGAACCCTATGCAATCACCGACTGCAAGACTGTAAATATAATTGTCGTATTATCTTTATGCGCACAATTATTCCTGGACTATTTATGTTACAGTCGTCTGGGATTTTAACGTACACAAATAATAGAAATTTGGAGAATGCATACTGACATTTGCGCTTATGTTTGGATAGAAACTCTGACGGCTGCAAAGGTGCTATAAAACTTGTCTGAGAACATAAGATTTGTCAGACGTAGTAGTCTGTTCTTTGCTGTTTTTTTACTTTGTGTTGTAATTTTGTAGAATATTACTGTCAAAAAACAGAGGTCTATTTTGAAACCTCATAACATACCAGATGCAAGTGTAAATATATGAACTTCTATTTATTGGGACAGGTCGATCCCAGCTTGTGACACAGTATTCCGACGTTTTCCAAAGAAAACTTCTCTTTGGTTCATGGTATGAATATGACGCATACAGAAAATGTATTGTACCATTTGAAAAAAAGACACGACAGTTACCTATTCTTAACAGACGACATCGTAAACAATTGCGCCAAACAGTTTTCTTCGAATAAAGCAATATTTCGTTAAAAACAGGGTCAACTCCTACGAGGGCAAAACAATAAACATACACAATAAACCTCGAAGCCGAGTAGCGTATTACAGATGACGCAAAGAACCACTTGTTTCCACATTTTACTTTAAAACTATTTCGTCACTATCGAGCCAATTGTTTATTTTTATGACTGACATGACATATGCACATAGCACGAAACCAACCTGCGTAATTCGAGTAATACTATGTTGTAAAGACCATATTTACACATACCAGTTATTTTTGGTAGTTTTAAGCAACTATCTAGTTAAGTTAAAATGGGTTTTAAGCAATAAAATCATAGAAATTTGACTTACTGTGACAAAATCGCCTTAAATAATATTCGAATAATGCAAACAGTTTATATAAACTTTGCTTAAATAAACGACTGGCGGTTGTTTAGATAAAATCAATGTGCATAGGCACCCTGTTTATGAAATTTCATGTGACTAAAATTAGATTGAAACCCGTTTAAATGCCTTTGAATTGCCCAGCCTTTGATCTGCACCGTTTGGCACACCTTTGCTCTAAACTCGAACATTGAGAATCGCAAGTTACCAGAAACGTTATTAGCCTACTCTCTGGTAAGTATCATACTTATAGCGTCTAGGAACAAAACTAGAGTAAACTATTTATTGTAAGTGCTTCATTCACCTCATTTGTGTATTTTTGCTAACATTGTTGAAGCGACAAAAACATGCAGTCGTGTTATCATGTGTGCGACACAATTGCGAAACTGGGTTTCTCCTAGATGTGCGCATTACCCGACTCATGTTTTAACCGACCTACTGAGCGCCGTAGTTAGAATAATAGCTCTGTGGTCTTTGTATTGGTGTAGCTAGGCTCATAAGTGTTTGATCTTGTGTCTGATGCATTTCGTCGATAAAAATAGTAATCTTACCGACTTCCTACTTTGATGGAGGAAGACCCTAGAGACATATGGGTAGAACCACCGGCACACCAGAGGTCAATTAGAAGATCCCTACACGTGCGCGTTTGCGCCACAATTCGAGTCTTGAACTCACGCAGTGAAAGGACTGAGAATTTAGTTTACGACGAGTTGGCCTATTTTAGAAATAAAGTGATAAAATATGGTAGGCAACCGACACGGTTTCACAATAAAGGCAGCGCCACCTCCTTCACCCCTCCCCCACACACAGACATACACCGTCCCCTCTCACAAAGTCACAACAAAGCAATTGCAACAAAAACGATAAAAACGATAAAAATGTTTCTGCATGGTATCTTTTACCAGCACTGTAAGCTGTCACCGTAGTGCCATTTTTCCAATCCGATACTGTCCAGATGAAATCCCGAAATGACCTAATTTGGGGAGTTTTATTGTCAAGCAGTTTACTCCGAATCCGATATAAAGCTGTAATGAGAAAATTAGGGTATGGGAGGAAAACGTGGGAATAAACTAGAGTGGAATTGCATTGCGTTGTCGTGATAAAAAATATAATTAGATTTACAACAGTGGTTGGTTTTATATAATGAACAAAATGGCTGTTTCCTGGAATCGAGTACATATCGCTAAAGCAAATATGAAATGATAGTGAAATGTGTTTCGCCGTTGTTGTTTTACTTTATATAGCTGGTTCGCATACAATAGTCCTAGCATTGCAGAGGAATCGAAAACATCCATTAACAGTATTTTACCAATTTTGGAGATCTTTTAAAACAAAATAAAAATCCCATGAAATTGTAAAACAAAATAAAAAAAGAACAGGTTACGCTTTCTTTATGCAATATTTAAAATGATATTCTGTCGGTGTGCCTGGCGCTCGGCCGACGGATACAATTAGGATAAACATTAACAAGCTGCACGTAATATCCGACAGTGTACCTACACCAAATGCATAAAACAATATTTTTTCCACAGTTTCTGGGAATGTATGCATAATTTCTACATAAACTTATACTTGAGTCTAAGTAAAGACGATTTTGGACACTACCTATATTTGAGACAGTACACATTGCGAAAAAATAACTAGAAGTGTTCATAATGTTCGAATCTATAAATAAGAACGAAAGAGAGCTCTGCTAAAAACAGATACAGACGTCAGCGCGGACTACCCGGATAACGATATAACACGATCTCAAAAGTAAGTTGTCACGTGATTTTCTTAGTTTGAAAATAGCTACCTCTACAGCGTGACTCAAATAGGAAATTCCTGATTGCAATGACGATTGGGGTGTAATGCTTCACTTTCTCACGGATCTAGGGCAACAATGAACAGCATTTTGCATGACATTTTCTGGTAACAATGACTTATTTGGTTATTTGATAAAAATATATGCTCCTAACTGTCGGATAGCAACTTTAGCTACATAATTGTTAACCTTGTACATTGGTCTCCACATTGCATATAAATAACTCAAAGTACGCAATATGCAGTTGTGAACATACGCCAAATTCAATAACATACCAGTTAATTGCATAGAATTACGCCAAATGCAATTATATGCATTAGCAGCAATATGTTGCCTTGATATATTGTCCTAATGACTTAAGATACTGTTTAGCGTCAGCCACTTTACTTACATTCGTTCTTTTTTGTGTGTGTTTTAATATAATGCATCAACACCGATAGGGTCATATTGAGAACCTCAAGCTATTATTGCTACCCCTAGGCATACATCTAGGTAGAACCACGTGAGCAACGCAGATCAGCTGGAATTTAAATATTGATGTCGGGACCAGAAAGTAAGATCGAGTAATTAAAAAACAACGTATGAACATAGACAACAAAAAAGTAACAAGTAACATAAAATATATAGACGTAAAATTCTGGAGCGCGAGTTAGCATCGACGTATAAAAGGAATCCCCACTTATCCGAAGCCGAACTAGCGAAGTTTCACTGTACATCGCATCAACACTGCTACGGTCAAATTGAAGACGACAAGCCATTATTACTGGAAGTTGGCCATTAGACATAAAATCTGGGTAGAACCAATCATGCAGCGCGGATCTGATTGAAGTTCCCGTCACATTAAACCAAGAGTGTGACTCGAACCCCAGCGGTGCGCCGGTGGTTCTACACAGACATTTGTCCGTGTTCTTCATGCACCAGTAATAATTGGGGTCACTACAGCATTACTGTTACGGTGCGATGTACTAAAAATGTGGTTGTTGCCATTGCGCTACAAGTAACACCCATAAGACGCTGCATTAGATTATAACCAACACGGAATGTTGTCGAGTGACATACTTAAGTGATAAGTTTCCGGCTGCTAGTATATGCATTAGACAAAAACATTTGTGCACATATGTTCAAAGTACCTACTTAAGCATCAATAAATATGTCTGTCTAAAATGTCGGATTGTAAAACAATGTTTATCTTGTCATTGTAAACCAATTAACACATTGTTGTTATTGTCTTTGGCTGGAAATTTATGCATAAGGCAAGCATTTTCTTCTTAGCGTGATTAAGTCTGCTTGTTTATAGGATTTATCGTCCCACCAACAGTATTTCAGTTATCTAGAGACGGTGTCCACTTCAAGCAGATATAGTGCTGCCTTCGCGGTGTATATCATGCAGTGAACACCTGGCATGATACCACACCTAGTCTCATTATCTTGACAGCCATTTATGGAAATACCCTTATATTTGCTTGAACTACCATTTTTAACGACTTTGGTATGTCGCGGCCCGGGATCGAACCCGGGACCTCCCATACCTGAAGCTGACGGTTAACCGATTGCGCTGCCAGGTCCGGTGATAAAGTCTGACCCAAACAAGTGTAGATATAGATCAGCTGTCCTCTCTCTCGGAATCGACTGATCAGAATGTGCACTTTTTATTTGCTAAGTCTAAGTGTAAGTATACCAAGCTTCACTGGCATATAGTTGTAAGCCAGTGATAAATTATATTGCTCTAATATAATGTAGCATTTTAAGGGTTAAGTATTCCATAGTTTGCCTGCAGAAAATACATATAACATTATGTTACTCCTGTTTTGGGAAATATCGGCACGATTTCTGCATACATTCATACTTATGTTTGAATAAGATTGATTTTGAACACGATCTTAAAAACAGTCAAAAATGTCAAATAAATTGCTCTATATGTCCATTTTTTCAAATCTATTATTAAGCACAATAGGAGGATATCTGATAAAAATAGCTATTAAGGTCAGAGCTGATTGATTACCCGGATGATTATAGATGAATCGCAGAAGTACGTGGTCAAGTGGTTTTTCTTGTTTTAAAATAGATATCCGTGCAGCATGGCTCAGATTGAATTTACATGTCGAGTAAGTTGTAGTGCTTCATTTTTCCCATTTATGACATGAATAAACAGCACCTAGCATGGACACTTTAGAGTAAGCACACATCCGACTCAGTTGGCGTAGTATAAAGCAAATAGCACATGCCGCGACCGTTGTTGTTCGCAATTAGACCCAAAGGGTCATTAGCGACTACAGAACCAAAGCGTGACTCGATAAATTCTTGTCCCGCTTTTTATCAATTATCTATAGTAGTTATCTCCTAGTCTTAACTTGTATCATTTGTTGATAAACCATATCAGTACTTAGTTATCCTTTTTAACTCCTGTCTTCCTTTTTTGTCGACAAACCATTGTTCTTCTTAGTTATATATTAAAGCCTAATTTTGCAACATTTGTTGATAAACCAAAATAGTTCTAAGTTATCTCTTTGTGATAAACCAAAGAAGTTCTTAGTTATCCATTTAAGTCAATTTTTGCAATATTTGTTGATAAACCAAAGCAGTTCTTAGTTAATCATTTAAGTCTAATTTTGCAACACTTGTTGATAAACCAAAGTAGTTCTTAGTTAACCATTTAAGTCTAATTTTGCAACATTTGTTGATAAACCACAGTTGTTCTTAGTTTTTCCATTTAAGCCTAATTTTACAAGATGTTTTGATAAACCACGGTTGTTCTTAGTTTACTCTTAAAATCTTATCTTGTAGCATTCTCTGTTAAACATAAGTAGATCTTGGTTATCGTCTTAAGCCTTATAATGCTTTTTCATTTGTTGATTAACCATAGAAATCTTTAGTAATCTTTTAAAGCATTATCTTGCAAAATTGTAGATAAACAAAAGTAGTTTTTAGTTATTTCTTTAAGTGTTAATTTGAAACATTGGTTGATGAACAATATAAATACTTAGTTATCTTTTACATGTGTATCATGCTGCACTGGTTAGGTTATTTGAAGCCTGCATTGCTTTGATATATATGTAGATAAACCAAAATCATTCTTAGTCATCATCTTGAGCCATCTGTTGCTTTATTTGTTGATAAACCTGTTGTTTTTGTTGATGATGCTATTGTTGTTATTGCTGCTGCTGTTGCTCATAGTAAACTATTCGACCATTGTCTATTTGTTTATATTTTATAGCAACTCGTCCTTACCTGCTAAAACACTGCAGTGTTAATTACCATCAGCGTTATCGACGTAAAGATAAACAATATAAGTTGATATACCCCCAGGTATACCATAAGCGTTATATACATGAAGATTAGCAATATTAGTTGATATACGTCTAGGCATACCATAAGCGTTATCTACATGAAGATTAACAATATTAGTTGATATACGTTTAGGCATACCATAAGCGTTATCTACGTAAAGATTAACAATATTAGTTGATATACGTTTAGGCATACCATAAGCGTTATCTACGTAAAGATTAACAATATTAGTTGATACACCCCAAGTCAGAACTTTTGACATAAAAAAATGATCTTGTCTAGGTAAATAGTGTAGATCCAGATCAGTCAGCATCTCATCAGGACCGTGTGTAGCCACTCCTGTGCAGGAGCTACTACAACAAGATATTTGTAAGTATTTAGCGCGTGCGGACGTTTATCTATCCACGCATTTCATTTAGCTCCCTTGTCGGACCGTCCCAAGGCGGTAACTGTTGGGTTTACGCTTTTTGTACTGACTCGTCGCATATTTGCTCTTACTTTAACATTTGTCTTGCATGTAAATACCTTTGTCCTGCACCTTTTCAAATTTCGGTAGATGTTGCAGTGGTCATAGGACTTGTCATATTTCCTTATTCGTGATTACAACGATGTTACATGTGCAGTGTAACGGTCGTTAAAGTATCTCCGTGCATGTAAGCTATGTTGTCATTTAATTCACCCTACAAAGGGTAATTTGCGTGTGTGGCAGTTCGCCCGTGTATTATGCGTGTGCGACAGTTCGCCCGTGTAATATGCTTGTGCGGCAGTTCGCCCATGTCATATGCTTGTGCGACAGTTCGCCCATGGCATATGCTTGTGCGACAGTTCGCCCTAGTAATATGCCTGTGCGGCAGTGCGCCCATGTATTTTGCGTGTGCGACAGTTCGCCCGTGTAATATGCTTGTGCGGCAATTCGCCCGTGTAATTTGCGTGTGTGGCAGTTCGCCCGTGTTATATGCGTGTGCGACAGTTCGCCCGTGTAATATGCTTGTGCGACAGTTCGCCCGTGTAATTTACGTGTGCGACAGTTCGCCCGTGTAATATGTTTGTGCGGCGATTCGCCCGTGTAATTTGCGTGTGAGGCAGTTCGCCCGTGTTATATGCGTGTGCGACATTTCGCCCGTGTAATTTGCGTGTGGCGGTTCGACCATGTCATATGCTTGTGCGACAGTTCGCCCATGTCATATGCTTGTGCGACAGTTCGCCCGTGTAATATGCGTGTGCGGCTGTTCGCCCATGTATTTTGCGTGTGCGACAGTTCGCCCGAGTAATATGCTTATGCGGCAATTCGCCCGTGTAATTTGCGTGAGTGGCAGTTCGCCCATGTTATATGCGTGTGCGACAGTTCGCCCGTGTAATTTGCGTGTGTGTCGGTTCGCCCATGTATTATGCGTGTGCGGCAGTTCGCCCATGTAATATGCATGTGCGGCAGTTCGCCTGTGTAATATGCTTGTGCTGCAGTTCGCCCATGTATTATGCGTGTGCGGCAGTTCGCCCGTGTAATATGCTTGTGCGGCAGTTCGCCCGTGTATTATGCGTGTCCGGCAGTTCGCTCATGTGATATGCTTGTGCGGCAGCTCGCCCATGTATTATGCGTGTGCGGCAGTTCTTCCACTTAATATGCGCGCGCGGCAGTTCGCTCATGTATTATGCATGTGCGGTTGTTCACCCATGAATTTTTGCGTTCATCCACGCATTATGCGTGTGCGGGCGTTCACCCATGTATTATGTGTGCAGATGTTCACCCCTAAATTTTGCGTGTTTCGATACGTAACTTTGATTTTTGTCGACTCTATTAACAAAATGGCAACTAAGAATGTTCCACCTCCCTGGAAAATATAATCACGAATCTGTTGTTCTGTTTATTCATAGTTTGTATTCCTGACACTTGCCGAGGAAGTGGCAACGATGAGTTGTGACACAAAGTGGTTTCTCACGCCTACCTTGTTGAAATGTACACCGTTCTATGTCACATTATGCTGTTTCTAGTTTCTTCATGAACAATATTTATATACCAGGTACTTGATAAAATATCATCTAGAATATGGGTTGTATTGCATAATTTATCACGCTACCCTGTAAACAACAAAGCATTGTTATTATACCAAAGAGAAAGTAAATGATCTACTTTTACAAGGTCAACGTAAGATTTTATGCTACCTGTCATATAATATATAGATTATGCCATAAACTATGTTGTGGCTTTTGTTTGTTTTGCTTTTGAACAACGGTTATATACTGGAAGGCAAATTAACAAGATACGGCAAACACTAAATGGATTTTTCGACCGACCTGGATATTTTGTGAAGTTGAGTGTTACAAAGTGGTTATACATAGCACTTAGTAGCTTTACAATACTGCCTGGTATTCGGAGTCACAAATTTGTATATACTTTATCCACTCTTCTTGGAAATATGTTTAATATTTAAACGTATGTTGAGGCATGCTATTTTGGACATAAAATACTAAAAATTTAGTATTTTTGTTATGGCACCTTTTCCGAGTTACAGTTGTGTATCAACAGCATGTTTTCTAAAGCATTTTTATCCTGAATCGCATGTATACAATTCTACTACAATTCAATTGTGATTTGCCCTTGTTAAAAATTGTTGTGTGTAAAATGTTGCTTGATTCGCTTCCTATGTAAATGTTTTATACCAGAGTATATTATCTTTTATGATTCTACAAGAAACATTGTGTTTGCAATGCGTTGATTGCCTTCTTCGTGTCTCTTTTTCGCCAAATATAAATATATGTCAACAATGACTTAGATTCAGTTTATTGTTATCAACTGTTTTTTTCTTCATAAACTGTTTTATGTAAAAATATTAAAGTATATGTCTTAA
Organism: Sinonovacula constricta; assembly: GCA_007844125.1. Lineage (NCBI taxonomy): Eukaryota > Metazoa > Mollusca > Bivalvia > Cardiida > Solecurtidae > Sinonovacula > Sinonovacula constricta. The sequence goes on from CM017568.1 coordinate 15,886,486, forward strand.
TATGCCTTATCCTCTACTTCAGCAATACTTATAAAACTAAATTTATTGCCCATCCCCCACTCCCCTTGTTACAAAATACAGTAATGTCAAAAGTCTGTTTGCTATTGCGTTCATACGTCGTTCAGACTGATATTTTGTATCATAAGAAGCATTGCTAAAATTCTACTACAACATAAGTGTCATTTTTACCTGTAAAATAAAAACACTAAACAGGCGCCAACAAATCAAATGATTAAATAGCAATCATCGCCCACATACACAAACACACACATATTAACAATCACCATAGAGCATTATCAAAACAATCATAAAAAAAACTTACCTTTGACAAACCCCAAACGGATTGACAATTCTACCTAGAAAGCAAAAGAGCGCCAAACTATCAAAAGGAACAATAATTTCCAGCGATAATCGTCGGTGTCCCGGTAAGTCACTATTGCAATCGAGAATGAAACGAATAATACACCGATTTGCAGTTGGTTGGGAACATTGGTTGGGAACACTATTGGAACAGTCCTTTACATCCAAAAACAGTTCACTATAGCACACACATTATCTGTCGACTGACTTGCAGCAGTGAGCGGACATGGAACAAGGTGTTCATACGACTAGATCGGGGGGAGTGATCGAGGGGTGGGGGAATCACTGGCAAAGAGAACACAGGGAAAATTCCGATACAATCGCGACAGACTTACAGCTGCAGAAGCATTCGCCATTAGGTCTACTTGTCTGTGTTTTTGCGTCCGTTCGTCAGTCGTTAGTTTTACCTGTATATGATTATGCGTCCGTGCGACAGTCGCTAGTTTTACGTGTTTATGCGTCCGTGCGTCATCGCTAGTTTTACGTGTTTATGCGTCCGTGCGTCACTCGCTAGCCTTACGTGTTTATGCGCTCGTGCGTCACTCGCTAGTTTTAAATGTTTATGCGTCCGTGCGTCATTCGCTAGTTTAACGTGTTTATGTGTCCGTGCGTTAGTAGCTAATTTTACGTGTATGTGTATATGCGTCTGTGCGTCAGGCGCTGGTTTTACGTGTTTATGCGTCCGTTCGTCATTCGCTAGTTTTTCCTGTATATGTTTATGCGTCCGTGCGTCAGTCGCTAGTTTTACGTGTTAATGCGTCCGTGCGTCAGTCGCTAGTTTTTCCTGTATATGTTTATGCGTCCGTGCATCCGTCGCTAGTTTTTCCAGTATATGTTTATGCGTCCGTGCATCAGTCGCTAGTTTTACGTGTTTATGCGTCCGTGCGTCAGTCGCTAGTTTTTCCTGTATATGTTTATGCGTCCGTGCATCCGTCGCTAGATTTTCCTGTATATGTTTATGCGTCCGTGCATCAGTCGCTAGTTTTACGTGTTTATGCGTCCGTGCGTCAGTCGCTAGATTTTCCTGTATATGTTTATAAGTCCGTGCATCAGTCGCTAGTTTTACGTGTTTATGCGTCCGTGCGTCAGTCGCTAGTTTTTCCTGTATATGTTTATGCGTCCGTGCATCAGTCGCTGGTTTTACGTGTTTATGCGTACGTGCGTTAGTCGCTAGTTTTTCCTGTATATGTTTATGCGTCCGTGCATCAGTCGCTAGTTTTACGTGTTTATGCGTCCGTGCGTCAGTCGCTAGTATTACGTGTTTATGCGTCAGTCGCTAGTTTTACGTGTATGTGTTTATGCGTCCGTGCGTCAATTGCTAGTTTTTCCTTTATTTGTTTATGCGTCCGTGGGTCAGTCACTAGTTTTACGTGTTTATGCGTCCATGCGTCAGTCGCTAGTTTTACTTGTATGTGTTTATGCGTCCGTGCGTCAGTCGCTAGTTTTACATGTATATGCGTCCGTGCGTCAGCCGCTAGTTTTACGTGTTTGTGCATTCGTGCGTCAGTCTTCGCTATTACCTGTCGGTGTTTATGCATTCGGTCGTCAGTCCCCTCTTCAGCTTGTTTGTGTTTATGCATTCGTGCGTCAGTCCCCGCTATTATCTGACAGTGTTTATGCATTCGTGCGTCAGTCCCCTCTTCAACTTGTTTGTGTTTATGCATTTGTGCGCCAGTCCCCGCTATTGCCTGTCGGTGTTTATGCATTCATGCGTCAGTTCCCTCTTTAGCCTGTTTGTGTGTATACATTTGTGCGCCAGTACCCGCAATTGCCTGTCGGTGTTTATGCATCCATGCGTCAGTTCCCTCTTTGGCCTGTTTGTGTTTATGCATTTGTGCGTCAGTCCCTGCTATTGCCTGTCGGTGTTAATGCATTCGTGCGTCAGTCCCTGCTATTGCCTGTCGGTGTTTATGCATTCATGCGTCAGTCACCGCTATTACCTGTCTGTTTTCATGTACCCGTTTGTCAGTTTTGCTAGTGTGTAAACATCTTTTTTCTAAATCCGAATTGATTTCTAGTAATGTTTATAAGTAAGGTTGCAACAGAATGTTGGCTTCCGCCTGAGTTTGCCTGACAAGTATTTCTCGATGTTTACTGCGATTTGTTGGTGGGGCAATATAACGTAAGTGAATACTTGAATTAAGGATCGCCATAGTGCAAAAGCGGCCTACTTATGTTATCTACTTTGAATAATTTGAATGTTTGTTTGATTGTTTGTTGGGTTTATCTCGTCACCAACAGTATTTTAGTTATCTGGAGACGGTGTCCTCTTGAAGCAGATATAGTGCTGCCTTCACTGTGTATAGCATTCTGCGAACACTTGGCATGATACAACACCCAGTCACATTATCATGACATCAGATCAATCAGTCGTGGAACTATCCTTATATGTGCTTGAGCGTTAACAAGGGATCAATGCCACTAGCATTTTAAGCGACTTTGGTATGTCGCGGCCCGGGATCGAACCCGGGGCCTCCCGTACCTGGAGCAGACGCTCTACCGATTGCGCTACCAGGTCCGGTAAGTATGAATGTAATGAGGCAAATGATGATAATCAACTGAAACAATACTACATACGGGCCGGTTTGGAGTCAAAACAGGAAATGACTTAAGTGGTTCTTAAGTGGGTATTCACGTCATCAGCGTCAGGCGATGTCACGCGTGTATGAGTCATACTTAAGTGGGTCACTCCTTCTTGAAGTGGTTATTGACGTCACGCGATCGAGTACCAACGCCACTTTAAAATGACGGTTATTTTAAATCGAACCAATGAGACGTCACTTCAGCGGACCGACGCTACGCGGTAACGACGAGTACGTTTTTAAAACGATTGGTCGAATGTCAATAACTTTCCTCTCAGCGTTTAAATTCATTGGCGATAGCGCGTCTATCGTACGTTAAATGGTCCGTTAACCTCAAGTACCACTTAACGTCTTTATTTAAGAAACGCCCAGAGCCGTCACGAGTCATACGTTTTAAATCGCGCACGCTTACGTTATTATGTTATCAGACATTATATAAGATTATATTTAGAAGATATCATCGAACGAGTAAGTATTTTTTATCATATTTGTAATTAAATATTTAATAATACTACACACTAATAAATATACATTTATACTATACTACACACAATCATTATAAGTGGGGGCACACACAAAACCCGGATACTAGTAAAGCGAGTTAATGATGTCCTATTGTTACAGTGTACTTAAAGCTCTTAGTGATACACTCATTCTGAACTCAGTGAATATCGACGGTCAACTGGTTATTTATTATACATGTATTTCCTGGTCAGGGCATTATATTGAAATATATTCATCTTACGTTACATATAAAGCAGCTTTAATTTTCACATTTTATTGTATGTACTTGTATTTCCTGATTATATCGAGAAATATATTTGTCATGTGTTACATTTTCGATCAGCGATTTAACAGATTCTATTCAATTATGAACATTTTGGCTGATAAAACAATACAGAGTGCGTGTATGTACATTCAGCAATAGTGTATTAAACAACACCAGCCACAAAGTTATACATCAGTTTTTAGATGAAAAAAAGAGAAGTTTACTTTAGTATTTTCTATATGCACTAATCACGTTTGAACGGAAATACAATGTGCCAATATGTTTTTTCTTGCTGTTTATTAACCTTTAAATAATAAAAGTAAAAAAAAAAATAGAATATACATTTTATTGTTTTAGTTTACAGTATAAATAAACAGAATGGGAATATAAAACATTATTGTAGAGTTAAACACTGTCATACTACCATTATTCAGTAAGTAAACCCTGCCTGAACATTTCTTTTTAATTACTCCAATATTTGTTTCAATTTTTGTAGTTCATTATTAAGTTCTCCTATCTTCCTTTCAACGACAGTTATCTGTGCGCGTATCTCAATCTGAAAAATAATATTTAAGTATATCTTAACTATTAAATAAATAAATGTATGATCTATTTACACTAGAAAAAAAGTTTAATGAGACATTATTACTTGGAAGATGTGACATATAAATAAATAAAAAGATTGAACTAAATACATTATTATCTTCCTTATATATCAATTCAGTCCTTTCTAGGATAAAAACAGCAACAACAACAACAATGTCGTCGAGTTTTATAAATAGCTAAAATAAATGCGTGAATAAATCATATTATCGAAAGTATTACATGATACATACATTTACTAAAGTTAAAAAAAAAAATCACTTACCAACTTTACTTCACTTTCATAATGTATGGACGACATGTCCATACTACTTATGACGTCTCTAGTTGTACATAAACTATCATTTGGTGTTGATGTCTACAATAATAAAAGATATAAAAATGTAGTCCGACAAATGTTCATTACAACTTACGTATATTGGTATGCATTTACCAAATAGATCATAACATATACATGTAATATAAAAAATAAAAATTTTCATAATCTGATAACTCGGAAACTAGTTCAGTGACCTGTTTGTTTTACACCTATTTATTCTATAATTTAAACCTCTATATAACATTAAAAATCACATATAAAATGGAGTACAGTACTTACTTCGAAGTTTAATTTTTTCCTCTCCGGTATTACTACAGTCACTACTTTTGGTGTTTCATTCTGTAAGTATAATAAGTACAATGTATACACATACCATTAACATGTACTAGTAATACGATGAATACTAATAACATGTATCAAACCTATATTAGCTCATAAAAATGTAACACGATTTTGTAAGTATTATGTCGCAATTAATTATTTTTCCTTCACAGTACACCATTCCAAATAACGTGTGCATAGTATTATAATAAAAATATCACAACATGAATAAATATATTACTTCTGAAGCCATTGTTGTTGTGTCAAAGAATGTGATATAAATTTGTGCGAAAAGCTATAAATCGCTGATCAGTTTGCGGATTTCCTGAGTCCAAGTCAATAGCCATATTCCGGTCATTTTCCGATTTGACCATTAATAATGTTGACCTCTTTATACAACAGAATTACAATTAAATAGATCTACATAAAAAGGGTTATGATGAAAGGTAAATAATCTAGTATTCACGTATTTATTTATTTTTATTTTTTTTATTTATTTATTTTTTTTACTGACAGAGGTCGCTCCGTTAAATTCATCTCTATACTAGACTAGAGGATTGACCACTGTGTAGGGGATTGTGCCTCCGTAAAATAGTTCCGCTAAGGATTTGCGATATATTAAACTTACGTCAAATATACCATTTATGTGTATACGATTAAAAAGTTAACTGTATATTATTACTTAAAATGTATATCCGCTACATTTAGTTTATTCACTTGGAGCGATTAGCAAATGTTAACAGCAGGTCGATCTTTTCTACTTTCACTTTCTCTTTTAGTGCTGTCTCATGATGCCTAGCGCGTAAGTACAAAGGTCAGTAAGACCGGTGTTTATATATGGCGCTGTATATCGTTGAGCGCATCGAATGAGGCAAATTTTGAATTCCGGTATTAATCCGAATACGCGTTTCAAGAAACGTTACATGTACTTTTACGATTATACTTATACGCTGTATTACGTTTAGAATAAAGTGTGACACCGTTAACTCTAGACCCGATGTAAATTCTCTATTCGATTGATTATACAATATATATATATATAATTTTAGCTCTTCAAAGTCATACTTTTGAATGAATAAATAGAATGAATTGTCAAATACATATACCTATAATAATTATTATAACTATTTCCAACGTCTCGAATATAAAAGGTGAAATACAAACGACCTTGTTTTTCCTTAGTTTAGTCACTACAAAGTGAGCATCACAATTGCAATCTGATTATATGGACCAAAACATTACCACCACTACCTCAACCACCGCCACCTCCACCACAAAACACACAACCACCACCACCTTCACCACCACCACCTTCACCACCACACCCACCACCACCACCACTGCAATCTCCACCACCGCAGCCACCACCACCGCCGTCACCTCCACCACCGATGCCACCATCGCCTCCATCAACACCGCCACCACCTCCACCACCACCATCAGCGCTACCTCCACCGCCACCACCACCAACGTCATCACAACTACCACCTCCACCACTTCCATTACCACACTCAACACCATCATCGCATCCACCACCGCCACCACCACCGCCACCACCACCGCCACCAACACCAGCGCTACCTCCACCGTCACCACCACCAACGCCATTACCACCACCACCTTCACCACTTCCATTACCACACTCAACACGACCACCGCATCCACCCCCGCCACCACCACCGCCACCACCACCAGCGCTACCTACACCGACACTACCACCAACGCCATCACCACCACCACCTCCACCACTTCCATTACCACACCCAACACCGCCACCACCAACCACTCCACCACCTTCACCACCACCAATACCACCTTCACCGCCACCATCACCACTACCACCATTACCGCCGCCACCACGATTGACAACATATACCGTATATTTCTCTTCTTCTAAATTAATTTGCAATGAAAAAACTAATGGAGTTTTTTAAAAGTATTCTTTTTTTTTCACAGAACCGGACACACGTTTTACTGCTCCCGATGCAAATCCAAGTTTTCGCCCTACGCCTCCTACGCCAGACACATTGAAACGCACGCGGCGCCTCCAAGAAAACGCATGTTACATATGTGCAATATCAACCTATCACATGTATGTTATAAATTGTTTAACAGATTACATTTATGTCGTTCATGGTTTGTATGATAACCTAGCTAGTCACCCATGATAAATTATTTAACAACTAATAGGCAAAATAAATACAGGCGGTCTGGCGGCCCAATTTATCTGCTAAGTATATATTGGTCCACATGTACACGCAAACACACAACACATACATATTCTTTTAATTAATCTGCTAATGACCGACTAGATTTTTCGAAAAACTAAAACTTGTTAGGGACATTTTAGCCCACCCCCTCTCTCACTTCCATTCTCCGCATTAATAAGCATCAATGTCCAACAGTGAAAATTTATATATATTTTTTTTATCATACTACGAGCATAGTTTTTTTCCAGCTTAAATTAACATGTAAACAATTTACTGTCGATTTATCAGCTTGCGTGTTTTAACATGAATTGCATTCCGCATTATTTCTGGGGACAGGAATAATCAAACAGGGAGATTACTGTGATGGGAATCTTGTTATTTGGCTTATATACAATAAAACCGTCTTAGTATACATTTATGTTTCTGTTTTATTTTTTACCCATTTCTGCCATCGATACAATACATTCGTTTGCGTCTTCTTTTAACGCATGGCATCAATGTTTTTTTTTCTTGTCAGATTATGTTCTTTTACTTTACCCAGTCACAAAAGACCACTTGTGCTTACCACTAGACGTTACTTAGACAGTAAAATGTTAAAGAGTGATGGATGAGAGATAAAAAATATAATTTCAGATTGGGAGGATGAGAGAAAAAGAGCAGCAGCAGCAACAACAACACAACTTGCGTTTAAAATAGTTTTAACAGTAACTTAAAAAGTAAAAACATAAGACTTATATTAAAATAAAGAGCACGAAATAATGGTCCGTCTTTCTGTTCGTCCGTAATGCTTTCTTATGTAGATCCATAAAGTTGGTATCCACCATTTTTTGACAACACCTTTTGTTCTCAAACATTTAATGCATTCCGCATTATTTCTGGGGACAGGAATAATCAAACAGGTAGATTACTGTGATGGGAATCTTGTTATTTTGCTTATGTACAATAAAACCTTCTTAGTATAAATTTATGTTCCTATTTATTTTTTGTCCCCTTTTCTGTTATTGATACAATACATTCGTTTGCGTCTTCTTTAACGCCTGGCATCAATGTTTTGTCTTGTCAGATTATGTCCTTTTACTTTACCCAGTCACAAAAGAACATTTGTGCGTACGTCTAGAGGTTACTTATACAGTAAAATATTAACAAGTGATGAATGAGAGATAATAAATATAATTCCAGATTGGGGAGAATGTGAGAAAAAGAAAAGCAGCAGCAGCAGCAACAACACAACTTGCGTTTTTAAAATAGTTTTAACAGTAACTTACAAGTAAGAACATAAGTCTTATATTAAAAATAAAGAGCACAAAATAATGGTCCGTCTGTCTGTTCGTGCGTAATGCTTCCTAATGTAGATCCATAAATTTCGTATCCACCATTTTTGACAACGCATTTTGTTCTTAAACATCCAATTAATTAAATGTTAGCTAAAAAAAAAAGCAAAATGCTATCTATTGATGCCCCCACGTGATAACAGTAGGCTCCGCACTTCAGAGTGGCATCAATAATAGACGCCTAGTAGATAAACGGTGCATTAGAAACACTAGCGTTTTTTTTTCTTTATCGTGTATGATTTAAATATAAATTAAGTTAATGAACGGCTAAAAATTTAACATTTTAAGCTCTATATTAATAAATTGAAAGTCTACTTAATTTCTACGTGTAAGACTGCGTGACATAAAATATATATATATATATGGAACAATTTACCATCCTCTGCAGTAATGCACTCACAGTGCAACGCTTCGAAGCTCTACTATAATACTGGTAACAACAGCTAAGAAAGCTCGACTATAAGCAGGGAAATAATAGTAGCCGGAAATTACCAGTAAATGACCACGAATGATGCATTCAGCCGCATTCAGCCGCATAAGGGGAAAATGTGTTCATAGCTTTAAAATGGTTCCATTATTACTACGATTCACCCCCTAGTTATATTCGTAGAAAAGGGCAGAGTGATCCGAATGACTGAAACGCTTCCGCCGGAAGTGCTCGGAGGGGTGTGGCTAAAGTTATCATGTCACGGAGGCGGGTATTAATACGGCAACGAATGTTTATTCGATTAGAGAACCTTTGCTAGTGAGATCGTCTTTTTTCTCTCGATGTACAAAATGGAATCTTCGCACCCGGACGTAGCGATATCATTAACAGGAAAGGTAATGGTGACAGAGACGTATGTCACTGAGTATATGAAATGGTGGATGAAACCGATTCCGGAGAGAGGGCCCAAACCATCAGCTGTGATTAATAATTTCTCCAACAAAGACATATGGCGAAAAGGTCCGCGAGACATATCGATTCATCCGATTGTGCCTACTGTCTTCCATAAAGAAGCATAATTCCGCTATGTTTTGGTGTATTCACAAAAGCGGCTTTAACGGGGCCAAAGTACGTCTCATCATGATATCATATCTGCAGTGTTTTTTTTAAAACAACTAATCTGGATGGATAAACTGGATAAGGGTTTAAAATAAAACGTAAGACATATCGAACCAAAACTTTTTAACGGATAAATAAAATGTCGAATATACCTAAAATCATGATCACTATTTTCTACGTCTCAAAATAAAAGGTAAAATACGAAGACATTTTCATTTTTATTGTATGGACCAAATCACCAGCACTACCACCACTGACGCCGCCGCCGTAGACATATACACGGTACAGGCCGCCGCCGCCGCCGCCGCAGCAGACAGAGGATACCTCATACCTAGGATTTGTTAACGCCATCGCTGCCGCCGCCGTCGCGGACAGACGATTACTTCACGTCGCCGCCGCCGCCGCCGCCGCCGCCGCCGCCGCATACAGAGGATAACTTCACGGCGCCGCAGCCGCCGCCGCATACAGAGGATAACTTCACGGCGCCGCAGCCGCCGCCGCATACAGAGGATAACTTCACGGCGCCGCAGCCGCCGCCGTTCACGGCGCCGCAGCCGCCGCCGCATACAGAGGATAACTTCACTTACCGACACCAATGTTTATTAAATTTTAAACATGTTAACGTATTATGATACAAAGCAGCTTGGCTGTTTCAATATCAAAAATGCACATTTAAAGATTTGTATGAGTTGTGTTGTCATTTTAGTAATGTAATACATATAATTTGGAAATACTTGCAGCTTCTATCTTAAATCTTTCTGTGTTGAAACTAACGTGGACTTATTATATTCTACAGTTACATAAATATTAAAGTGTTGAATTTGGATTATATTACTAATATTCGTGTATTGTTCTATCTTTGGATTATTTCAACTGTGCTTATCTACGAGGACATTCTACCAGTAACTGTTCAGGATTATTCGACGCTGGATTATTTGTTGCATTGTTAAAGGGTCACTTCCTAAAGGGACAAACTGTAAGTTAATATTTATTTTGCCTTCTGAAATTTTGTTTCATTTATTTGTTATTGTTTTATTTAGCCATATTTTTAATTATTTTTCAAATAAAACATTATTGTAACAGTTTGTTGCTGGCTTGTTCTTTCTGTTACACCATTTCGTCGTTAAGTAAACGTGCCACTTTATAAATATACTTATATAGCGCGACAGATCGTAACAGGCTGCGGCGCCGTGAAGTTATCCTCTGTATGCGGCGGCGCCTGCGGCGCCGTGAAGTTATCCTCTGTATGCGGCGGCGGCTGCGGCGCCGTGAAGTTATCCTCTGTATGCGGCGGCGGCGGCGGCGGCGGCGGCGGCGACGTGAAGTAATCGTCTGTCCGCGACGGCGGCGGCAGCGATGGCGTTAACAAATCCTAGGTATGAGGTATCCTCTGTCTGCTGCGGCGGCGGCGGCGGCGGCCTGTACCGTGTATATGTCTACGGCGGCGGCGTCAGTGGTGGTAGTGCTGGTGATTTGGTCCATACAATAAAAATGAAAATGTCTTCGTATTTTACCTTTTATTTTGAGACGTAGAAAATAGTGATCATGATTTTAGGTATATTCGACATTTTATTTATCCGTTAAAAAGTTTTGGTTCGATATGTCTTACGTTTTATTTTAAACCCTTATCCAGTTTATCCATCCAGATTAGTTGTTTTAAAAAAAACACTGCAGATATGATATCATGATGAGACGTACTTTGGCCCCGTTAAAGCCGCTTTTGTGAATACACCAAAACATAGCGGAATTATGCTTCTTTATGGAAGACAGTAGGCACAATCGGATGAATCGATATGTCTCGCGGACCTTTTCGCCATATGTCTTTGTTGGAGAAATTATTAATCACAGCTGATGGTTTGGGCCCTCTCTCCGGAATCGGTTTCATCCACCATTTCATATACTCAGTGACATACGTCTCTGTCACCATTACCTTTCCTGTTAATGATATCGCTACGTCCGGGTGCGAAGATTCCATTTTGTACATCGAGAGAAAAAAGACGATCTCACTAGCAAAGGTTCTCTAATCGAATAAACATTCGTTGCCGTATTAATACCCGCCTCCGTGACATGATAACTTTAGCCACACCCCTCCGAGCACTTCCGGCGGAAGCGTTTCAGTCATTCGGATCACTCTGCCCTTTTCTACGAATATAACTAGGGGGTGAATCGTAGTAATAATGGAACCATTTTAAAGCTATGAACACATTTTCCCCTTATGCGGCTGAATGCGGCTGAATGCATCATTCGTGGTCATTTACTGGTAATTTCCGGCTACTATTATTTCCCTGCTTATAGTCGAGCTTTCTTAGCTGTTGTTACCAGTATTATAGTAGAGCTTCGAAGCGTTGCACTGTGAGTGCATTACTGCAGAGGATGGTAAATTGTTCCATATATATATATATATTTTATGTCACGCAGTCTTACACGTAGAAATTAAGTAGACTTTCAATTTATTAATATAGAGCTTAAAATGTTAAATTTTTAGCCGTTCATTAACTTAATTTATATTTAAATCATACACGATAAAGAAAAAAAACGCTAGTGTTTCTAATGCACCGTTTATCTACTAGGCGTCTATTATTGATGCCACTCTGAAGTGCGGAGCCTACTGTTATCACGTGGGGGCATCAATAGATAGCATTTTGCTTTTTTTTTTAGCTAACATTTAATTAATTGGATGTTTAAGAACAAAATGCGTTGTCAAAAATGGTGGATACGAAATTTATGGATCTACATTAGGAAGCATTACGCACGAACAGACAGACGGACCATTATTTTGTGCTCTTTATTTTTAATATAAGACTTATGTTCTTACTTGTAAGTTACTGTTAAAACTATTTTAAAAACGCAAGTTGTGTTGTTGCTGCTGCTGCTGCTTTTCTTTTTCTCACATTCTCCCCAATCTGGAATTATATTTATTATCTCTCATTCATCACTTGTTAATATTTTACTGTATAAGTAACCTCTAGACGTACGCACAAATGTTCTTTTGTGACTGGGTAAAGTAAAAGGACATAATCTGACAAGACAAAACATTGATGCCAGGCGTTAAAGAAGACGCAAACGAATGTATTGTATCAATAACAGAAAAGGGGACAAAAAATAAATAGGAACATAAATTTATACTAAGAAGGTTTTATTGTACATAAGCAAAATAACAAGATTCCCATCACAGTAATCTACCTGTTTGATTATTCCTGTCCCCAGAAATAATGCGGAATGCATTAAATGTTTGAGAACAAAAGGTGTTGTCAAAAAATGGTGGATACCAACTTTATGGATCTACATAAGAAAGCATTACGGACGAACAGAAAGACGGACCATTATTTCGTGCTCTTTATTTTAATATAAGTCTTATGTTTTTACTTTTTAAGTTACTGTTAAAACTATTTTAAACGCAAGTTGTGTTGTTGTTGCTGCTGCTGCTCTTTTTCTCTCATCCTCCCAATCTGAAATTATATTTTTTATCTCTCATCCATCACTCTTTAACATTTTACTGTCTAAGTAACGTCTAGTGGTAAGCACAAGTGGTCTTTTGTGACTGGGTAAAGTAAAAGAACATAATCTGACAAGAAAAAAAACATTGATGCCATGCGTTAAAAGAAGACGCAAACGAATGTATTGTATCGATGGCAGAAATGGGTAAAAAATAAAACAGAAACATAAATGTATACTAAGACGGTTTTATTGTATATAAGCCAAATAACAAGATTCCCATCACAGTAATCTCCCTGTTTGATTATTCCTGTCCCCAGAAATAATGCGGAATGCAATTCATGTTAAAACACGCAAGCTGATAAATCGACAGTAAATTGTTTACATGTTAATTTAAGCTGGAAAAAAAACTATGCTCGTAGTATGATAAAAAAAATATATATAAATTTTCACTGTTGGACATTGATGCTTATTAATGCGGAGAATGGAAGTGAGAGAGGGGGTGGGCTAAAATGTCCCTAACAAGTTTTAGTTTTTCGAAAAATCTAGTCGGTCATTAGCAGATTAATTAAAAGAATATGTATGTGTTGTGTGTTTGCGTGTACATGTGGACCAATATATACTTAGCAGATAAATTGGGCCGCCAGACCGCCTGTATTTATTTTGCCTATTAGTTGTTAAATAATTTATCATGGGTGACTAGCTAGGTTATCATACAAACCATGAACGACATAAATGTAATCTGTTAAACAATTTATAACATACATGTGATAGGTTGATATTGCACATATGTAACATGCGTTTTCTTGGAGGCGCCGCGTGCGTTTCAATGTGTCTGGCGTAGGAGGCGTAGGGCGAAAACTTGGATTTGCATCGGGAGCAGTAAAACGTGTGTCCGGTTCTGTGAAAAAAAAAGAATACTTTTAAAAAACTCCATTAGTTTTTTCATTGCAAATTAATTTAGAAGAAGAGAAATATACGGTATATGTTGTCAATCGTGGTGGCGGCGGTAATGGTGGTAGTGGTGATGGTGGCGGTGAAGGTGGTATTGGTGGTGGTGAAGGTGGTGGAGTGGTTGGTGGTGGCGGTGTTGGGTGTGGTAATGGAAGTGGTGGAGGTGGTGGTGGTGATGGCGTTGGTGGTAGTGTCGGTGTAGGTAGCGCTGGTGGTGGTGGCGGTGGTGGTGGCGGGGGTGGATGCGGTGGTCGTGTTGAGTGTGGTAATGGAAGTGGTGAAGGTGGTGGTGGTAATGGCGTTGGTGGTGGTGACGGTGGAGGTAGCGCTGGTGTTGGTGGCGGTGGTGGTGGCGGTGGTGGTGGCGGTGGTGGATGCGATGATGGTGTTGAGTGTGGTAATGGAAGTGGTGGAGGTGGTAGTTGTGATGACGTTGGTGGTGGTGGCGGTGGAGGTAGCGCTGATGGTGGTGGTGGAGGTGGTGGCGGTGTTGATGGAGGCGATGGTGGCATCGGTGGTGGAGGTGACGGCGGTGGTGGTGGCTGCGGTGGTGGAGATTGCGGTGGTGGTGGTGGTGGGTGTGGTGGTGAAGGTGGTGGTGGTGAAGGTGGTGGTGGTTGTGTGTTTTGTGGTGGAGGTGGCGGTGGTTGAGGTAGTGGTGGTAATGTTTTGGTCCATATAATCAGATTGCAATTGTGATGCTCACTTTGTAGTGACTAAACTAAGGAAAAACAAGGTCGTTTGTATTTCACCTTTTATATTCGAGACGTTGGAAATAGTTATAATAATTATTATAGGTATATGTATTTGACAATTCATTCTATTTATTCATTCAAAAGTATGACTTTGAAGAGCTAAAATTATATATATATATATTGTATAATCAATCGAATAGAGAATTTACATCGGGTCTAGAGTTAACGGTGTCACACTTTATTCTAAACGTAATACAGCGTATAAGTATAATCGTAAAAGTACATGTAACGTTTCTTGAAACGCGTATTCGGATTAATACCGGAATTCAAAATTTGCCTCATTCGATGCGCTCAACGATATACAGCGCCATATATAAACACCGGTCTTACTGACCTTTGTACTTACGCGCTAGGCATCATGAGACAGCACTAAAAGAGAAAGTGAAAGTAGAAAAGATCGACCTGCTGTTAACATTTGCTAATCGCTCCAAGTGAATAAACTAAATGTAGCGGATATACATTTTAAGTAATAATATACAGTTAACTTTTTAATCGTATACACATAAATGGTATATTTGACGTAAGTTTAATATATCGCAAATCCTTAGCGGAACTATTTTACGGAGGCACAATCCCCTACACAGTGGTCAATCCTCTAGTCTAGTATAGAGATGAATTTAACGGAGCGACCTCTGTCAGTAAAAAAAATAAATAAATAAAAAAAATAAAAATAAATAAATACGTGAATACTAGATTATTTACCTTTCATCATAACCCTTTTTATGTAGATCTATTTAATTGTAATTCTGTTGTATAAAGAGGTCAACATTATTAATGGTCAAATCGGAAAATGACCGGAATATGGCTATTGACTTGGACTCAGGAAATCCGCAAACTGATCAGCGATTTATAGCTTTTCGCACAAATTTATATCACATTCTTTGACACAACAACAATGGCTTCAGAAGTAATATATTTATTCATGTTGTGATATTTTTATTATAATACTATGCACACGTTATTTGGAATGGTGTACTGTGAAGGAAAAATAATTAATTGCGACATAATACTTACAAAATCGTGTTACATTTTTATGAGCTAATATAGGTTTGATACATGTTATTAGTATTCATCGTATTACTAGTACATGTTAATGGTATGTGTATACATTGTACTTATTATACTTACAGAATGAAACACCAAAAGTAGTGACTGTAGTAATACCGGAGAGGAAAAAATTAAACTTCGAAGTAAGTACTGTACTCCATTTTATATGTGATTTTTAATGTTATATAGAGGTTTAAATTATAGAATAAATAGGTGTAAAACAAACAGGTCACTGAACTAGTTTCCGAGTTATCAGATTATGAAAATTTTTATTTTTTATATTACATGTATATGTTATGATCTATTTGGTAAATGCATACCAATATACGTAAGTTGTAATGAACATTTGTCGGACTACATTTTTATATCTTTTATTATTGTAGACATCAACACCAAATGATAGTTTATGTACAACTAGAGACGTCATAAGTAGTATGGACATGTCGTCCATACATTATGAAAGTGAAGTAAAGTTGGTAAGTGATTTTTTTTTTTAACTTTAGTAAATGTATGTATCATGTAATACTTTCGATAATATGATTTATTCACGCATTTATTTTAGCTATTTATAAAACTCGACGACATTGTTGTTGTTGTTGCTGTTTTTATCCTAGAAAGGACTGAATTGATATATAAGGAAGATAATAATGTATTTAGTTCAATCTTTTTATTTATTTATATGTCACATCTTCCAAGTAATAATGTCTCATTAAACTTTTTTTCTAGTGTAAATAGATCATACATTTATTTATTTAATAGTTAAGATATACTTAAATATTATTTTTCAGATTGAGATACGCGCACAGATAACTGTCGTTGAAAGGAAGATAGGAGAACTTAATAATGAACTACAAAAATTGAAACAAATATTGGAGTAATTAAAAAGAAATGTTCAGGCAGGGTTTACTTACTGAATAATGGTAGTATGACAGTGTTTAACTCTACAATAATGTTTTATATTCCCATTCTGTTTATTTATACTGTAAACTAAAACAATAAAATGTATATTCTATTTTTTTTTTTACTTTTATTATTTAAAGGTTAATAAACAGCAAGAAAAAACATATTGGCACATTGTATTTCCGTTCAAACGTGATTAGTGCATATAGAAAATACTAAAGTAAACTTCTCTTTTTTTCATCTAAAAACTGATGTATAACTTTGTGGCTGGTGTTGTTTAATACACTATTGCTGAATGTACATACACGCACTCTGTATTGTTTTATCAGCCAAAATGTTCATAATTGAATAGAATCTGTTAAATCGCTGATCGAAAATGTAACACATGACAAATATATTTCTCGATATAATCAGGAAATACAAGTACATACAATAAAATGTGAAAATTAAAGCTGCTTTATATGTAACGTAAGATGAATATATTTCAATATAATGCCCTGACCAGGAAATACATGTATAATAAATAACCAGTTGACCGTCGATATTCACTGAGTTCAGAATGAGTGTATCACTAAGAGCTTTAAGTACACTGTAACAATAGGACATCATTAACTCGCTTTACTAGTATCCGGGTTTTGTGTGTGCCCCCACTTATAATGATTGTGTGTAGTATAGTATAAATGTATATTTATTAGTGTGTAGTATTATTAAATATTTAATTACAAATATGATAAAAAATACTTACTCGTTCGATGATATCTTCTAAATATAATCTTATATAATGTCTGATAACATAATAACGTAAGCGTGCGCGATTTAAAACGTATGACTCGTGACGGCTCTGGGCGTTTCTTAAATAAAGACGTTAAGTGGTACTTGAGGTTAACGGACCATTTAACGTACGATAGACGCGCTATCGCCAATGAATTTAAACGCTGAGAGGAAAGTTATTGACATTCGACCAATCGTTTTAAAAACGTACTCGTCGTTACCGCGTAGCGTCGGTCCGCTGAAGTGACGTCTCATTGGTTCGATTTAAAATAACCGTCATTTTAAAGTGGCGTTGGTACTCGATCGCGTGACGTCAATAACCACTTCAAGAAGGAGTGACCCACTTAAGTATGACTCATACACGCGTGACATCGCCTGACGCTGATGACGTGAATACCCACTTAAGAACCACTTAAGTCATTTCCTGTTTTGACTCCAAACCGGCCCGTATGTAGTAACAATAGCAAAAACAATATTGTAGATCAGTTTATATTTTGTATTCAGTGCGTTAGCAGTGTTCATGCTTTACGAAGGAAGCTGGCGACTAGCAATACAGGACAATTCCAGTCTCCAGCGCGACAAAATCAAGTGCCACATATTTCTATTGTTTGATGACAACCGAACGACGGAGTCACTCTGTTTAAATTCCGAAGGAGAATTAAATTTCAAATGATCTTATGAATATTATACCTACTAAATGCAAATGTGATTAAATTCGCAACACTAAATGAACTACGCATTTATAAAAAAATAAACAACACCCTCCAGAACGCGCAAGAATACAGTATCTTCTCTCTAATGTGTCTTGAAGACAATATGTCGATAGTTACCAACGCTCCCGCGGTAAAGTGGGCTTAGTTCTCGACCCGTTACCTTCAGTTTATGTTCATAAAATTTATAATTGCATTGTTTGCGAAATGCTGTTTGACCTACTTGAGATGTGTCAGCATTATCAAAATAAGAACATCTTTCAAAACTTAAAAACCGAGTATCGCATTTTCGGTCCTTGGATAATTCAATACGCGAAAATAGAATGGGACGCATGTGATCGTTGGTACTAAAATAACTCCGGACTATAATGCACAGGTGTACATCATTCACTGGTTAAAACCGTTTTGTTTGTTTTTTCGACTGTTTATAAAATACCTATGGGAATCACAGCGGCTCAATGACGCGTCAAAAGGTCACGTGACTTTCATTTTACATATAAACAACAAAATGGCTGACACTAGTGACAGTCCGAGTAAGGTTTGTACTGACAACTCAGTAACAATCGTCACGTGACGTTCCCAATACGTTTTGCAAAAAAAAAACAGCGTTGAATCTAAAAATAGTAATAAAAGACGATGTAGCCTCAAAGTGAAACTATCCTGTGTAAAATAGTTATTTTAATAAAAACATATTATTTACTGTTGCCACATGCTAACATGCAATAAGTAAACTAGTTATAACAGTTTTTTAAAATATGATGAACCTCTGGATTCGGTTTTTAAAGATGTGCAGCAAACACTCATTGTCTGAGTTTTACCGGACAAAATATCGAAGTTTGCTCAGATGTTGTTTTTACTAATTGCCCGAGGGAAAATATGACTCTCTATTTTTTAAATACTAATGCTGATTGTTTTAATAAACTCATTGCCATAGATTATATTACCTAAACTTAATTATATTATTAATAATATTACTTAACAATTTTTATAAAATTTTAGAATCACCGTTTTAGCTAACTCATCTTTAACAGACTTTGAAACCGTGATTTTAGGGAATTTTAATACAGGCGGGATTTTAATACTGATAAGATGCCCACAAGTCAGAAATTTATATGATATGCTTTGTTTTAGACAAGTTGTAACAGACTTTACCAGAATAACATCTACTACCTCTACTATAATTGCCTTAATTCTGGTATGAGACCCAGAAAAAAATCTCACAGAGCGGTGTCATTGACGGCTGTGTCAGTTATTATTTGGTGACTTATTTTGTCCCAGGAAGGTAACCCGCGGATATATAGCAAAACACTGTAATTGTTCGTTCTCTACAGCATAATAAGAAAGAAAGTTTTCAACAGTCACACTTGGGGTCTGATTGGTCACTAGTTTTATGTTGTGATAATGATTATATTGAATGGAATAATTTTAAATTCATATTTTTATCTACACTTGATACCATTGCTCCTGTTGAAACTGTGCGTTAAACAAAGAACTGAGGACAGGGTTGATTCGGAAGTTCTCGATTGTATTAAGGCTAGAGCTTTTTACATTTTCAAGAGAGAACAGAGTGAGGAAAATTTAAACCGTTTATATGATATGCTTTGTTTTAGACAAGTTGTAACAGACTTTACCAGAATGTATTGATGGTACATTTGTTTTGATAAAATAAAAGTTGCAGAAACATTTAACACTTTTTATACTTCAGTTGCTGATAAGCTAGTAAGTAAATTATGGACAAAGGGCACCTAGAAGATTCTTCTGGACCTCCAGAAGGCTTTTGATACGGTTAATCATTCCATTCTTTTAATGAAATAAAAATCTACAGGTGTCTCTTAACTATCTATTCTATGGTTTTCATTTTATTTGTCAGACAAATGTTAATTAGTTGAAACTTTCAGTTGTTCTGTCCTCTACAGCCAAAGTAACTTGTGGCCTCCCTCAAGGATCGATTTTAGGTCCTTTACTTCTTTTTATCTATGTCAATGACTTG
This sequence comes from Sinonovacula constricta, assembly GCA_007844125.1. Taxonomy (NCBI): domain Eukaryota; kingdom Metazoa; phylum Mollusca; class Bivalvia; order Cardiida; family Solecurtidae; genus Sinonovacula; species Sinonovacula constricta. The sequence goes on from CM017568.1 coordinate 15,906,588, forward strand.
TGTGCCTCCATAAAGAATAAACTTTTACTTCGTGCGGACTACTCTGCCATCCTTGTACCTTCCAAATAAGAATATATAAGACAAAGTCCGATGAGCATTGCAACATATACAAAAATTGAAAAGACACAGGACCCAGGTATTCACAGGCACGCCAAATGTCAAAGTGAGAACAAATCTGTGATGAGTCATTTAACAATAAGAGCAAACCCGACAGTTATCGCCTTGGAACGGTCAGTCGGCAAGGCAATATGGACCGAGTGGGGTGCTTAAATCGGTTTTACAGAGCTCTAACCTAGCACTTCCTGATGGGTTTTCTCGAATCCAAGCAATGAAAAGAAAACCGATTTTGTTCGACAAGTTATGACGAAAGTAGTGACGTCATTGAAAAATAATGTCCATAAAGTGTTTAGAAGAGAGATAGGTATTATTTCGATTAGAAGACCTACAAAAATAAGCATGATAATGAAAATATTTTGTGTCATGAATTGAATATTGTCAGCCAGTGCCTAATATGTGATAAGCTGTCTTTACATCTTGGTAAAACCGAATCTAGTTTATTTATTTCTCATTGGAGGTTGAGTTCTCTGTCGTGTCTTAATATATAGCTGTAATGGTCAAACAATTGAATCCAAAAAATCAGTTAAATAACTTGGCACCATTATTGACCGGCTTTGAGTCTATGATCATGTCTGTTATTAAGAAATCCAATGCAATGTTATTTTTTTATATCGCAAGAGTGAATTTCTTACCCGGCACACAAAAAAAACAACACACACTCTTAGTCTCTTCTCTTATCTTCTCTTATCTAATGTCATTTTGACTTCTTCTGTTTGGTTCAACAGTTTAATCAAAGGGTTAAAACACAAGTTACAGGTCGCCCATAACAAACTTATCAGGTTTGTTTTAAATTTTCATCCTAGGTCTCATACAGATAAAGAGCATTTTGCAAATATTAATTGGTTAACAGTTGCTGATAGAGTAAACCAAATAACTCTTGGTCATGTTTTTAAGATTTATTCGAACACTGCTCCTACTTACGTCAGTGATTTTCATAATTATTCCACTAGGTTCAGGGTTAAGCTTGATACTAAACCTGACAGCACTAGTGTTACAGATAGAAAAGGTATACTGTTCCTCATTTCAAAGGTTTTGGCATAAAATCATTTGCATGCATGGGATACTTTATGGAGATATCAGGGATTCCAGAACACCAACTTCTTTTAAATTCATGGAAAATGAGCATTTATAAATTCTATTTAATTGTCAGTTAAATGATTTTACTATTTTGTTATATTAATTTGTAAGACATAATATGTGCTGATAGAAAGTCTAGTCCCTTGATATATTTTATGGTTATTTCAGTTTCATTTCATTTATATAAAACATCATAATATTTTTATTTTTATTTATTTATCAGATTTCTTATGTCAAATGTCCTATTCTTTAATAATTGGTTCGTTTCAACTACGTTTTTATGATTATCATTTTTAATATTGTCAGAATATTCAGTGTGCCATGGTTCTTGGGAATATTTCATATTTCAATATTCCGTGTTCCATGCTTCTTGAGAATATTTATGTTTCAATATTCAGTGTGCCATGTTTCTTGATAATATTTCACGTTTCAATACTCAGTGTGCCATGCATGGGATACTTTATGGAGATATCAGGGATTCCAGAACACCAACCTCTTTTAAATTCATGGTAAATGAAGTATCCCATCCATGCAGAATATTATTGTTTCAAAATTCAGTGTCATGCTTCTTGAGAATATTTCATGTTTCAATATTCAGTGTGTCATGCTTCTTGAGAATATTTCACGTTTCAATATTCAGTGTTCCATGCTTCTTGAGAATATTTCACGTTTCAATATTCAGTGTGTCATGCTTCTTGAGAATATTAATGTTTCAATATTCAGTGTTCCATGTTTCTTGAGAATATTTCATGTTTCAATATTCAGAGTGCCATGCTTCTTGAGAATATTTCATGTTTCAATATTCAGTGTTCCATGCTTCTTGAGAATATTTCACGTTTCAATATTCAGTGTGCCATGCTTCTTGAGAATATTTCACGTTTCAATATTCAGTGTGTCATGCTTCTTGAGAATATTTCACGTTTCAATATTCAGTGTGCCATGTTTCTTGAGAATATTAATGTTTCAATATTCAGTGTTCCATACTTCTTGAGAATATTTCCTGTTTCCATATTCAGTGTGCCATGCTTCTTGAGAATATTTCACGTTTCAATATTCAGTGTGTCATGCTTCTTGAGAATATTTCATGTTTCAATATTCAGTGTGCCATGCTTCTTGAGAATATTTCATGTTTCAATAATCAGTGTTCCATGTTTCTTGAGAATATTTCATGTTTCAATATTCAGTGTTCCATGCTTCTTGAGAATATTTCATGTTTCAATATTCGGTGTTCCATGCTTCTTGAGAATATTTCATGTTTCAATATTCAGTGTTCCATGCTTCTTGAGAATATTTCATGTCTCAATATTCAGTGTGCCATGCTTCTTGAGAATATTTCATGTTTCAATATTCAGTGTGCCATGCTTCTTGAGAATATTTCATGTTTCAATATTCAGTGTGTCATGCTTCTTGAGAATATTTCATGTTTCAATATTCAGTGTGCCATGCTTCTTGAGAATATTTCATGTTTCAATATTCAGTGTACCATGCTTCTTGAGAATATTTCATGTTTCAATATTCGGTGTTCCATGCTTCTTGAGAATATTTCACGTTTCAATATTCAGTGTGTCATGCTTCTTGTGAATATTTCACGTTTCAATATTCAGTGTGCCATGTTTCTTGAGAATATTTCACGTTTCAATATTCAGTGTGTCATGCTTCTTGAGAATATTTCATGTTTCAATATTCAGTGTGCCATGCTTCTTGAGAATATTTCATGTTTCAATAATCAGTGTTCCATGTTTCTTGAGAATATTTCATGTTTCAATATTCAGTGTTCCATGCTTCTTGAGAATATTTCATGTTTCAATATTCAGTGTGCCATGCTTCTTGAGAATATTTCATGTTTCAATATTCAGTGTGCCATGCTTCTTGAGAATATTTCATGTTTCAATATTCAGTGTTCCATGTTTCTTGAGAATATTTCATGTTTCAATATTCAGTGTTCCATGCTTCTTGAGAATATTTCATGTTTCAATATTCAGTGTTCCATGCTTCTTGAGAATATTTCATGTTTCAATATTCAGTGTGCCATGCTTCTTGAGAATATTTCATGTTTCAATATTCAGTGTTCCATGTTTCTTGAGAATATTTCATGTTTCAATATTCAGTTTGTCATGCTTCTTGAGAATATTTCATGTTTCAATATTCAGTGTTCCATGTTTCTTGAGAATATTTCACGTTTCAATATTCAGTGTGTCATGCTTCTTGAGAATATTTCATGTTTCAATATTCAGTGTGCCATGCTTCTTGAGAATATTTCATGTTTCAATATTCAGTGTGCCATGCTTCTTGAGAATATTTCATGTTTCAATATTCAGTGTTCCATGTTTCTTGAGAATATTTCATGTTTCAATATTCAGTGTTCCATGCTTCTTGAGAATATTTCATGTTTCAATATTCAGTGTTCCATGCTTCTTGAGAATATTTCATGTTTCAATATTCAGTGTGCCATGCTTCTTGAGAATATTTCATGTTTCAATATTCAGTGTTCCATGTTTCTTGAGAATATTTCATGTTTCAATATTCAGTGTTCCATGCTTCTTGAGAATATTTCATGTTTCAATATTCAGTGTGCAATGCTTCTTGAGAATATTTTATGTTTCAATATTCAGTGTGCCATGCTTCTTGAGAATATTTCATGTTTCAATATTCAGTGTGCCATGCTTCTTGAGAATATTTCATGTTTCAATATTCAGTGTGCCGTGCTTCTTGAGAATATTTCATGTTTCAATAATCAGTGTTCCATGTTTCTTGAGAATATTTCATGTTTCAATATTCAGTGTGCAATGCTTCTTGAGAATATTTCATGTTTCAATATTCAGTGTGCCATGCTTCTTGAGAATATTTCATGTTTCAATATTCAGTGTGCCATGCTTCTTGAGAATATTTCATGTTTCAATATTCAGTGTGCCATGCTTCTTGGGAATATGTCATGTTTCAATATTCAGTGTGTCATGTTTCTTGAGAATATTTCATGTTTCAATATTCAGTGTGCCATGCTTCTTGAGAATATTTCATGTTTCAATATTCAGTGTGCCATGCTTCTTGAGAATATTTCATGTTTCAATATTCAGTGTGCCATGCTTCTTGGGAATATGTCATGTTTCAATATTCAGTGTGCCATGCTTCTTGAGAATATTTCATGTTTCAATATTCAGTGTGCCATGCTTCTTGGGAATATGTCATGTTTCAATATTCAGTGTGTCATGCTTCTTGAGAATATTTCATGTTTCAATATTCAGTGTGCCATGCTTCTTGAGAATATTTCATGTTTCAATATTCAGTGTGCCATGCTTCTTGAGAATATTTCATGTTTCAATACTCAGTGTGCCATGCTTCTTGAGAATATTTCATGTTTCAATATTCGGTGTTCCATGCTTCTTGAGAATATTTCATGTTTCAATATTCAGTGTGCCATGCTTCTTGAGAATATTTCATGTTTCAATATTCAGTGTGCCATGCTTCTTGAGAATATTTCATGTTTCAATATTCAGAGTGCCATGCTTCTTGAGAATATTTCATGTTTCAATATTCAGTGTGCCATGCTTCTTGAGAATATTTCATGTTTCAATATTCAGTGTGCCATGCTTCTTGAGAATATTTCATGTTTCAATATTCAGTGTGCAATGCTTCTTGAGAATATTTCATGTTTCAATATTCAGAGTGCCATGCTTCTTGAGAATATTTCATGTTTCAATATTCAGAGTGCCATGCTTCTTGAGAATATTTCATGTTTCAATATTCAGTGTGCCATGCTTCTTGAGAATATTTCATGTTTCAATATTCAGTGTGCCGTGCTTCTTGAGAATATTTCATGTTTCAATATTCAGTGTTCCATGCTTCTTGAGAATATTTCATGTTTCAATATTCAGTGTGCCATGCTTCTTGAGAATATTTCATGTTTCAATATTCAGTGTGCCATGCTTCTTGAGAATATTTCATGTTTCAATATTCAGTGTGCCATGCTTCTTGAGAATATTTCATGTTTCAATATTCAGTGTGCCATGCTTCTTGAGAATATTTCATGTTTCAATATTCAGAGTGCCATGCTTCTTGAGAATATTTCATGTTTCAATATTCAGTGTGCCATGCTTCTTGAGAATATTTCATGTTTCAATATTCAGTGTGCCATGCTTCTTGAGAATATTTCATGTTTCAATATTCAGTGTGCCATGCTTCTTGAGAATATTTCATGTTTCAATATTCAGTGTGCCATGCTTCTTGAGAATATTTCATGTTTCAATATTCAGTGTGCCATACTTCTTGAGAATATTTCACGTTTCAATATTCAGTATGCCGTACTTCTTGAGAATATTTCATGTTTCAATATTCAGTGTGCCGTGCTTCTTGAGAATATTAATGTTTCAATATTCAGTGTGCCATGCTTCTTGAGAATATTTCATGTTTCAATATTCAGTGTGCCATGCTTCTTGAGAATATTTCATGTCTCAATACTTAGTGTGCCATGCTTCTTGAGAATATCTTACGTTTCAGTATTCAGTGTACCATGCTTCTTGAGAATATTTCATGTTTCAATATTCAGTGTGCCATGCTTCTTGGGAATATTTTACGTTTCAATATTCAGTGTGCCATGCTTCTTGAGAATATTTCATGTTTCAATATTCAGTGTGTCATGCTTCTTGAGAATATTTCATGTTTCAATATTCAGTGTGCCATGCTTCTTGGGAATATTTTACGTTTCAATATTCAGTGTGCCATGCTTCTTGAGAATATTTCATGTTTCAATATTCAGTGTTCCATGTTTCTTGAGAATATTTCATGTTTCAATATTCAGTGTTCCATGTTTCTTGAGAATATTTCATGTTTCAATATTCAGTGTGTCATGCTTCTTGAGAATATTTCATGTTTCAATATTCAGTGTGCCGTGCTTCTTGAGAATATTAATGTTTCAATATTCAGTGTGCCATGCTTCTTGAGAATATTTCATGTTTCAATATTCAGTGTGCCATGCTTCTTGAGAATATTTCATGTCTCAATACTTAGTGTGCCATGCTTCTTGAGAATATCTTACGTTTCAGTATTCAGTGTACCATGCTTCTTGAGAATATTTCATGTTTCAATATTCAGTGTGCCATGCTTCTTGGGAATATTTTACGTTTCAATATTCAGTGTGCCATGCTTCTTGAGAATATTTCATGTTTCAATATTCAGTGTGCCATGCTTCTTGAGAATATTTCACGTTTCAATATTCAGTGTGCCATGCTTCTTGAGAATATTTCACGTTTCAATATTCAGTGTGCCATGCTTCTTGAGAATATTTCACGTTTCAATATTCAGTGTGCCATGCTTCTTGGGAATATTTTACGTTTCAATATTCAGTGTGTCATGCTTCTTGAGAATATTTCACGTTTCAATATTCAGTGTGCCATGCTTCTTGAGAATATTTCATGTTTCAATATTCAGTGTGTCATGCTTCTTGAGAATATTTCATGTTTCAATATTCAGTGTTCTATGCTTCTTGAGAATATTTTACGTTTCAATATTAAGTGTGCCATGCTTCTTGAGAATATTTCATGTTTCAATATTCAGTGTGCCATGCTTCTTGGGAATATTTCATGTTTCAATATTCAGTGTGTCATGTTTCTTGAGAATATTTCATGTTTCAATATTCAGTGTTTTTTTTTTTCTTGAGAATATTTCATGTTTCAATATTCAGAGTGCCATTCTTCTTGAGAATATTTCATGTTTTAATATTCAGTGTGCCATGCTTTTAAGGAATATTCCATGTTTCAATAGTTAGTGCGCCATGTTTCTTGAGAATATTTCATGTTAACTTTGATTAATGCGTTCTTATTTGTAATCTCCCTATGTCCTACAACACTGCATCTCACGGACCACAATGTCTATTCTGGCTCCGTTTGTGTTCTCCTTGATATTTCTCCATTATGTTGATTGACGTGGCTGTATTAATACATACATTGTTATATTTGCTTGTTGTGTGTTTTAATATCATATGCCATGTTATTATACATTTTACCTATCTACTTTACCTACCCCTACCCATCCCTTCCCTACTCTACCTTTGCATTTATGCAGTTTTACAATGAGTATGCAATATGGCATTTTTCGACATGCATACATGCATTATGCATCTTATGAAGCTAACTATATAAAACAACTATTACATATTTAAAAGAGGATTTGATGCTATTCGACTCGATACCCCAATCTTTCTTTCTTTATCGGTATACTTTCTGTAAGTAGCTACTAAAATATTATAATTATGAGCAAATGTATATGAAAACATGTTTATATTAATATTAAAGCCATGTTAAAATTGCATAATATAACGACGAAATGTGTACAATTTTAAAATAAAATAAAGACAACAACATTGTTTCAAACTGCAAATGCGAATATTATAAATTATACGTCTCTTTTTACACCCTGATAAGTTTTGACCACTTTTTCTCCCACAATCGCATCTTAACGAGCTCCCTAGCAGTGTCGGGTATAAACCGCCTAAAAATGCTGGAATCCCTTATGTGAGGACTTGTTTAATGTGCATGTATATGCATTTCGCAGTATCTGTAATGAAGGTTGTTTGTGACTATTTGGTTCCCATAATTTGTTAATGAAAAGATCGTATCACTCTTATAATTACAACAGGTGACTAGCACGAGTAACGGCGGAAAATACCGAAAAATATTGGAAATTGTTGTAGTTTGTCGTAAGGTGACGGAAACTCCCGAAAACAACCAAAATACTCATAATAGTGTCGATCGCGCCACTGGGGAAAACGCGATGCCAATTATCGCGGGCCATGTGTAAGGATTGGATTTTCATCAGCAACATTTCAGGACGTGTTTGACAGCTAGAAAGTGGGAGATACGGTGCTTATACTTTTGTTATTAATCTGTCAAGAAAAGAGAGAGAGAGGAGTTCTGGTGACTCTTACAGTAGATTAAGTTACATACGTCAGTGAAGCCATCTGCGGCTTCTTGACTTTATGACTTAAAGGCTTTTATAGACAACGATATAACGAATGCATTTCAAGGGGAAAAAATCAAGAATAAAAAATCAATCGATGTAATTACGGTTATTGCAAGTAATAAGGTCTACTCAATTAATTATGCACAAATTCCCATACTGTCTATTTATAGAAACAGTGGCCTTGTCCTGAACCTTAAAGACCCGCGTGTGCGGTGATAAAAAGTCCTTTGATGGAATATGCTACCAATCTGGCCCACCCACCTAGCCGACCGCCTGCTAGACGACAATGCCATTAAAAAATCTTCAAGCTGGTTAAACCATATTTTGCATGCTTAACACTCTTTATATTAAGAAAATCAACGGGATGTGAGTAGATAATAAAATTTCTACAGTGAAGTAATTGCTTTAAACCAAATATGACTCCAGCAAACTAAATAAAAAACTAAATCAAAATATATATGCATACATTCACACTTACTACACAATGAAATTAAGACAACGTCGGTGTCAGATAGTTTAATTCCAAGTTACGTTTTTGTCTTCAATCTTGACATTTTAACTCATAAACAGGGATCCCCATCCCCCGCCCCCCAACTTTATCGCGGTAAATCCATATATGTATATAATGTATATAGGGATGGGATGGGATGAGCCGATACTGTGCAGCGACATTTCTATCATTAAAGCACAGGAGCACTTATGAGATGCCCAGGGACTGAACCCGGTCGGTCCATTATACTGACACCGACGAGTCAGGCGTAATGCTGTCCCCTTAGCCCCGAGCGTTAGCAGGGAAGCCACTACTACCAACTTTAAAGTCTTTGGTTTGAACAGGTCGGTGTTTGAACCCGCGACCTCCCGACCTGAAAGCCGACGCTCTACCACTTGAGCTATTGCTATATATGTAAGGGACCCTAACTTTGACCTAAGCAGTCAACAGACAAAATTGACTTTAAAAGCTTAGTATTTTTAAGCTGACATGTATGTGTTATCACAACTATACTCTTTTACCTGTTTTGAGAGGGGGTGGGGGTGCATCCCACGCCCCCACCTGGATCCATCCCTACTCATAAATATTGAGAAGATGATTCCTTTTATTAACAAATATACCATTTGATTTAAAAACAAACAATGACGAGAAATTCTAAATAAGTTTCCACAAAAATCAAGCATCAAAATGCTAATTATAATTTATCTAAACGTCGGACAGACGCGCGCATTATACAAAACAAAAACTATATAGTTTCTTGTTATTTAGTCGTTAAGTGATAAACTTTGTGTAATTATCTTATTCTATGCGACATTTTATCCATAATACAGAGCATGATGTGCTTTTTGTAAAATCAATTTTAATTACGACGGAATTATAACCTTTTAGCTAAATACGTTAAAACAATCACAATTATGTCTAAAAATTCACCACTTGAGAACACGCAAATGAAGTTAGCTCCCGTAAATGTACAATAATTAAGTAAAGTGCGGCTCATTCATGCATTGATTCTTCGGTAATAATTCCTGTTAAATAGATTATATATTTTTTAATTAAGTTATATTGCATTTAAAATAACGCTACATTCTCACCAGTTACTTAAATCTGTTTAAGTACAATATGCATATGTATAGTAGATTATATTATATTTGTGACGACGATGTACAATGTACAAGTCCAAATAAAAGTATGTTCTGTTCCGTCCTGTTGTTTATGAAGGCAATCAATATTTACAAACACACAGAACATAACTATCGCATTCCGACTAATCGAAATACACATTAAAAGGTACAGAATGATAGAATGCTGGACCTCAAAGCTTTGTTGTTTAAGCAGCAATTTTCAGCCAATTAGAACATTAATTATCATTTTGACGGTATGCTTTAGATCTATGTGATAATTGCAATCATGCCGCTATTGTTAATGCGCGATGACGTCAACCACCGGTGTGGTAATATGTATTCACACACATGTGTATTAATAATCCGAAAAGAGAAATACATAAATAGAATATCGTTATGTATAATGTTTCCGGTTCTAGTTTTTTCCAACATGTGTGGACATAGAAAATATTAGGTTGGTGTTGAATAAAGAAAATGTTATTACACGAGCCTGAGACAAAAATAAATCGCGAGGCTTGTTGAGCGTATTAGGTTTTCGTGCTAAAAGTGAGAGCAACGGGTTTTAAATCATTCTAAACTGTGTTATTGTGATCGGAGGCTGTTGCGTCCCTAAAATTCTAAAAGTGTATCTTTTTACGACGTTTGATCCCTCATTTGTGGTATGAATATTTCTTCCAGCTGCACGTGGCAGTTTTCATTACGCTAATTCTGGAAAAAGCAAATAAAGCAGATGTATTTAGTCCGGTAACTAAATACATGTACGTACATACATATCAATGCGCTGAAAACTGGGAGTTACTATTGAACTCTACATTTGAGCGTAATTTGGTCGCGTCATCTAGCACTTCAGGGCGGTTATTTAAGACATAATTTCAGGTGAAATACAACCATATGGAAAGTATTCTTTGCCTCATTTGAAAGTTTCTATAAGTGATAGTAAACGTCTGTATTGAAGCCTTTTGTCCCAATGTATACTCTATATTTAGAAGAGGCGGTTGTTGTTTTGCAGCAGAAGACATGCCTGCTATCCAATGCGTATCAATCGATTTAACACGGAAAAAAATAAAGTAAACATTATTTCAATTTTAAAGTTAACTTACACCTCACAAGCAGCGCTTTTGATTTCTTCTTGTTATGGAACTTTAGGTCAAAAACGAACACGGCGCATGCGCAGAGACTTCATGAGCCAGTCGATTGATAAGTTTCATTAAAAGAGCTTTATATATGTCAATACCACCAACCTAAATTGATGACCGAGATCTAGATTGAGTAAAAGTGTATTGATTGGCTTCGTTTTAATTAAAACAAATTGAAAGACAAGCAATGAAAGTAAATATTTGAGAATGAAGACCTTATTATATTTAACCGTATGGAATCGATTGATTTTTTGAATGTTTCTTTCATTGCTTTATGTGACTAATTTAATAAACATAAGTTGCACATAACTGTTACATGATCTGAAAAATAAAAATCAAAGAGTCTTATAACAATATTGTCATTGTTGTTACGAGATGACGTCAATTTCAAATGTTGTTATATTCATACATCACATGTGTTGCTGCGGTTAATTAAAGAGCGTTATTGCTGTTGTCGTTATTTTCGTTTTACTCCGTCAAAGACACAGGTGATGTTTTACGAGGTGCAGACAATAAGATCAAGGACGTGTAATTACTTCAGCTTTTTTAAACACGAATGTCTTTCTTTTTGTCATTTAACTAAACAAAGCGTATTTAGATGCCTACATTAATTCAAATTTTGATAATTTTGCACAAACCCTATCCGAAAAAAAATAAATTTTACCTGTTGTCTAAAAGAATCAATGGAACAATTTAAAAATATGTTTTCATTCTACGTGCAACGTATTTTCGTCATTTGCCCGAACTGCGCTTTTAAATTTAACATGGTCGAAACTTGATAACAAAAATTTGACAAACATTTTAAACAAGTTGTATACGCAATTTAAAAATCTACCGACATGCCTGAAAAATCTGCGGGTGTGACATTGGCGTCATCCCATATTACACAGCAAAATGTACTGACCACAGAGGTAGAAATATAAGCGCTTCAAACCAGTCTCGCTGCTGGGTTAACAACTCCTTAGCGACGTGTTTCAAAAGTCTTCCAAAGTTGCGCGGTTAAAGGTGGTCGCCGAGAGTTTGCTATGTCAAATTCACGTAACAATACAGTATCGCTGCTTTGGGGAGTAAGGGCATAATTTCTGCACAAACTTATACTTCAGGATAAGTAAAGACGGTTTTGATTACCGACTTTATTGTTAGAGAGTACAAATCGCTATGAAACACTCTAAATAGTTCAATTATTCCTAATCTATAAATAATTACGAAAGTGATCTCGGCTAAAAATAGATATCGACGTAAGAGAGAATTAAAAGAAGGTCCTGCCTACATCGGATACGTTACGAAGGGACCAATTGATAGAAACAATTAAAACGATGATTATGTGCCATATTAACGTATAAAAGAAACATCTTCAATGCGTCATGTTGCTACTTGCAGAACAAGTGCAATGTTGCAACTACATGAAGCAACAATTGCAATATTGATAAAACGTAATATTACTTCTGGCAAGTGAAAAAGAAATGCTGATATTGCGCCATAATACAAGAAACAGATCAATGATAATCATATTTGCCACATTGGAACTAGCAAAAACGGAAATATGGATCACATGGAAATAATATGGAAAGTTATTCAAACTGATCATGTGCCATGACCCAAGCAAAACTGATCTGCTACATGTTGTAAGAATCCTCTTGTCCTTTCCGTTTAAAGATATCAGCTTCGATATATTAATATCTAAACAATATTACATTATTTTCCTTTCTCGTTACTTTATAGAAAAGCTACCATTCGCAAAGACCACCAAAATACGGCTTTAAATGTTGTGTTGTAAAATTAGTACTAGAAAATCACATGTGTAATTAGTACATTTGGTCAAACAATGCCGGTGGACAAGCTCAGTAATGTTCGGCAGACATAGTACGTGGTAACTGTCATTCTTCGTCATGTCCTTTACTTTCTATTATCATACCTTAAGTGAGTTTGCCTTATAATATTGCCAGATACGTGCCATTCGACAATCCGTGATGTCCCCATGCGACAGTATCGCGTGGGGCTATTAACAGAACGCTGACTTCCCCGGATCGAATAAAATAGGAAGCTAACTGCATTAGGCATACATTCTGTGTCAATGAGCGCTTATTAAAATGTGTGCATTACTTCCATTCCGGGGCAAAGGTTTTGTGGACTTGTTGCTATAACCTTTTGTTGTTTATGCTTATCATTGAATAAAATATTTTAGAAATATATGATCTTGATTTTCGGCAGGGGTTTAGCTAGGCATATTATAATGAGTACGCATGACCGGTATGGGTATCTGGGGGCATGCTCCCCAGGAACATTTTGTGATTTTCGATCGTACGTTGTAGCTTCTGTGGATGTTACGGTATCAATATATTGATTTTAAGTAAAATGTTTTGTTACAGACGTTTGAACATTAAAAAAAGAATTGTGTTTAATTGTGACATATTTATTTATTTTCAATAGAGAAGCTATTCAATACATGCGTAAATTTTCTGGTTATGACCATTTATGTAAAAGTTGATCCCCGCTTTTTATAATTTTACTTATACAAGAAATGAAGCACTTGTTTTTATATTTACTCTACCTTAATCTTAAGTATCAGTTATTGTAGCAAATATTTACCAATTTCCCAGAGTCAGGTTAGGATGTCGTTGCAATGTAAGATGTAGGCAAGTTGTTGGAAACTGTTAACTTACAGACTCTGAATAAAGCAAAGGTAAATATGTTAACTTTTTATTGTTTATCATGTAACCTGACTTGCTGAATGAGACAGTCTGTCGGACATAAACTTTGGTGATGATGCACATGACAAGATAATTCTTGATAATTCAAACGTGAGTTGTTGATTTTTCGAGCTGAGCCGCGGAACAAGATTGTTTCTGTTTTCATGACAACAGAAAGCTGCTTAATACATAAATATCACACTCATTACCCTTGTCCTTGGCGTTCTAAGAAGCAGTTAACTGGGGCATCAAAGAGATGGAATGTTTCCGTGCTAAATATCAGGAAATCGATAAAAACGCCTTCTAATGTGACACGTTTAAGTTGTGGGTTGATTAAGATCTGCACACGTTGTAGTCACCAATCGAATCAATTCGGCATTTTCCGTCAAGCTTAGAATGTACGTCGGACAAATGATGAGTCCGGAGTTTTACTATTCCGAATAGTTGTGCTACACTAGGAACACCTCGGCCATTTCTACGAAATAGCCAATATACAGATTCCGGATATAGTCGAGAAGTGACGAATGAGTGCGCTAGTGCTCATTCGGAGCATCTCGATGATTTATTCTCCTGGGAGGTCGATAATTGATTGAGTGATGTTAGACTCTCAGTGTAAGCTGAGTAATTAATTAAAGGTAGCATCCAACAGTTTAGCCATATCAAATACATGTAACAACACTTTACCCTTTTTTATTTGTTTGTTTGTTGGTTGACTTGGGGTGGTTGAGGGGGTGGGGAGGGGGGATTTTGGCATCATTTCCCCCCCAAAACTCATTTTTTAGTATATGTCAAGATGATTTTGAACACTTCATCAATTTTAGGCCAGTATAAATCGTGAAAAATCAGTCTAAATGTGTTTCCAAATCTATTACTATGCATGATGAAGATTTCTGCAAAAACTGATATCAAACCTTAGGACGTCTTACACAGGTGAGGCTATAATGTGATCTGAAAAGTAAGTTAAAACAAGGATTGCATAGTTTAACATTAGCTAATTGTGCAGCGCGACATGATAGACGTGTTTTTAAAGATAAATGAGGTGTAATGTTTTTCTTTTTATATAGATGTAGGAAAAGTAACAAGATTTCGGGGGATCTTTTTCCGGTACATATAAAAGTTACTTTTTTGTCATTTGAAGGAGAAAAACTGTCTTAGACTAATTCCTCTTCTTATACGAAATTTTTAAAATTGCAAATTTGAGTTGGCGCAGTCAGTAGAGCATAGAGCATGTTGGTGCAGTCAGTAGAGCATGTTGGCGCAGTCAGTAGAGCATAGAGCATGTTGGCGCAGTCAGTAGAGTATAGAGCATGTTGGTGCAGTCAGTAGAGCATAGAGCATGTTGGTGCAGTCAGTAGAGCATGTTGACGCAGTCAGTAGAGCATAGAGCATGTTGGCGCAGTCAGTAGAGCATATAGAATGTTGGTGCAGTCAGTAGAGCATCGAGCATGTTGGCGCAGTCAGTAGAGCATAGAGCATGTTGGTGCAGTCAGTAGAGCATGTTGACGCAGTCAGTAGAGCATAGTGCATGTTGGCGCAGTCAGTAGAGCATAGAGAATGTTGGTGCAGTCAGTAGAGCATAGAACATGTTGGCGCAGTCAGTAGAGCATAGATCATGTTGGCGCAGTCAGTAGAGCATAGAGCATGTTGGCGCAGTCAGTAGAGCATAGAGCATGTTGGCGCAGTCAGTAGAGCATAGAGCATGTTGGTGCAGTCAGTAGAGCATGTTGACGCAGTCAGTAGAGCATAGTGCATGTTGGCGCAGTCAGTAGAGCATAGAGAATGTTGGTGCAGTCAGTAGAGCATAGAGCATCTTGGCGCAGTCAGTAGAGCATAGAGCATGTTGGCGCAGTCAGTAGAGCATAGAGCATGTTGGCGCAGTCAGTAGAGCATAGAGTATGTTGGCGCAGTCAGTAGAGTAAAGAGCATGTTGGCGCAGTCAGTAGAGCATAGAGTATGTTGGTGCAGTCAGTATCCAAGGGCCCTTCCAGTCCAGTTGAAATGCCACCAAAAGAAAAAAGAAGGGAACAAGAAACGCACATGCATACGGATGCACACACGAATACGTGAAAGGGCACTGACAAACATGAACTACGCCAGCACATCTGCACACACGCAAACACGCTTATTTGCACAGATGAATAAAGTAACCGCACACAGGGTTGTCACTAGAAATATTTTAAGCAGGCTCAATCAACTTTTGAGGAGGCTAGGCTATGCGAGCGCCAAGGGCACGAAGTGCTGCTAGGGGGGTTCTGGGGCATACTCTTGACCAATTTTCATTTTTTTCTTCAAATTTGAGGCGGCCCGATTTTCATTTGAGGCGGTCAAATCGGCCGCCAGCCGCCTCCTAATGACAACCCTGCGCACATGTATACACGTCAACTTGCAGAGATGCACGAAGCAATCACACACATATACACGCCAACTTTCATAGATGCACAAAGCAATCACACACGCATACACGCCAACTTGCATAGATGCACGAAGCAATCACACACGCATACACGCCAACTTGCACAGATGCACGAAGCAATCACACACGCATACACTCCAACTTGCATAAATGCACGAAGCAATCACACACGCATACACGCCAACTTGCACAGATGCACGAAGCAATCACACCCGCATACACACCAACTTGCATTGAGAGTAACAAGCTCAAACGACGCATTAACAATTAGCATGCACAGACGCTTACTAGCAATAACTGCACCAAAAAGCACCCGCGTTAACCTGTACACACCTACTACACAGACACTCACAAGCACGCATTACGCACTCATTTCACGTCCGCACAAAAGCCCAACGACACAGACTATAACACGACACTGACACCTGGTACACACGCCAGTTTGCAAATAGACGCTTGCGAGTACGTTTAAACCGAAACACGCGAACCACCAAACGCATGGCACGATACAGGTAAAGCAATCTATTTACAAAATAAATACAAACACCATCGACCAGTCGTCAGAAATTCCGGTATTTCTTTCTCATTTGTAGGCTTCGTTTTCCTAGCTGAATAAGACAGAGGAAGTTTTAATTAAGAACTAAATTAGCATTGTCATCTTGACGTTTACAAAGAATATGGCTTCGAAATGCCACCTCGCAATAAAGCGCTCTATTATGTCTGTTAGAGGCCATCGTGAAAAACTATTCAAGGGGAGACAACAAATGCAAGTTGAAAGTAATTTGTGAACGTAGAGTTTCATTTCTTAGATATATTGTTGCGACAGATAAACATTTGTATATTGTCGTTGTAATTTTTGGAAAAGCAATGCTAATAAACAGTAAATGTGATAAATATAATTAAATGACATTTTATAAGACAATATACATACCAAATTGCATTTTTTGTTTATCGCTCCGACACAAATATGGTCATGCTGACAACGTCCAGCTAATTATTGGTGATGGAAGACCGCAGTCTTGGTAGAACCATCGGCGCACCTCATGTCAGCGGAAAGTTCTCATCCCGATCGAAGCCACGCAATGAGAGGCTAAGGAGTATGCTACTTATATACTTGTGGACCTGTGTATGTATATGAGAAGTATAAGAAAAATATTTATTCGACATTAGTCCATACATATATGGGTGAGTGCGTGCGCGCATGCAAGCATGCGCGCGTGTGTGTATTTCGTTTCATCGTAAAAGTGACACAATACACCAAATAAACTCGTGTCTAACATTTACGCAGGAATACATTGTCTGGTCATGTATTTTTGTTAGATCAGTCTGATTTATGTGTCTTCAGTTTCCAGACATAGTATATGTATGTGTAAAGACAAATTACTGCATTACAGAGGACGAGATCAGATTGTATATATTTATAAAGCTTGGTTGTTATCAGGTTAATAAAAGAACATAATATCCCTTCAACTGTTTTCCACAAGTTTAATTTACACTTTAACGGTCCTGACAGTTCATATGCCAAAAGATAAAAAAGAAACCTCGTACTCATGTAATTGTTGTGTTGAATTCAACTAAATTTGACGCCGGGTGCACTTAAAATTTCATACTTTTTAACATAAAATCTACTGCATAAGAAACTCAGTAAAGTTAAATAAAATCTTGGACAAATCTTTTTGTAAATGACCAAAGTTTTCCGGTAGAACCAAGTTAAATGAACAATATTTGCAAACAGAAAAAGCCACAACAAATTTCGCACTATACATGATTTTATATTTATATCTTTTTTTTGTCGGCGACTCTACCACTACGCCACGGGTGCCCTAATAACTGTTTTAAATGGTCTGTGGTTTAAAGGGAATATAAAATAAGAAAATATATGACAAGGTCCTATGAGCATTGCAATATACTTTAAAATCTAAAAGGTGCACGGAGAGTCAATGTAACGGTTGCCGACTTGGAACGGTCAGTTGGCAAAAGGGGTCGACTGGGGTGCCTGGACAGAGCTCTAACCTCGCACTTCTTGAGGGACTTCTCAAATGCAAGCAGAGAAAAGAAAAAAATATATAACTTTTGATTAACTCGACTCGAAACAAATAGTAAAAAACAACTAAATCGCATTTCTTGGAAATCGTGGACCACTTAGAAACCGAACATTTCCGGAAACTGCCGAACTTCACTCGGAAGCTTTAACATTAGTAAACATGGAAACGCGCGGCCTCACGTGGAAGAAATTATTGACTTTCTTGTTACAGGGGAACGAAATTCGGCTGTGTTTCATTGCCAGGACAGGAAGCAATTTCGGAACAATTTAGCATCTGACTTGCCACGAGTTAATTAGTGGGCTAGCATTTGGAAATGAGAGTGTTAGTTGGATTCTGTTTCTTTATTGGATCAATACACGTAAGTACAATAAGCGGTGTTCTGCTTGTAAAACTTGTGTTAGTTAAAACAACACAAAAAAGGCATCTAAGTTGTCTTGCTTTCAGCGAAGATGGTTTTGTATTTTAATGAAATTGTGTTTATAAAATCAATTAAATATAACGAGATATACATAAATACATACAAACAACAAGATAGCTGTAGTTTAATGTAATTGTTTGTTATACAGATTTTGTGTTTATCCAAGTTCACAGGGAAAACGCGCATTTCGAAAAAAAAATCACTGACTTACAAAGGGCGTGTTCAAATCGTTAACATAAATGGAAGTTGTGTATATGTTGTCTCAAATAGGAAACGTATTCTTATTAAACGCCCAACAAAGTTACAAGATATAACCAGCTATATGACATGTTTAATAATGTATTTTGTATGCATACTAAACCACTCAGAACTTGGAGTTGTATAATTGTCCAATTTTAGCTGAACTTTGATAAAATATTAAAAGGTCTCTCAGGTTTAACGCATAGAAATAACTAATCACAGAAAAACTTATAAAATTATTGAGAAAATTATATTTATACGTCATTGTCTAGATTTGGGGGCAAAGAAAGGAAAGAGCGGTGGTAACAAACAAACTTGAATCAGAAATAAATTGACTTGGCATGAATATGTTTAAACTAAAGACATGGTTGTAACACACTGCTTGCGTATGGATTGGACTTAATCGATTTTACAGATTGTGGAAAGCAAAATGTCAATTGTATTAAAGAAGGATTCTGACATTATATGTAAACGCATTTAGAAACTGGCGTCTCTGATTTATGTCGAAGATGATGGACTTAAAAGGCGGCATCAGACAGTTTCCCCATATCTGTTATATGTAACGACATTCTAACCCCGCTCTAGGGAATTTGTGCGGAATTGATGCTTTTTTAAAAATACATTGCAGAAACCATTTACGATCATAATAGCAACGTCCAGCTGTTTTGGTGGAGGAAAACCCCAGACAAATGGCTGGATAGAACCACCAGTGTACCGCAAGACAGCTGGAAGACCTTTTCACTTTAAGTCCTTCGCCCAGAACGGGACTCGAACCCACGTGGTGAGAGGTTCAGCAGTCAAAGGAGTTATCGATTGGCGACTCTACCATAATTGATGAATTAATTTATACTTTAGTTTAAGTTGCGGCTGTTAATGACATTTCATCAGTTGTTAGACAGTACAAATCTCAAAATATATCGCTTTAAATTACTTTTTTTTCCAAATCTATTAACAAACACGATAGAAATTTCGGCGAAGAAATAGATATCGACGTCAGAGCTAACTATCCGGTTAACCACGCCAGGTGTTATTCAAGTGCTTTCTTAGTTTCAAAAAGAAGCTTACTGTGCAAGAATGGCTTCGATAGGATATTACATTTTTTACAATGACAAGTCTGGTGTTATGCTTTACTTTTCACATGGATGTAGGGTACAAATAAGCAGCATTTCGTGGTGTCTTTTCAGGTATCAATAATTTAGTTTGTTTCATTAGAGAAGACAATGGTCCAAACTGTTGGCTACCTTCTTTAAAGCGAACTGGCCACGAATATATTAAATGTTTACAACAAAACAAATAGAACGAAAATATATTATTGTAATTGTTATTGGGACATTTACTACAAGCATACACACGTACATTACATAATACTAGTATATGGAAAACGTTAGACGCCGTGATTTAAACACAATCAGCAGACGGTAAATCGGCCCCATGTGTGTGCTTTTTGTTGTTGTTGTTGTTGTTGTTGTTGTTTTGTTTCAGTGTGTGTTGTTGGTGATGTTGTTGTTGTTTTAAGAACACCTCGGTCACTTCTGCATAATCGTATGCGTTTCAAAGCGATGCGAATGTTGTCGTTAATACGTAAAGCACCATGTTTCAGCAGCGTAAATAACTGGGTGCATGGGGACTAAATGAATTTTACAAAATGTGAAGTACAACCTCAAGCTGATGGTTTTAACAGAGAATAACGTTAGAACGCGGGTTTGCATGACTCATGTTGTTGCCATTGAGCTAAAAACAAGTCAAGAAAGCTTACATTTACTAGGGGGAAAACACTGGCAAAGGTGTTGAGGGTTTGCAGACAGACATTTGTTTATTTGATTATGTTCGAACATATACAGCAGTGTACTAGGCGATAACATGAAATGAATGACAAATTAGTGCTTCACATTTTAAAAATCCAATAACAGTGTAAACAATTAGCGCACCATCTGATATGTAAAACAAACCAGTACACACGCGTTTTTGTGTGTTTGTTGTTGTAGTTTCCGTTTTGTTTGTGTTTGTTTTTTTGTTGTTGTTTGTTTCTGTTTTGTTTTTGTGTGTTTTTGTTAGTCCTTTTTGTGTGTTTTGATTGTGTGTGTTTAGTTGTTGTTGTTTTAAACACAAGTTCATGATACAGTCATGATCGTCATGGCGAAGTTCAGTTTTGTTTTAAGCGGAAGAAGACCCCGGACAATAGCCAGGATATACCGACGGCGCACCGAAGGTCAGACCTCTTTGCATAAATGATTCCGCCTGACCGGGATTCGATCCGAAGGTGCTGGAGAGTCAGGGGCGTTACATGTCGGCGACTCTACCTGTGTCTTAAAGAAATATTGATTCCGGAACTTAAAGATGGTACCCGGCAGTTTGAACCAAATATATTTTTCTCAAATAACCAAAAAAGTCATTATCACATACAAAGGTCCAGCAAAATGTTGTTCATTGATGCCATAGATCTCTCTGATCAGTGAAGCATCAATCTTCACTCGTCTTTTAACAGGTATTTCCCATCTGAGCCACGCTGCAAAAATAGCTATTTTTAGATTAAGAAAACCACTTGACAAACTACTTTTAAGATCGCGTTATATTGTCATCCACGTCATATGCGCTGACGTCAACTTCTTTTTAAGCAGAGATCACTTTCGTGCTAATTGATAGACTTAGAAAGATTTGACCTTTAGAGTGATTTTTTTGCAATATGTTGTCTTACAATATAGGTAGTGTTCCAAATCGCTTTTACTTAGCCCAAAGAATAAGCTTATGCAGCAGGTATGCCTAAATTCCCAGAAACCGAGGACAAATATAGTTGCATGCATTTTATTTAGGTAAACTGTCGGATACCACCTTTAATATATTCCAGTGTTAAATAGATTAATAGGTAGTTAATATTATGAATTGATCTTGCACATTAATATCTGTTAAACGAATTGACATTTATTCGAACCTGTCTTACCTCACCATTATATGAGGGTAACGCTTTCACCCCATTTCACGTTCTCGCGCATAACTGTGGACTTCTCACGCAAATTTAAAAAGGAAACAGTCTTTATAAAACAGGGATGGGTCCAGGGGTAGGGTAGACAGGGGTGCCCAAACCAGGTAAAAGAGTATAGTTGTGAAAACGCATACATGTAAGCTAAAAAAATACTAAGCCTTTAAGTAAATTTTGCCTGTTGACTGCTTAGGTCGAAGTTATAAATGCGATAAAGATGAATTTATATTAATTTATACCACCACCCTACCTCCAACAAAATTTTCTGGATGCGCTCTTGATCATAAACTCCTGCTATTGTAGAGTGATGAGTTTACTGTCTATAAATAAAGCCTAAAGGGTGCCTGCCTTAACAACAGGAAGTATTTTGTTGAATCAACATGCATGGTTTAGTCATTATCAAACACTATGTTTATACCAATGTCTGTTTAAAGCATGTTTCTTATATTTTACCAAAACGCTTATATTGTTTGCCATTTCTGGATTCCACATCGATGGTTAAACGGAAAACTATGTTTCATATCATACCGGAGAAGGAAAAAAATGTTTCAGTTGTGAACTAAACAATTCACTTGTTTTACAGAACCTTTTAATATTTGTTAAAGAGATGTAATTTTATAGCATTTTTGCAGATAGGAAAGTTTAGCCTATGATTTAAGTAAAAATATTTTTCCGTTGACCTGTTAACACTCTTTCAGACACGCTCACTGACTACTGACATATATTTTTATATACAAAAGAATGCCCATGAGAGCACGTATGTATGCATGCACACACGCACGCGCGCGCGCGCGAGCACACACACACACACAAGCACAAATGCGCACAAGCACGTACACGCACGCACACACACTTTGTATTTACGATTTATGTGTCATGTTCTGTTCTAAATATAAAAAACAAACCTTCTTTGTGATTAAACAGTACTTTAATGATGGTATCCGACAGTTTAGAATATTTTTTGTTTCTCCAACAACCCAAAACTAGAGAAATGCTGCTTATTGTTGTCCTATATCTTTGTGAACTTGAAACAAAACACACCACTCGTCATCGCATATATGTAGTTTCTATCCGTGCCACGCTGCACAGATAGCTATGTTTAAACTAAGCAAAGAACGTGACCACTTACATTTAGGATTTTTTTTTCATCATCCGGGTTATCTGCTCTGACGTCGACAAATATTGTCAGCAGAAATGTCCATCGTGCTTATGTATGGATTAAAAATGTCGTCCGACCGTTTAAAAAAAATCTCAAATAACCAAATAAGTCATTGCTACCTGACAAGATATTGTAAAATATCATTGATTCCCTAGGTCTGTTTAAACAGTTGAGCATTTATCCACACTCGTCATTCTAAACAAGTATTTCCTATCTGAGCCACGTTGCAGAGTTAGCTATGTTTACAACCAAAAAGCCACCTTTCTATTGAGATCACGTTATGTCGTCATCCGGGTAATCTGCTCTGACGTTTATTTTTAACAGAGACCACTATCTATTTACACATTTTAGAAAGACAGCACATTGGAGTCTTTTTTCCGTCTAACAATATAGGTAGTTATCTAAGACGCATATGCTAGACTAAAGTTCGAGTTTATGCAGTACTTATGCTCAAATACCACCCCCCCCCCCCACACACACACCAAAAAAAAATTGTAAGAGATATTGTTACATGTATTTGATATAGGTAAACTGTCGGATACCAACTTTAAGAAACAAATGAAGCAATTTATTTCACTACTTTACTGTCTTACATTTGAGGTATTGTTTAAAATAGTCTTTTCTTAGACTAAAGTTGGTTTTGCAGAAATGTCTCCCAAACAAGGGTATGCTAATTAACATGTATTTGGTATGGGAAAATTATCGGATAGCACCTTTAATGCTGCAGTTTTATGTCAAAAGAAGCGTACTAGTGAGTATCAATTAAGCTATTTCCTGAATACATTTGTCGGTTTCGTCAATAATGAATGTTATTAATCTGATTAACAATGTAATTTGCATATAATTTACATACAATTTGTATCTCATTTGCATACGTGATAAAAAGTGAACAGTAAAAGTTCGCACAATCCAAGAAGTGCGCGACGGAAAGTTGTGAGAAATATTTACAGGGATTTTACTACTTCCGGGGAAATTGTTGTGTTGACATTTACGTCATTGAAAACATTGATCAATAACGTGTGAGTCATTTTAAGAATTTGCTGTCTTGCTTTATTTCACATTAATAAGCTGAGAATAGTAACACAAACAAAACCCAGAACCATTTATAGACCATTAGTGAATATACAAGATAGACATTTTTAGAATTCACTCGAAGAACTGAAAATAATAATAATATATGTTAAAAACTTAAAATATGTGCTGGTTAGCAGCTTCACCTGTATGTATGTCTTGTTTACTTAATGAAAGCAATAGTTTTCATTGCTTCGAAAAAATATCTGCTACATTTTCGGAACCAAATAGTCTCCCTTTCTGCCCATGTCGTGCACATGTCGTACAAATAATAGCTAAACAACGTAGTTTTCATAAAAAACAACAATCCTTTGTGAAAAAGAAAATTCATTACTGCACAGAAGATCTGTTCCTTGCTTCAATTGAACTAACTGGTCCTCCGGACTGATCATATCAGAACCACACCCAATCCCATATTCTCCTACCGAACGAAAGTTCCTGGCATAGAAGGCCACAGAGTTCTTTGATGACGTCAATCAATTATTCGGGAAATTTATTAAGTTGTCAGGAATTGCCAGGATAAACTACCTGGACGTGCTTTCATGACAGGAGATCGTGGCGTGCAATTACAAAGAAGGCAGCACCATCCCGTGTCTTCATTCAGTGAACACAATCACCGCCGGAAAACCCTGCACCATATCCTAACCAGGGTTTGCAGAATAGTTTTTATACATTTGCTCAGTGACGCCGTATTGTGGAAATACGTGGGACAAAAATGAACAATTACAGACTGGACTGGAGAACAAAAGCAACCGGTTCTATTATTAATAATACATTCGCCAATCCTTTAATCTTTTGACCGCTTCGGGAAGCCTATCAAATCTGCCCTTTAGCAAGACATCTTCAACAGATTATGACCTTTCCCGGGACCGAAATCTAAACCAGCCGTCAATAGGAGAATCAGTGATATGAAATATGTTCATGTTTAATAATGTGCTTCTTTGTGTCTTTTGTTTCACATCGCGTCTTTTGAATAGGTTTTAGAGGAGTTTTAAACACAACTGCAAACTGCAAACACAACTGCAAACTTCACGATGCTTAAAACTAATGTATACGCACAGAAAGAGCCCCCACCCCACTAAAAGATTTGGTAGATGCACGCCAGTTTGATTGTGAGACCTTTACAAACGTTATTTGTACCGAGAAGAAATAAGAAATAAGTAGGCATGTCCGCACCATTCTACACAGAAGGTCTGATAGTGATTATGGAGAATATTTTTATCAAGTAAAGGGCAGAAATTTTGTAAAGGACACGGCTGAAGGGAATTAATGTGAGATAAAATTAATAATGAAGCGAAAAGAGAGTAATGTTGAATAGGTAGTAAACTACTACCTTTTATCTGCAAATTATTTAACTTCACGGGGAGATATTTTCTTTAAGTTTTTGAACTTGTATCTCAACCCGTTTGACTTTATTTATTTGTATGTATGTCAAGGATTATAACTATTTGTATTGGCACTAAAATAAACTTCAACCAAATAAATTACCTGAACAAAATGCTGTTTATTGTTAAGTCTGTTAAATCCGGTTAAGATTGAGGTATCAGGTCAAGGGTTTAAGATTTAACTTATTTTCAAATTTCTGAACTCTTTTTATTAGTCTTTGACTGCATGCATCTCCCATTCAGTCTTAATATATTGTAACATTATAATAATTATTCCTGACCTGACAACCCAATTGGTAGAGTGTCGGCTCCAGGTACAGGAGGCCCCAGGTACAAGAGGCCCCAGGTTCGCTTCCAGGCCTCGACATACCAAAGTCGCAAAAGATTGTAGCTGTATAGCTCCCTTGCTGACGTTCAAGCAAACATAAGAGTAGTTCCACGACTGGTTGTCTCGGTTTCAGGATAATGTGACTGGATGTGGTATCATGCCAGGTGTTCACAGCATGCTATGCACAATGAAGACAGCACTATATCTGCTCCAAGTGGACACCGTCTCCAGATAACTGAATTACTTTTGGTGGGACGATAAACTCAATAAACAATAACAACAACATAATTTCAGTAGGATGAACTTCTGCATACGCTGGTTGGTTAGCTATTTTCAGGACCAGATACGATGCTTTTGGAATTACTTGGCCACAAACATGTGGGTAAAGTAACCATATTTTCATGGTTTTCGTGTATGAAATAAACGTTTATTAACAATTACTGGGTCTCAAAACAGACAAAGAAGGCTTTCTGTAAGATTAGCGGATATCTTCATTGCGTCTAAAACTGATTTAAAATGACCATATAAGATTTCTTTCATGACTTAAATACACCTATCGCACCTTGTAAGATTATGTTAAGTTGTAATGTAATCGTCTTAAACGTGGTATCCGACAGTTCGGATCAAAAATATTTTCATAAATCTCCTTAGTAAACCATTTTTATATGAACAGATCTCGCAAAATGCTGTTTATCGATGTCCTACACCTGTCTGAAAAGTGAACCATAACGCCACAATCTTCATACAAACATGTATTTCCTATCTGACCTACGCTGCACAGTTAGCTTTTTCCTAACCAAGAAAACCACGTGACCCTGCGATAGCTGATCCATGTCATCCGCTGTGACGTCGATGTCTATTATTAACAGGAATCCCAATCGTTCTTATTTACAGATGTGAAAAGAATGAACATTTTAAGTATTCAATAACGAGTTTTACTTCCCTAAAATTGAGCTTCTGTTGAAAATCGCCCAAGCTTAGAGTAAAGTATGATTTTCCTACAGATATTGCGCAAATGTCCCAAACAGAGATCAGATATTGTGACATATAACATACTATGATATAACTAACCCAAGTAATGTATCTTTGGTCTGTCATTCCTATATACACAGAAACTAACGGTTCAATGGTGTATCTAACATGAAACAACCACTTTTGACTGGTTGGTTATAAAGTTGTATTATGAAATGTGGTATCCGACAGTTTGGGCGAGATTTTTTTCTCGAACATCCATGTCTATATTACTAGCTATTATAAGAGCCACTAAAATGACGTAACTTGATGTCGGATATGTATTTGAAAAGTTTAGCATAACCAGTCAAGACGAACCCGGGACCCTTCGTTAATGCTCTACCGATTTAGCTAACCGGACAGCTTACACCCTGTGTCCCAATCACCCGGTTACATATATGGTATAGGCACTGCTGGACAGTACCGTCAATACCTTGATATTATTATACAACCGAATCATCTGACTTTTTCAAAATGGAATTTCTCTGCATTGTACCAACATTTTCACTACATGCTTATTTATAAGTAATAGTTCAAAAGAAGAGTCTGTGTACTTTTAAAACCATAAAAGACACTTACCATCGCAATCTCCGAGGTCACCGAGAGAGTAATTCACGTGCATGTCGTGTCTTTCTGCACTCAACCTTCCAATCTATAATAAGCCCTTGGTCTACCGACTATGGCCAATCAGCGTCCAGCATGCAGCACTTCTATGTAGGAACGTTTCAAAGTATGGTTCGATCTAACTCGTGAATCTTGTGTAGTGCAATCCGTTCCTTGTTTTGACGGTGGATTGTGTAGGCGACATTGCCTTAGTAGGTTATCGTTACCTGAAAAAAAATAGATATAAAAAATCATAGAACACACCTAAAACCCACAAAAACAACAACAGAAAATGACTAAAGAAAAAAAGAAAATGAAAAAAGAATGACCAATAAAGTTCAAGAGAAGCAAGAATGAGACAAAGAAACAAATCATGTCGTAAAATGAAGAAAGTACTCAATTAAAGTGAGAAAATGTATTAAATGACTGTATGGATAAAATACAGAAAAGAAGGTAAGAATGAAGAACTAAAGGAAGAAAGAAATATAGAGGACGGCGATAAGAAAAATGGCATGAGCAAGAAAGATAAGCAAATGAAGGAAGAAATATTTAGAAAGGAATTATCAAAGGATGGAGAAAATGGAAAGATAGAGAGGAAGAAAACAAACTACGTAGGCAAGAAAGTGGACAAGGCAGGGTAAATGAATGAAGAAAAAGTTAGAAGAAGAAAAAAATCAAAGGGGAAGAATGGGAGAACATGAGTAATGAAAGAAGAGAACTGAAAGAAAACGAGAGGGATAACGACGGAAAGAAATAGTGACAACGGCAGGGAGAAAGACGAAATAAAGAAGGAAGAGTAAGGGAAAGGTAAGCAAAAATGGAAGTATGAAATAAAGAATAAACTCAGGCGAAAGAAGGGGAGAAATCTAAAATGATGAAGATACGAAATTGAAAGAATGTGTAGGGAAGAAGTGTGGAAGAAAGGAGGACTGACGTAAGAATGAAGCATGGACACAGAAAGTAAAAAGAGAAAGAAACAACGACAAAGAATCCGATTTAAAAATAAAGAACGCACTAAATAAAAAAGGAAATAAAAAAAAGAGAAAACAACGAAACAAGGGAAGGACAAAATGAGAGAAAGAATGGGGGATTAAAATTAAGAACGGAAGGAATGAGATAGGAAGAAATATGAAGGAAATGGAAGAATGAAGAACTGGAAGAAAGAATGGAGAAAAGGAAAAATAACTCGAAATTATTGACAGGAAGGAACGCAGAAAACAGGGAAAGCAATATATTGAAAGAGTGGATAAAAGACGAATATTGAAGACATGAAAAAGAAGGAATGTCACAGAAAAACTGAAACGAATGAAGATTGAAGTAAAGAAAAAAGGAAAAAGAAATCGAGACAACAAAATGAATATGAAGCAAATAAAAACTACCGAAAAAGTAACGGGACAAAAATAGAAGGGATAGTGGAATGAATGAGAAGCAATATGGTGGAAATAGACGAAGAAACAGGGTGCAAAAGGAACGGTAAAATATATATGATAGAAACTAGAGATATGATTAAAAAAGGAAAATAGGAACAGTGAAGTACTGACCATAAACTGCATTTCTGTATTGACAGATATCGCACGGAACTAACCCAATAGTATGAAGTAAGGTTTTATAAACAGTCAATTACTCGGTCGGCACGGGATTTAGTAAGAAAGTCACACATTAGGGTCATGTGACCTAAGTAGGATAGATAAGCTCGTGAATGTGTCTATCCTTGAAATAGACCGTTACGATTGATGACCGTCGGTGTGTACTTACTTGCCACTTCAGACTTGCCTGGTAACACTTTGGTCATTTCTACAAAAAAAAGGTCATATTCGGATACGGCCTAGTAGTTTAGATGCCTTCGACTCAAAGCTATAATTCGACGCCATTTTTTTTCTTTCTTTTAAAATATATACAAAGTATCGTCTCTTAATCAAATCCCTGTCGTGATGTTTTATGGTGCTTAATAAGAACCAGATAAATACCTGGTAAAACCACCGACACAAGAAAGTTTTTGTTTGTTTTTATTCTGACCAACATTTTCCCCATTCTTATACAGGCCGTATGGTGTGGTACATTGCCGGCGGAAGATGTCGAAGATATGCCGACAGATTTTGAGCCGACGTACGCCAAGTGGACCCCAATCTCTCTATGGCCAGGCGGAATTGTACCCTATGAGCTCCCCGACAACATGTATAGTAAGTATACATAAATGTTCTGGTGGAAATGTTTTAATATATAATTTATATGGAAATGATTTATAGTTGTAGTTCCAGAAATGTATCAAAACCGCTTCTGTAAATATTCTAGGCGTCGGTCTATGAAACACCTTATATGATGACCGCAATACGGATTAAGAAAAATCCACACAAACACGCACACACACACCTGCGCGCGCACACACACGCCAAACCCGCACGCACTCATACACAAACTCAGAATATGTAAATTTGTTATGACCTTTTTTCGCATAAATTAGGATAAAAAATACATTTACAGTAGTCAAAACCTTGTCGCATTGTACAATTAATTAGGTGTTTTACATAATAGTTAATTATTATACAACGCCCCAGCGCCCACCCAGCGGGGCATCATCCTGTCGGCCATGCGTAGATGGGAGGCCAAGACGTGCATAAAGTTTGTACCATGGTCGGATGATCTTAAGGTCGAATACGGGGAGGACCGATACATCAAGTTTTTCAGCGCGGGAAGGTACGAATGTTATGTTGTTGTTGTTGCTTTTGTTGTAGAATTTTGCTATTGATGTATAACATAAAATATAAAGTCATATTCTTGAAAAAAATCACTGTTGTAAAGAGCTCGAATTTAAAGCCGTTTTAAGGTGTCAAAGATTAAAATTAATTTATACCTGCAAAGCAAAACGTTGCTGGGAACCAGGTACAGGCTCAATCTTGCTTTGATGCTTGCGCTATTGTTGCAGATCTTGGCATTTAATTGTTAAGCCAACGACGGTTAGCCTCAGAACAATATTTGTTATTTATAATGCCATACATTTTGCTTGAAAAAACAAATGCCATAATGTAGCGACGTTCGGTTTCAAGTTACATGTGTCTTTCTTCAGCTGCTTCTCAAAGAATGGCATGGATACCAATCAACCCCAGCTTCTAGGCATAGGACGAGGATGCCTGAAGGTAAACAATAATAAAATGTCTGTTATTGTTTAGTTGATAAAAAGGATAATTAAATTCAAAACTAAAGCATCGATCATAACCGTACAAACAGATGTCCCCAATGAAACAAGGTCCCTTATAATAAATACAACTTTCGTAGAGAAATCGTAACAAACGATCGATAATATGCTAGTATTATAATGGTAATGCTTAAACAAGGTATAAGTCAACACGGTCCGAGTCGCAAGTTCATTATTAATTGAAACTTGTTAAATTAGATGAGCGGTAAATTTGTTTTTCTGTCGCTTTGCATTTGCAACCTAATTAAGATCGAATTTGAAGATTTTTATAGCTTTCGCAGTCCTTGTCGACCAGGCATTGTATCGAAAATTTTACTAAACCCCAAAAAATCTCGTTACGAAGGCGGGAATCGAACCCTGGGCCTCCGAAAAGGATTCCAATAAGTTACAACGGACGCATTAATTTGGATGTTTATACCATGATTATACACTGAAGGCATCTCTGCTTCATAAAAAAAGTTGCCTTTATTCATAATTTATATTATTATTAATTAATAAATTCATTCATTTTTTTTTTTTGAAGTTTCATTGTTGGACGTGAAATTTAACAAACCGGTCGAAATCTCGATATTTTTCACCTAAATAGCGATATTTTGAAGGGAGATTACTATAAAATGGTGAGGGAAAGCAGACAATGTAGAAATGTTAAAGAAATAAATATACCCTTCTACCATAGTTCCAGACCGTTCTTCATGAACTAGGTCACAGTCTTGGTCTCGTACACACGATGGAACGGACAGACAGGGACATGTACATCCGGATCATCCACGCCAACATGAACAACGACTCTGTACGGAATTTCGACTTTACAGACGACAAAAAAATCATCTACCCCTTGTTCGGAACGCCATACGATTACAAGAGCGTGATGCATTATGGACCAAAGGTAAGTAGGCAGGCCTGCTTTCGGTTTGAAGAAGTACATGTACTTACAGAATCGTGACTTTCTCTTCTCCTGAAAAGATGCACCTAAAATGTAGTTCGCACGGAAATTCGTAATGAAGGTCGAAGTTATTCAAAGATGAACGGAAGTTCGGAAAACACAAGCAATGTTAAATGTTCGACCTATTCCTCAATGTCATCTTTGGTTCGTCTGTCAGCATCCGGAACACTCGAATGGTGATTCCAAAAATAGTTTTATAGGGACGAACGGTCTTCCAGAAAAGTAGTTCCACTTATGAATATTACCGAGTTGATCTGAATACCTAAAACTTACAGAGTTATTTCCGTAATCTCCGTGAATAGATAATGACATCACGATAGCAAAATTTGCATACATAGCATGAGCGTGTAACCGCAGATTTACTGTGATATATTTAGCTTCGGTCAAGGCAAATCAGTCCATTATTAATTAATAGCAGTGCAGTAATTTTTCATTTTTTATAAAGTCTACAACGTTTCATTTTCGTTTATTTAAAAAAAGGTAAAAATTGGCTTAAAAAAAGCAACTCCGGTCTTAACACTTGTAAAATATATATAAAAGGTTATACTTTCGGCGATTTAAGGCCTACCATTATTGTGACTTGTGAACGCTAAACAAAACATCAAATGGCGATACGGGCGGATCCAGCAACTTTTGGTGGGAGTATGAATCAAGATCCCGTCAAATTTTTCTCAGTTTTCGCTAATCATGTATCATAATCTACTATTGCTTTAGAAGGATAAATGGCTACAGTACTCTTATGTCACTTAAACTCACGTTCATATTCTATCATATTCTATCCTGATAAAATGATACAATAATAATAATCCACACTTTTATTACAAGATTTGAGGGCTAACAAGTTCAACTCACATTCATACAATAAGTTACATACAAATTTGTAACATTATTACAAGGTGAAGTTACCTACAAAGTCTGCATAACTTCAAAGTTGAAATTACCTGCATACAATTTGAACGAACGAATAAGGTAAAAAAAAAACTACATGTAGTACTGGATAGACATACACTGTTAGGGGCCCTAACTTCGACCTAAGCAGTAAAGAGACACGATTTACATAAACAGCTTAGTATTTTTAAGCTTATATGTGTTTTCACAACTCTACACTTTTACCTGGTGGGTGTGTGTGGGGGAACAGCATGTTTTGCGCCGGTTTGTGTTTTGCATACTATCAACCACTGTGTGACATGCATTGATAGCTTTAACTTCAGATAAAAGGAGAACCCGGTGTTTTTCCGAAACGCTCAGTTATCATAAATTTTTAACAAAGTGTCAGCTGATATGAAAATTTCATACACAGTATCTTAAATGTGAGCTTAGTTATTTTACCAGTGTTGACAACAGTGCGAAGCTTTGTATTGGATACCTTTTTCGTACATAATACACCTATACTTTGAAAGCAATGCAGAAAATAATACTGCTTTACTTTTGTTGACGCTATGCCTTATTTATAAATATCAAAGTACAAATACAGAATATCTTGCCGAAAAAATCTTGGTTATTTGAGAAAAGAAATGTTGGTCCAAACTGTCGGATATCACCTTTAAAGGGTGCCGAGTGACATTTGCCACTGCGGCCGACAATAGTAAACAGCTTTTAACATTTCTTTGTAGGCGTGGTCTATAAACGGGGAACCAGTCACTGTCACCACAGACCCCGCCTATCAAGCCGTGATTGGTCAAGCCCTGGACGTCAGCTTCTTTGACTCTCTCTACATCAACAACGCTTATAATTGTTCAGGTGACTTTTGCCACGTGAAACGTGGACAGATTTTTAATGCACTGTTTCTTAAATTATTGCTAAAAAGTACTTAAAACGTCTTTTACTTTCTTTTCTTAGAAATTACATTTCTCGTAGCCAAATAATATTACAATTTACCAGAACTGGACACGTACCGTAAGCAGCAGCAGCAGCATCAACATGTCTGTGGTGTCTTGCAAGAAAAACAATACCATTTCTGGACGACCTACTGTATTCCAGATATTCTTTATTGTAGAGTTTGTTCTCATATTTCTCATAAATCATAATTATCGTCAACACCCATTACAATCACTTCTATAATCATTGAAACTCATAATAATTATAATAATAATAATAATAATAATAATAATAATAATAATAATAATAATAATAATAATAATAATAATAATAATAATAATAATAATAATAATTACTTCTTTTTCGACTACTATTGCTACCATTGTTACTACTACTGCTACTACTACTACTATTCTACCACCACCACCACTACTACTACTACTTCTGCTATGACTACTACTACTACCACTACTGCCACCACCACTACCACCACTTCTACAACTACTACTGCTGCTACTACTACTGTTATGGTTACTACTACTAACACCACCACCACTAGTACTACTATTACTACTACTTCTACTACTACTACTACAACAACTACTACTACTACTACTACTACTACTACTACTACTACTATTACTACTACTTCTACTACTACTACTACTAGTTAGAATTAGTAGTTTTCAACATTGTTATCAGCATTTAATATAACCCTGTCAACTCACTTTTCTAATACTCATCTTTTCGTATATTTTGTCACAGTTTCTTTATATGTTCAATCATTATAAAAAAATAAAAAATGAGTACATTTATATGATTACTCTGGTTTATCCAAACTGACATTTTATTCGAGAACTCCTGTCAAAACTAAAAGTTCCTTTAAAGAAAATTCAATTCTTTACATGTTGTTTGTTTTGTTTTCTTTTCAAGAAATATGTGATTTTCATTTCATACGCTATACTTACCTTACACATTTTTACATATTCCTAACCTATTAACATTAAAGGTGGTATCCGACAGTTTGTCTATATCTGTATGTGTAACAATATCTAACCTCTGTTTGGGGTACTTATGCATAATTTGTGTAAAATAGAACAACAGCATACTTCAGTTAAGGCTATGACGATTTTCAACAGTATCTCAATTTTAGGGCAGTAAAACTTGTTAATTAAAACTTAAAATATTCATTCTTTTCAAATCTATAAATAAGAGCAATTGGCATATTCCTGCTAAAAATAGACACTGGCGTCATAAAGGATGACGTGGATGGCTCAAGCGTAAGTGATAACGTGGCTTTTTTGGTTTGAAAATAGCCAACTGTGCAGCGTGGCTCAAGTAGGAAATACATGTTTGTAATGACGATTGTGGCGTTATAGTACACTTTTCAGACAGGTGTAGGACTTCAATAAACAACATTTTGTGAAATCTGTTTAATGAAAATATTGTTTGTTCAAGCCATCGAATACCACCTTTAAAGGGACAGGAGAGACATTTTAAAATAAGGCCCATGATCCGGGTCAGGATCCATAATAACACATATACATGATAATAGAAATAGGTATCCTTGAACCGTCATATAACTATTAACGAAAGCTTACTAAACAATAACCAATTGGTCGTTTAATGTTAAAAGTGTTCAAGTGACTCTTTCAAACTTCATAAAAATGTTTGTTAAAAGTCACCAAAACATTTTGTATTGACTTGACGAATTTAGTCATTCTAAAAAATGCTTAATCCATATTAATTTCTGACATAATCTCTGGTGGGTTTGATTATATTTTATGAGCAAAATTTAGTTTATGAACAACATGTTTTTTATTAATTTAATATAAACCTATATACATATTTGGTATCTATAACCACAGCTCGGTGCTCGGCGTCTCTGGCCGGACTGTGTCGGAACGGAGGATTCCTGGGCGGTTCGGACTGCCGCTGTATTTGTCAAGATGGATATACGGGACAATTCTGTGACCAGACTCTTCCGGGGATTAATACAGGTAATGTAAATATACATGATTTTTCAACATCAGATGGAACGTGGGACAATTTGTCCTTGGTGGTAAGAGTGTTAAGAGTATATGTTAAGATGTATACATAGTTTAGTAACAAGAGGCTTTCGAGAATCAATTCAGATATAACATTATTGAAACAACAACAGCAATAAGAACAACAGCAATCCCAACAAATCTCACATACAAGGAATAGACCATGTAAGAATGTGTTCAGCAAGGCCAACAAAACACGACGTACATGCGAACATACTATTAGGCCAGTTAGGATATTAGTTCAAACCAAATGACCGCTGTGGTAGATCTATATTCGTTCAGGCTTTAATGTTTTGTCATAAGGAAGTTCACATTGCCATCGGAAACATAAATAAACGAGTTCATTGTGGAAATAATGCCTTAAAATGAATGATTATAACGATGTCAATCATAACTGTAATGGATTTAAAACACTCATTGCAGTAAAACTATGGTATCTCAACCTCGAATAAGTGCGATTTTTGCATATGTCGATCCGAACTCGCGGTCCATAATTATACTCATTTAATGTCATTTTCTATAGATATGTCGATGTTTGTACGTTGTTTTGTTGTTGTTGCTTTTAATACAACATATTACAATGTACAAATTTAGATGTTGGGCAGTTATAAATACTTTAGATATATATTTAAATGTATTTTTCTCGTTTTTTTGATGATTATTAAAAATCTGACTCGTTTATGAACATTAAATTTTTCGTAAAAACAATAATTCTACTTCCGGTTATAGTTTAAGTTCAGCCATGACAGCCAGAGTCTTTTTTTGACAAGTCAAACTGTTACAACTGTTTAATCCATGTTAGTGGTTGACTGGCGGTGCCAGGATGGTTGGATGTTCGAGTCCGGCCGGTGTTACTTGTTTAACACCGATGGTAATGTATCCTACACCCGGGCCAGTCTTGAGTGCTTCTCCCAGAACAGTTCATTGGCTACCTTCAAAACACGACCGGATATGGTAAATTTGTGTCAATTTATTATTATTACTTTTTGTTGTTGTTGTGTGTTTTATTTAATTAAAAATGCATCGTTTTGAAGTTATTGTTCTTTCTCTCTTTCTTTCTAATTCTTTTGTTTTGAAACCCTATATACCTTTATCTCTTGCAAACGGAAGGATTATGGTATTTACCAATAAGATATTTGTTTTGTAAATACATTGCCTGTCTGGGGTGCCCGTGGAAGAGTCGTCGACTTGTAATTCTTCTGACCGCTGTAATTCTTCTGACTCGCTGCGATGTATTTAAAAAAAACATAACAAAACATTTCGTGTTTTGATTCGTTTTACATAAAATAACAGTTTGTTAAGGTCGATCTTGAAGACTGACACATTTAAAGGCATTTGTTGTAGTTAATTGTTTATTTACCTCGCACCACTTCAGTTTCGTACCACGTATATAACGTACCGATTTTTGGCAACTTCGAACCACGTGGATTAAGCAGGTTTTATTCTCACCTGTAGGCAGTGTTGTATGAAGGATTTAAGGGTGATAATCGTTCAGTATCCTATAAATAAGTTCTATCATATTTGGTCAATAATTTAGAAAATAAAGTGTAACATCATTTAGAAAATGTTCGATATTCGAATGGTATAGACATATGTCAGTCGTAAAAGGCTAACTGTTCGAACATTTCCAATCGCTTTTAGCCCGAGTACTCATCCTGAAGTTTTCTATACCTTTAATGTTCTCGTGTGGGAGATAATGTATTTTAATGCCTAAACACAAATTGTACGCCCTGTAGTGCTTTGCATATATTGTTTTCTTACTTGTTACAGGAATGGGTGAGCCGAATGACACGGGAAGCCATGATGACCAGTGGCCGGACTACTTTCATGGTGGGGGCACGACGAGAGGCGGGGCAAACAGAGATCAAATGGGCAGATAACTCACTTGTCGACAGGAATCTTGTGTACGTTAAGGCTCAGTAATCTCACTTTCCACCTACTGGGAGATGTTGACGCTAGGATGACCATGATGAATATCATTGGTAGAAAGTATCCATCTCATCAGTAGTCATCTAAATAAGAATCGCTCCACTATCCACTGGAGAATACCCTTACTGAAGGAGACGGTGCCTACTTGAAGCATAAATAGTGCTGCCTTCACTGTGTATAGCATGCCGTGAACACTTGGCGTGATACCACACCCAGTCACATTATCCTGACACCGGGCCAACCAGTCGTGGTACTACCCTTACATTTGCTACTACTATTGTAGTTAAAGGTCTTATCCGACAGTTTGTTTTACCATGCAACCAAATAAGTAATTGTTACCTGAAAAGGTCCAGCGAAATGCTATTTATTGGCGCCCTTCAATTCTGTGAAAAGTAAAGAGCATCCCCACATGTATCATTACAAATACGTATTTCCTATCCGAGCCACGCTGCACAGTTAGCTATTTTTAAGAAAACTACGTGACCACTTACTTTTTAGATCACGTAACATGATCATCCGGTAATCAATTTTGACGGCTGTACCTATTTTTAGGTAAAATCCTCATTTTGCTTTTTTATAGATTTGGAAGTAATGGGCATTTTAAGCAGATGCACGTGGGCAAAACCGCTCAATATACAATGTTTTATATTAGGAGGAACAAAAAAATAAATAAGTAAACATTTTTTCGCTAAAGCATAATATAAATTCGTGTCTTTACTTAACTAGATGTAGCATTACTGCAATATAGACCCTCATAAGGTAGCTCCAGCTGAAGGTGTGGATGGTGGATCTTGGTCAATATTGTTAACATACACCTGTTCCACTCGTACTTAGCGCCAAAAGTTGTGTCACTTACATACTTTCTAGTTCGCTGGTAGACAAGAGCCTGCCGGAAAAGGCGGGGTGTGCGGTGTTCGGTGGCGAAAGTGTTCTACTTCAGGATTGTAGCCTGACCAGCCCAGACACCGGATACATCTGTCAGAAACAATTCGGTGAGTCAATCAATACTATGTTTTTGCCTTTTGTTATGACACAGTTATGGCCGTTTTGGCGACGTCCAGTTAATTATTGGTGGAGGAAGACCCCAGGCTTTCCAGGCTTATGTCTTGGTAGAACCACCGACTCACCGCAGGTTTGCTGGAAAACCTCCCCACATGGAAGTTCTCGCCACGACCGGGACTCGAACCCACATGGTGAGGCCAATAATATGAGTTTGAAGAATAACACTCCACTTGTGTTAACTAATATGAATTCCCACCAGAGTCACGTTGCATAGTTAGCTGTTTGTAAACTAAGAAAACCGCGTGACTTCTTCTGAAATCACGCTATATCATCATTTCAGTAATCAGCCTGACACCAATATCTAGCAAAAATCCCCAAAGTTCTTTTTTATGGATTTAAAAAGAAAGAACATTAAAAGCGATTTATTTCACGATTTGCACGGTCTAAAATCGCCTCTAACTGAACTAAATATGTTTAAGCTGAAAAGTATGCCGCAAATTCCTTAAACATTAATATTGTTTTGTTACATGTTTTGTCAACTTTCTAGATACCACCTTAAAATAATTATGTTTCAACGTGCCATTTAGACTCTACGTGCGGTGGGCGTTACATCGTGGGCGATATCCCGGTTACCATACAGAGTCCAGGCTATCCCAACGGTTACGGGAACGACCTAGAGTGCCAGTATGTCGTACAGGTAAACTGTAAAACAGCTCTAAACAAGACCAGGAATTTGCAATTAGTGTATATCCAGATCAGTCATTTGTCACCGGGGTTGTCTGATCAGGGTCTGCTCTGTTTGAGATCCACTTTCGCAATATATCATATAGGTTTTCCAGGCCAAAGGTATGACAATCCAGATCTAGAGATTCAAACCATTCTAGTCTTTTAGATTTTAGAATTATAATAAAATATTGACCAATGACGTGCCAGTGGGTTTACAGACATTTGTTTGGCGGCCATACTCTACCAATAATAGCTGTATATCGCCAATATGATCATATTTGTGTCGGTGCAATGTACATGTATATATAAAGCAAAATTCAACATGGCCAGCTATATTTGTTTGATTCCAAGATATCAATATAGCAGTGATACAATTGTCCAGTTATATTCTTGAATATTATCTCAGGCGTAAGATCGTATTTGTATGACATGACAAAAGTTTGTTTATTCATCACCAGAGACTGGTTCCCATTTAGCAGCAACATTGCTTGCTGCCTTAAAAGTAATTGTATGCCCTGAAAAGTGTGACAGATGCAATTTTATTTTAACGGAACCGTTTCGAAAATACTTGATCGTATCTAACAAAAATTTTACACGTCACACGAAAACTATGGCAATTTTCTTTCTGGAATATTTTGTAAGCATGTCTTATTGATAATAAATTTGGTTCAAAAATCAATTTACTCAAACTATATTCGTTTGCGTATATTCTTGCTTATTTTTAGCTATAGATATATTTATTTTCTTATTGTGCAAACACAGGTTTTGCATAAGTTTTTGTTTATTTATAACATGCTTTGTGTCTGTTTCAAAGTCAACTCTATTTTCGTATGTTCCTGTTTCTTTCGGATAAAACTCTAGTTCTATCCGTTTATGCTCCTGTCAAATTCAGTACTTTTGCGTTCGTTCTTGCTCATTTCAAATTCAGTACTTTTGCGCCCGCTCTTGCTCACTAGAACTCTTTTCGCATATTTTTTTTTTTGGTCATTTCATTATTTTTTTCTTTAGACCAGGGATAGGTCCCGTATCCGTGTAACATTTCCGATGTTTATGCTCGAGTCACGATGCAAGAACGACTATCTGGAGGTACAACTCACCAATGATGTCACACAACCAGGCCAACAGTAAGTGTCCAATAGGGAACTACATGAAAATGCACACCGGAAGTAGCACACATTGACAGTTAAATTTTCCTGAACTTTCACGCATGTTTCATGTCTTAAGCAATTACTTCTTCCTTACCAATTTGAAGAGTCTTAACATTTTGGCTGCAAAAAACAACAACTGAATAACGGTATAATTGTAAACACGAACAAGTGTTGCATTCTCTATGCGGTTTCAATTTGCAAAAATGTGATCCATGTTTTCACACGTTTCCAGCGATATGGAAATGTTTGAAGCATTCGTGCATATGTTTATTGTTTGATGTTATATAAAATCACATTTTCATTTATATAACCTTTATATTGGTTTGGGTTTTAATGAATCCTGATCCATTGATTATCTTGCTTTTAATATTGGAACTCTCCTAAAATGTGAACTCTTTTAAAATTAAACTCTTCTGAAATTTGAACTCATCTAAAATTTGAACTCTTCTAAAATTTGAACTCTTCTAAAATTTTGAACTCATCTAAAATTTGAACTCTTCTAAAATTTTGAACTCATCTAAAATTTGAACTCTTCTAAAATGCGAACGCTTCTTAAAGTTAAACTCTTCTAAAATCTGAACGCTTTTCGTTAATACCAAACAATCAATTGAAATAATATTTGTCTTTTTATATTTTTTTCCAGAAATCTGCATACGGTCATAAACATGTGACCTTTTAAAGTATTTAAATATGCCCTGATTTCCTCGACACATGTATATGTCTCTGTTTTGTATGTTTAGGTACTGTTACAAAGATCTCCGTAACCAAGAGCTTACATCTGAAGGAAACCTCCTTATCCTCACGTTTAAAACAAACTCACGCGTGACTTCCATTGGCTTCCAAGCAACTTTAGAGAAAGTGGTGTCACCTGATGACGTCACGACCAGAAGTCCATTCGGTTTCCTGGACTCCATTCGACAAGTGTTCCAGAACGCGGAAAAGTCCGGCAAGGATCAGGAAGAACCGGGAAGATGGAGTCTTAGTAGTCTTATAAACATCATCAAATCCATGTCATTTTCAAAAGTTTTGTAAAACAACCCACTGACAATTTTTATCTCCTTTCTACCTTTTTGGTTTTGTCCCAGCGATTTGTCTCCGCCCTTTAAATGTGGTATCAGGCAGTTTACCTACACCAAATGCATGTAACTCTATTTTTTACGGATTTGGGGAATTTATACTTAATTCATACTCATACTTAAGTCTAAATTAAGACGACGTTGAAAACTACCTATATGTGAGACAGTTAGCCTACACATTGCAAAAAAAACAAAAAACAAACTCTAAATGTTCGTTCTTTCCAAATCTATAAATAAACACGAAAGTGATCTCTGCTAAAAATAGATACCAAGGTCAGTTATCATGAACTTTCTAAGTTGAAAAGTAGCTATCTCTGCAGCGTGGCTCATATAGAAATACCTGTTTGCAATGATTATTGGGTCGTGTAATGCTTCATTTTTTCACACATAACAAGGGTATCAATGAACAGCTTTTTGCATGAACTTTTTAGGTAATAATGACTTATTTACTTATTTGAGAGAAAAAAAAATGGTCAAAACTGTGGGATACCACCTTTAAAGCTTTTTGTATCTATTTTTTACTTTAGTACATTATTGTAAGGACACGGCTGTTTTAGTTCAATATGTAATACACCTAATAAACATTTAAAACAACAACATTAAGACTATTTTTGATTTGAAATACTGTCATCACCTTTTTGTGGATCTGCCACATGCAATCCAATTATTTTTAAAAGAAACCAACAACAGAAAAACAAACGTAACACAAACTTTTAAATTATTACACAACTACAAGCTTTTACTTTTTATTACGGTTAAACAAGTACAGAACAACCACTTTATATGCCAAATTACACCGGTTTATATGGAACCCCGTTACTGTCTTCGGATACGCTTTTGAGTTATATCAGTACATCTTTTAATAATATGTGTGGTAGAAACTTTATATGATGTGGTACAAACGTCATTATGTTCAGTGCACGTTGCATTCCACATGACAATAGTTTCTCTATATGCTGTACATATGTTATAATATGCAGTGCATGCTCAGGCATATTCTATAGAAAATGAGAATGGTCCTGTGGTTTTCGCGAACGCTCTTGAATTACACGCACTACATTGTTTTGTTTACGTGGTAGAAACTTAATATGATTTGGTACATGTCTCATTATGCTCAATTCATGTTTCATTACATGTGGAAGCTTTTTCTGTAATTGGTGTACTGATGTTATGCCTTGTTGTTCTCTTTTTGATAAATGCGATAAAAAAATTAATATGATGTCATGTCCTTGTCAAATGGTGTATAGGAACCCAAAAACAACGTGATGCAAACTAAGTAATAAAAAGTACATTGACTAATCCATTGACTAATGTATCAATACGATATATGATCTTATATGTTGGTTTGTAGTTTATATTTAGCCGAGAATGTCAATAATGCAGTCATTCAACTAACATAATTTAAAACGTTACAACAAACTTATTTGATTGGGTGGGTTACATCACCGAGTTTCTACGTACAGGGTGCAACCGACATGATATGCGGTGGGTTTTAAATGTGATGGCGGTTCTTTTCGGCACATTCCAGAATAATACGTCTTTAAACGAACGGGATTGAAGATTTTAACTTCTACACCGCCCAGTCTATATAAATGCAGCGCTTGTCTAATTCATATCACGTGACCAACATGTCTGATCATTGTTTGAAGTCTGCGCTGGAGCAAATTTGCCAGTAGGGTTCAGTTAACCACATGACCTCACAAAAAATGCCAAAAAAAAAACACACACAAAAAACACACTCTTTATAACTGCGTTTGTACTATTATATTAGATGAACATATCAAAAGTTGGACAACTTTAACCCACGGGACAAGTCCGGTCTTAGATTTTAATTTTGCCATGCATAAATGCTATTTTGTAGTTTCTTAGATACAGTCTTGTTCATCAACCTCTTCCATTACTGGTTCATTGGT
This sequence comes from Sinonovacula constricta, assembly GCA_007844125.1. Lineage (NCBI taxonomy): Eukaryota > Metazoa > Mollusca > Bivalvia > Cardiida > Solecurtidae > Sinonovacula > Sinonovacula constricta. Next base: position 15,949,619 of record CM017568.1, read on the forward strand.
CATATTCTCACAGTTGCCATTTTGACAATGACCATGCTTTCTGCAGGAGCACTTAAGCGTATTGCACGCTTCAGAGCAGTTGCAATGAATCATTTGAAGGAGAACTTCTGGTGCAGGGCTTTTGTCAGTCATCATTGGAACTAGTTTCCCCCTTTCTCCTTCCATCCCCACTCAGACGGTTCCAGTTCATCATTACAGCCAATCCAGACCATAACTTGGTAATAACTTTGCAGGGAGTGACATTTACCGGCTACGGTGATTGGTGGTAGTCTTTCAGGTGTCACAAAAGGTGTCAGGTGTCGTAGCTCTCTCAACTTTCTTGCAGAGCATATTGTATCTGATGGATGCAAGATACTCATTCGTGTCTGAATTGAACAATGCCATCATTGCCCTACAACCATTTGTTTCAACTGCATCCTGACTGTGTGAACAGAACCCTCTTGAACAGTCTTTGATTCCTGTTTCTTTTTTAAATATTTGTTGGAATGCCGACTTCTTTCCAGTTCCAAATACCCATGACGATGAGTCACATCCTGTGACGGCATGGAGAAACAGCGTATCTTTGCAAGTAGCTCGTCCTAGTATCTTCTTAACGACCTTGATGTTATAGACATTCGATTTTGTCTAGTCTGAGCTGAAATAGAGTCAGTGCAGTCTGAGAAGAGTACATGGTAAAGCAGAAGTACAAGAAGATTAGTGTCTTCTCCAACGATGGTAGTAGATTCTGCATCACCTTCAGCTTGAATAACATTGCAGCCTCTGTATCATAAATGTTCCATGATGAGCTGGATAAATACCTCTTTTTGCCATCATTTGCCAAGAAGTCAACTACAGTGGCTGTTGCATAGTTCTTGAGAGGCATATTCTTCTGCAATGGAATCATAGGTGCACGCCTCATTCCATTTAAAGCGATGCAGAAGTGATCCCCCGTCTATTACATAGTGATCTGTAAGTGGGACCGTCTCAATTACAACATTGTCAGATTTTGGTCGAGCATAGTTCCTGATTGCTTCTGCAAGTTGCGACTTATCAGGCTGGCGCAAGATGTTCTTTGCTTCAAACAAAGACATTGGGTATGGGCAGAGTTCATAGTTCATTACGTCTTCCAGGCGTAGATCACCTGTCTGTGAAACAACTAGGATTCTCTGAAACAACAACGCTGGATCTATAGTACGGTCCTCTGCAACTGCTTTACTAGATGCTAGTGTTTTAGCCTTTAAGCTCCTTTTATGTGAATATAAGAAAACAGAGTGCCCGTCTATTTTTTCTAAAACGCCGTTTCTTATCTCAAACTTTTATGTCCTCATTTGCATTGACCCCTGTGATGATGCTGCGTAATGAATTCGGTTTTGCTGCATTTCTTTCAAGATCGGTCTCATCTCTACTCACTCTGGATGTGGACAGCTCCTTATGCTGTTCACTAGGGGTGTAATTATTTGTTGTCGGTTCTTGCATGACAAGAAGATGTCACAGTGAAAGACATAGTCCAAACTGCTCTCTGTTGCTCTGACATCCCACTTCCAAGTGTTAGGCCTCCTTGGATTTTTAGTGAACACATCAATGTCTGTTCTATTGCAAGATCAGAGCCAAGACCAGCCCAGTATTGGTTGCTGCGCCTTTTAACATGGAACCCAGACTGAAACTTCTGATGAACATCAGGGTGATCATTTTTCAATACATACATTTTCTGGAGATAGAGGCGGGCTGACTTCAAATAATTGATATGGCCAGCAGTGCAAATATTGGCAGGCACGCTGAAATTCGATCCGACGCAACAACTGACATAGCTCTACCCACCATGTGATGGTAATTGACGAACAGTTTGCTAGTTTGGTATGTTCCTGTCAGTTCTCCACTTTTGAGAGTTACAGTTTTGTAAATCCCACGAATACAATCTCATGTGAGCAATGATTCTATTAGTAAGTCACTCGCACCACTGCCCATCAGCATATAAAGTCTCTCAAATTCCTCCACTTGGTCTTAGAAACCAGGGTCATCCTCAATGATCTTAGCAACTATCTGTCGTGTAAGACGCTGATCCACCAGCAGGTGTCCACAAAATGCTCGTTGTACTGCCTTCCCACTCATCATGTGTACAATAGCATTTTCACTATACACCATATCCAGGATCGCTTTAAGACCACTGCCGTCCATCAAAGTTCCAGTGGCACCCAACAAATTCATGAAGGTGTGGAAGCTCCCAAGTGATAACACCACATCCTGATTGGGTTTTCATCTGGAACAACATGTGCTATCTCTGAAGGCTTCCAAAATAGCGGTTGATCGAAGGTAATGATAGCTGCCATGTTGTGTTTTGACTCCAAATTGCACAGGTAATCTAGGGTAGACAAGATGCAGGTTGTGTCAACTGGATTCATGTCAATCATTGGGAGTAACGTTACCGAGGACTTCCCTGGGTGCTCAAAATCCTTGTGCAGTAAATGCATCATGCTTTGCCAGCTTGGTGTGCTCTGGTGAAAGCGATAGAATATTTCCCGCAAAACATTAACAGTGCGGTCACAGGTGGATGAGAATGGAACAAGCTGAAATTTAATGCTGCTTTGGACATGCTCTGCAAATCGGTCATCTATTATATCTATCTGTCAGTTCGACAAGTTTCAATTCAGCTATTTTCTGTCTCGAAATTATGTGACTAACTTGCTTACCCGGGGTAGTGGCAGCTACCATTCCCATCCCAGGGTAGGTACTCTTTCCATCTAAGGTTATGATGGTATGGTCAACATTGTCATTATCAATCAGGAACCGTTACCTATACAAGTAGTGCATTTGCACTGCAAGACCAAGCTGTAAAGATGCGATAATAGCCCTTGAACTACTGACAACTGAACAACTGATTGCCCAATTCCAGCAACCATTCATGGCATATTCTTCCCAACAAACAGATGCGGCAGCAAAAATCACCAACTTGCTGAAATATAATTCAAAGCAGCCACAAATTTCATTTCTACTGCTGTTGGATATGTATCTCCCAGTGGCGAAACCATGGATTTAATGTCACTTTTGATCAATTTTGCGGCAGTCTGTTGCTCGTTTCTGTGCTTTCATCTTTCCGATGTGAGTTGTACTAATCACGAAGAATCTGACATGTTTTTCCCTAAAGATAACAGTTTTTGACACCCTTTCCCTCAGCCATGAATATAGAGTCTCCATATCGTGTCAGAAGTTTATCCTTGAGGTACTGATTTCCATAAGCCAAGAATTTGCTATTACATAGATGTTCTCCCATTTTAGTCATGAGGTCTGTTATATATAGGTGTTCTTCGTCAATCACTTCCAGGAATGCACAAACCTTCGCGAATGTTTTTGCCTGATCACTGATTTTTGGCGGTCCAATCTTTCCACGTTTGGTGGAATTAACTGACCTGAACTGTTTCACAATTTCACGCATTGTGCAAAAATAAACGTTACATGGTGATAAATATAGTCGGCAGCATGAAGGTCAACCTCAAAATACTCAATGCGGGATTGAACAGCAATTCATCCCCTCTTGTTTTGGATCAAAATTGTTGGAACACGTGCGTCTGTCTTCACATAGCTATAACTCTTCCTTTCAGCACTATTAACAGTAACAACAACCATTAAAATACAACAAGAGAGCCATGATGGCCCTTAACCATCAACTGGATGGTGAAGATTGGACCATGAGTGTGGCCTTTTGGGTGTTTTCGCAAGTTTTTTTCTAAAATGTGACCTAGTGACCAACTGTTTGACCCCACGTGACCCAATAATATACGCATCCACAATTTGATTTAGACAAACAATCTGATCAAGTTGGGTGAAGATTGGGCTATGAATGTGGCCTCTAGTGTGTTCACATGCTATTTCTAAGATTAGACTTAGTGACCTACTTATTGACCCCACGTGACCCAGGTATGAACTTATCCATGATTTCATAAAGGCAAACATTCTGATCAAGTTTGGTGAAGATTGTGCCATAAATGGGGCCTCTAGTGTGTTCACAAGCTTTTGCTAAGATTTTACCTAGTGACTTACTTTTTGACCCCATGTGACCCAATAATGAACTCGTCCAAGATTTCATGCAGACAAACATTCTGACCAAGTTTGGTGAAGATTGGGCTATAAATGTGGTCTCTAGTGTGTTCACAAGCTTTTTCTAATATTTGACCTAATGACCTACTTATTGATCCCAAGTGACCAAGTTATGAACTCATCCAAGATTTAATGAAGGCAAACATTCTGATCAAGTTTGGTAAAGGTTGGGCTATAGACGTGGTCTCTAGTGTGTTTCAAAAAGTTTTCCTAAAATTTGACCTAGTGACCTACCTTTTGACCCCAGGTGACCCAATTATGAACTCATCCAAGATTTCATGCAGACAAACATTCTGACCAAGTTTGATGAAGATAAAAACTGTGGCCACTAGCGTGTTCACAAGCTAAAATGTTGACGCACGATGGACGACAGACGACGGACTTTGGACGACGGATGAAGCGGTATCAGAAAAGCTCACCTTGAGCATGATGTGCTCAGTTGAGCTAAAATGATGGCGGAAAAGGATAAAGAAATCAACGAAGAGCATGTAAACAACAAAGAACTGGACCATTTCAAGCTAACAGATTTGAAAAAAACTAAACAATCGTAGATTGTCTGGACGGAAATGTGAGCTAATCGAACGAATTACCGGCGCTCACAGGCTAGCTATTACTGACAAATAAGAACTCAACTCAAGAAGACGAAGAGTGGCTCTGTACGGTTTATTATTCCTTCTGGAAAAAAAGGGTTTCACCTCCTTGGACATGAATTAGTAACACTTTGCCCGTTTCACCCTTGATTTTTACAGTTCACTTAATGACAGGAGATGACATTCACGGCTCGCCCCTGTTTGGCAAAAGATGTGTACACTTTTTCTTTTCACTATTCATGAATAAGAACAACACTTAAATTGTTCAGTTTCTTAAAACTTTAATTATAAATCTACTTGAAAGACACTTGAAATAATGAACAAATCATGAAACAGATTTATTGTTTTTTGCAACGGAGTTTTAATAAAAAGTTTTTAAAAATCAGAGAAAACACAATTTAATATCGCGTCTAGAGAATGATCATTGAAAAATAAATTATTTAAGTAAAATCTGTTTGACGACCATTTTAAATCATTCACAAGGCGGTGCACACTTACATAGTTTTAAATGAATAACATATTCAATATTCAAATGTGGCAGGACATGTTACGTAGATTTTCAGTTAAATAACATTGTTAACGAACGTATAAATGATCAACATACAGGACTAATTATCAACCAAGAATAGCGTTTGTGCTACAATCACAATAATTACGGGAAGCAAACATCAAATAAAGATGACACTTTTGTTGCATTGTTGGGTAATTATGAATTAGCTACAGACTCCAAATTGCCGTGAGTGTGAAACCCTTATAAAAGTATGGGCAACAAAATAGGTGTGCCAATAAGTAGTAACAGTAACAATCTTGTAACAGCGGAGCTCCATTAAAGTATGAAATTAATCAACTTCACACACACTTTCTTTTCTTTTTTTATATAAATAATAAATGGAAAGTCACATACAATTTACTTATTTTGTATACATGTGTAACATTCCAGTATTTGTATAGATTTTATTTGATTATCTACATTATAACTTGTTTATTTTAACACATTTTGATATGAAGTAACATTGTATCTAAACCAAGGAATAGTTACCACTCGTATATTTTTATTCAGGTTAAGTTTTTTCCTTGGTTACGACAAGTTTAAAATAAGAAAAATTAGATTTTGCTAAAAAGGTTCAACAATGCTCATAATATAATTTCCAGCATGTAAAGACGAAAGAAACATGAATACAATGTGAACGCCGTACACATAATTAGATACAAATGAACAAGCAAACATTTTTGACTTTTGATACATTTAAGATTTCATGGTAAAGTGTTAAAATATAAAGGTAAAGTGTAACTCATATCTTGACATGTTTTTTAGCAAGGGCGAAGTGTGGTTAAACACGGCGAGAGCGAAGTGTGAAAAGGGCGAAGATCAGATTGGTCTTAAAAACATTGAAATGTTCCCAGTTGTTTATGAATTATATATAAAAACATATATAATCTGCGCCATAGTTGCTTGTTTTGAGGAAGTCAATGCAATGAAAGTGTTGTTTTGAATACCCTCTCGCGCTAATCACCTTTACATATGCAGCAATACTACGGCGATTTCGATTTCGGTGTTGTTTCTTTCTTTAATAAAGTTTCCATGTCACTCGATGTTTATGCGATACACTCTGATGATATTTCTTCTTACGCTACGGACGTTAATTCAACGCGAGTGCGCATACGAATTAGGAGATTACTCAAGGACAGACAACTTAGTTATCGGAAAGACCAATTAATCCAGAGCTATTAACTGAAGTCTTTAAATGGTGGATGCTTTGAAACAGTGAACACTATGGGGTACACCAACACCTACCCCCATAAACACACCGAAGATTACACAGGAATGCTACCATGGATATCACAATGAAGAGGGTCACCAGCCAGTTTGAACCTTGTACTGGGTGTCACGTTTGATGCACATGGGCTCATTGCACAGACATTGGTCAGGTAGACTCTAAGTCTCACCCTGCCTAGTTGCCACCGCTGCCTGAGACCGTGTTCAAGCAAGATAGGCCTGCCCCATCCCCACTAAACTTCCACTGTGTATTCAGATAGGACAGTGTTGACACTTTCCAATGCCTCTAAACAAAGACTGAAGCTACAACAGTCATTGACTTGATCATTGTGACGTTTTTAACACAGACAAGCTAGTGTAATTATCAACAGTGGGTAGGGACAAATACAAAAATTTCAAGGAAAATATTAAATTGACAGAACAGAAAAACACGTAAAGAACAATAAATAGTTTTATGTAAATATTTACACGAAAACATATTAATCTTACAAAAATATTAAACCACTTGTTTCAGTGTAACAAATTTATATGCATAAAATAAAAGATAACATGATCTGGCATCATAAGATAATAAGTACTGTGTTAATGACACTTACTTAGAGATTGGCTTAGTACCCTCTTTTCTTTCTTTTTTTATTCATTCTGAAGGAAAGCGCTCCACCATGGATTGTAAGGGAAACTACTGAGATAAAAGAAAGTATAACTGTACTCAAAGAAGCGAATGATTCTTGACGCTCTGTCCAGTGCAAAACTGTAGCAGAGAGATGTATTCAAGTATCCAGGTGAAAGAACGAAATCAAATTTGTCAAAAACTGGAAATGAAATAGGCCTTAACATTAAAATATTGAGCAAAAATTAAAGCATTACTAGGAGCAGGGCTTAGATATTAAAATGACAAAAAGTTCTCACAATTGCTGGGCTCAAAATTTATAACCAAGTACTATACATTTACATAGCACCCGTGTTTCTATTTTCTGTTACTTCAAATCATATTGCAAGAAAGTTATGTACACTGTGCTTGTAGTTGGCTCTTTTCAGATAACTGGAAAAAATAACGACCATAACATTTTAGTGCTTAGTTACAAATCTGGTTGCATAAATTGTATTATTAAGGTGTTTCTTTTCATATTAACTGCAAAGATATCATTGAAAAAAGTAAATTGCGTGTCATGAATAACTCATTAGTACTTTTTGGGGTCGAAAATGTCAAAACTTAAGTTTGGCATTTTCGAAAAAAAAGTTTAGTAAAAAACACATGGTAATGTAAAATACATTTTAATCATAATTTATATTTTTATTAAATATGAAATAAATACATCCAGATATAAAACTAAGCAAACAAAAGTGATGGCCATAATGTTCTCCATTTATCTGAAAAAGAGACGGTTGTATTCCTAAGAGCAAGGCCTTATAATTGACTTTATCGTGGTAATAAAGTTTACAAACTGCATCCTGCACACGTTTTTTTTTTTTTTTTTTTTTTTTTTTACAAATGATGAAAATACAATCTTCTAACAAACTATTGGTGAAATATTTAAGCCTTTAGGTGTTCTTAATGTGTGGTTAATGTAGTGATAAATAATGTTTTGTGCAACATTTTGTGTCATTCAGTAATGGAATGTTTTGTTTAGTATAATTAAGGATGCATGTAAATCTCTCTCTCTCTCTCTCTCTCTCTCTCTCTCTCTCTCTCTCTCTCTCTCTCTCTCCTTCTCTCCTTCGCTCTCTCTCTCTCTCTCTCCCTCTCTCACCCCTCTCTCTCTATCTCTCTCTCTCTCCTCTCCTCTCTCAATTATGTCTTGACAGTAACAATCTAGATAATACCCTTGAGAGGCGGAGCCGGTACGACCCTCCACTGGCCTTAGAACAACTGGCCCATCAAATAGACCGGGGGCCGTTCCCATACCCTAAACATGTGCCGATGTGGTGCAATTATGAATAGAGTACCCACTTGAAACAATGTTTCAGCAGAAGACGCAGTCTTTAACCCAAGTTATTACTGACGGTTTGCAGCATCCAGTGCATGTGAATGCAAAAAAATACATATACAAGTATACATATTGAGACGGTCCGGAGTCTCAGCCCAAGTCCCTGGGTTTTGCGAAAACTTTGGTTATCATCCTCGGCTGGCTGGGAAAAAAAACCATCGATTCATCTGTGGGCAATGTCTGGGGCTGGCTGAAATAACACTTAATTTGAAAACAATTCATCTCTGGACATCGGCTGGGGCTGGCTGAAAAAAAACACATCAAATGTGAGAACTGGTCGTCTCTGGTCATCTTCTGGACTGGCTGGTCTAGATGAACACTTATGAAAGTCTAGATTTATACCTAAATACTGTCAAAATATACTGATACTTCTATCCTAAACCCGAAGATGTTACAAACCACACTTTCTTAACAATTATAACCTCAACCTTTCAGAAACTAGTTTATAGCTTTGTCATTAATCTATGTAGAACTGAACCAAACATTTAACAAAACTTAAATTCTAACAAATTAAGCATTTATTCAAACCTTGCTAAAATTTAAATACTTGGCGACTTAGTTATAAGGGTGAATGTAAAGCTACAGAACGAGGCTGATCAGAGAACAAAAAAAAAGAAAATTAACTATCCATGGTCAACATCTTGGACTGTGTCATCTTGGGTCCACATCCTCTTAGTGCAGACATCAGCGTACCATTCTTTGTACCACCACATTGACATCATAGATGATTAATCTCCACACAATAGACATCTATAAAATTTAAGTTTCTAGATTAATAACACATCTATTAAATTTTTACATTAAATCATTTATTATATTATGATTCTATATTAAAAAGTATTTAAAGCTTAATTCACCTGAAATGAGAACCTAAATTTGATGCACTCGACTCTCTGCGTTGGTTCAAGTTCTAGTCAGGGTGAAAACTTAACTGAGCAGGTCTTCCAGAGACCACCCCTGAGACATCAACTGGACCACCTATCACAGTTTTTGGAGCTGTCGCCCCAACTCAGATCTTTGCGGCATCTGAGAACTCCGTCGTCCCCGCATTCGGGCTGGGTGCCTCGCCGTTATCCTCGAAAGGAGGATCGTCCGCCGAGCCACAGCGGCCCCTGCACCAGAACATCAGTCTGTAGATGACTGCTGCAGAAGCCATACTGCTCTCCAGGTTAAAGCAGCAGGATGCAGTTTCACGTCATGCCCAGGACAAGGAAGCAGTTTTATGTCGTGTTCACGACAAGGATCAATGGTTCTACTGAGATACATATCTGGATGCTTTCTCCACAAATTATAGTTCACTTTGTTGCTTAACACATTAAGTTTACTCTTCTTACCATCTCACAATGAAATTGTTTAAATATTAAATTAGATCTTCAATTACAAACTGAACCTATTGATGTTCAGATTTAACAAAATATAACAGGATGAAGAACTCTATTGAAAAGGTCCTAAAATAAAACTGGATAAGTCGATTCCACCTCTTCTGCTGTCCCTACCTTTGCACAGTATTAACCGTTCACGTTCTAGATAAACACTTATAGATGTCTATATGTTTCCTTAGAATTGTCAAAACATTCTAACACTTTAATCCCAGACACCGAGCTATTACAAACCTCAGTTTCTTAACAATTATAACCTCAACCTTACAGATTCCATTAAACACATTTTATTCCTCATTATCCTAACCAACTAACTAAATGATACTTATGATTAATTACTTCACGTGTATATAGACCATTTCAAACCAAGCGTCTGGCCAATCCTATTCCGCTGATCAAGTAGACGCTTTGTGAGAAAATCTCGCGAGACTAGACGTGTTTTGCAAAACTGGGGGCTCTTCACTTCCAGATTTTTTATTATCTAATTGAACGTAATACAGTACTGAAAATCATGAAATTGACAAAAGTTCAACGTCTGAATAACCCGTAAGTTGCCAAATAGTGCACGTATACAATCATCAATTGAAAGTTAAACAAAACAACCGTAATAAAAACGAACTTATATCACGTCCATTTACATGTTTAATATTAAAGAAATTATAATCATTACCGCCATTAAATTTAGCTGGCCACACATGATCATCATCATGATCCCATATTACCTGTATTATCACCTTTAATCAGTAGCAGCAGCATCACCGCCATCACGATCTACATCGTTATCGTCATGGGCATCATCGTAACCGTTTTTACCATTTACATAATAATCATTAACAGCATCGGTATCACCGTCATCATTATCAATAGTAGCAGCAGCAGCATCGCCGTCATTTGCATCATCATTACTTTAGTTACAGGGGTATGGATCTTTGTCAAGCAAATTTGCTTATGCTTCTAATTTTAATTGTTATATATCTTAAAATGAACAATGTTGTAAATTTGGACAATGGTGTCAAAATCCCTATTTCTTAATGCATCGGTCCCATAATGCGCTATTACTTATAAATGATTAATAGGAATTCGTGAACCGCGATTCAAAATATGCATACAACTTTTGACTTTACTTGATTTGCAACTATTTGAATGAGGGTCTACACGCCTGGCTACGGCTTATTTTCCCATTCATGGCTTGAATGTTCTATGCCAAAATGTGGTCTAAAGTAGGCCCTACCGGGTACTCAATTTTTGTACCCATTTAAAGATAAAAATGTATTTATTTAAAATATCGTTTTGTAAATTCATATTATGTGTCTCTATGCGCGTGGGTCCCTTTTGTACCATCATAAAGTTCTACTGTAATTGAATCCCTAATTTTAAGACATGAGCGGACACCCCAACTAATTAAGCTAATTGGCAGTTTTATGACACCTTGTTTGTCTAGTGGACAGGAAGTGTGACCGTGTTTTGGCGTCTTTTCCCCTTCGCAAGAATTAACACATGCATCCGCTATGCAGCTGTGTTTGAAACTGTCACCATATGGCAGTCGTGTGGTTTATGACCTTCACCATTTAAAGAGCAATATGCAATATGCATTGACTTACGCGAGGACAACAAAAAGGACAAAACACTTTTTTGGCTCATAAAAGGACCTAACGCTATATTTAGAAGTACCCACAATGGTGCACCCTTTCCCAACCCTACTATTTTTTCGTTAAGGAAGAGGAAACGTGGTTGTGGGGATTTCAAGGAACACAATCTAATGTATATTTTCATCTCGTGTTTATTGCAAATGTATTATTTCAATAGCTCGCCTATTCTTTTGTAGTTAATCCTTAAATATAAATAATCCCTTTATAAAAATGTTTATGATCATTCAATGGACTAAAGAAGTTTGTAATGATATTTATATAAGTAAAAACATGCGCAGTCTGGAATATTACTACATAGTATAGTTTCCCCCCTCCACTCTCATTCCTTTAGAACTTATATTTATGCCGCGAAGGTAAATCGTCAATAACGTTGCATATTTTTTCATAGCACACGCCGTTCACGTGTACTTATCATTTTTAATCTCTCAACAGAACCCAGCGTTCACACCCTCTCTATCTTCTAAATGGCAGCTTGAAGACAATTATCGATCGACATCATGTTACACAGTATTAAAGAAATAATGGGTCGGTCAATTTGAAACAAAAATATTTATTTTCGGCGACTTCAAATGATAGTGACCGTCGATTGTTTCCCAGAATTTTCTTTGATGTTGCAGTGTAAGCCAAAGAGCCCTCCGCGCCAGAAAGAAATAACACCGCATTTATTTTTTACAACCTTGAAGAAATTAAAATCACAGTGATGTAATTAGCGATTCTATGTTATAAGTGCGTGAACAATGTTGTTAACAGCCGTTAATTGGCGCTAATATGTGCAAACCGAAAAAAACACACTTGTTTTCTAAGAAAGTACGGACACAAATGATGAAATCCTTTGCGCAAGAGCCCCCAGTTTTGAAAATCCCGAGAAAACGGGTCAAGTCTCGTAGCACTAGATATAAATCGGCGCATGCGCACTGGATGTTTGAAATGGTCTATTGGCCAACAACCTCGACACTTAAGACCCTATACATTAAAATAGGGTGTTAATAATTGAAGGATCTACTTACCATTAATAAAGTCTAAAATATACTAAATTGATCCCTCTTTGCTGAATATTCCAAGCAGAATAATGTACCCCAATAAATTTTATTTGTATGTATGATTTGAAATACTGATTCTTTGTTGGAAGTGCGGATTTATTTGAAAAATAAGTGAAATAATGAATTGCACTTTAAATTATACAAGCAATGTACTTTTATTTACATTCAAATTGGAAAACCTTGAAACTTTTTTTTGAGTTCGTAGAAACCCAATTTATATTTATTAAACTAAGTAAATCCTCCTGTAAATTTAAAATAAAAATATTTCTTGAAGTTGGATTTTCGTTGGGAAAAAAACCTTGTGATTAAGATATCATAGATTATGCACATTTCCCTTTAAATACAAATTTTATTTTTGTCCCAATTTATTTCTAGACATCTACTAACATCTGCATGCAAGTGCTTAGACATAATGCTAGAGGCTCAGCAGGTATATGGTTAGATTTTATCCTTATTGTAAACAATAATACTAGTTATTAACTGCATGAAACTGCAATTATAGGTAGGTGGGGTGATGGCTCAATGTACAGGTGACCCTAGGTTCAAAGTATGAGACATGTCTTAGAATTGCTTGTAGTTTAAAATCATAGCTTAAGCTCAGCTTAAAAAGTTATGTGTCCTAGAAGTTGACCCGACATGCTTAAAACGAGCTGATAACGTGGTCAATAAATGAATTCAAGTAATGTAATTATAAGGTAGTGCTTAGTACAACCAAAACATATCCATGAAATAATATCATAGTTGTGGTCAATCTCCAATGCAGTGATCTCCCCCTTTCAGTAAGGAGAATCTCTGCTACCACACAGAAATCCTTCCAGATCTGGAAGGATTTGATTTTTGTACTTTTAATTTTTGTTCAGTAAAATGACAATCGGAATGAATGTGTATGTTAGAAAAACGACTAATAATGGATGAAAAAACAAATTCTAACGATAAAGAAAAAAAAGAATGTGTTTATCACTACAATCGTAACAACTCGGTCATTTCCGTCCTTTCGCCTAAGGCGAAATTTCAGTGTTACACCGGTTCATTGTAAACAATAAATGGATACTGTTGAAGAAATTCACAAAGTAATAACGGAGTTTGACTCCTCCATAAAAGCGAAACCCAAACAGATCGAGTGTCTGCAGTCTCTGTTGGCATATTGCTTCTGTCACATGATCTGACTATCGTCACGCGATTTTGTATGATGGCAGTGGTTTTAAGCGAGCGTAGCGATGTTGTAAACCCTGTGCAGAGTTTGAGTTGTGGTGTCTTTAAACTGTCATTGTTGAAAAGAGGACACAGCCAAAATCCTGGGTAGTACCATTAAGTCAGCTAGAAGACTTGATATAAAGGTTTTTGGCAGGACTGGGCCTTAAAGTCACTCACACCTACATGTAGTAAGGTGGCGTTTGTCAATGTCTTGAAACATACAACTACAACCGCAAACATAACTACAATACATCTACATTTAATAACTCACCATTGGCAGTCTGTTGTCAATGAACAATCCTCAACCTTCCCCTGACTTCCAGTCAAGACTACCTCACACGACAGTCTTCCTCCAAAGGACAGATTCCCTCAGTGTCAACAGCACCCTATAACCTGACACACATACGACGCAGAAGCCTCAGATATGCTTAAATGAATCTGCTTCAAAATGTTTCACAGCCTCTCCTGCCTTACAAATGAGTATTACTTGCAAAGACATTGATGTTAGCTACCAGCACTAGAAATTAAATTGTGTATCTGTGTGTTAATGTGGTGTATTATCCAAATGTAAGACACAGGTGGCATGTAAAACATGCATGTAGCAGAAATATTGAATAAACTAAATTGACTTGACATAATTTAGTCTTCAAATGAGAAAAGCATTACAGACATACAGGTATTACAGTTAACATATCAGTAAAACTGTTACTACTCCTAAATCTGAGGCTTGATGAAACCCTTACTGCTGCCAACAATGAGATCATCAAAATATCCAGGAAGATGCCAGTAGTCAGAGGCCTCTCTAGTAGGTCAGGACCCAGAAGTGTCATGCTCCTTACACATTCCAGGCTGGAATAAAAACAGAAAGATGAATTTAAGAGAATTTTGACCATCTGATTAAGAAAAGCCATTATATGAATCTCTGATTATAAATATATATATAAATCTTTATAAAAATACAATGACAAACTAATTAATGCAGATTAATAACTTTTTTAAAATCTGATTTTGGGAAGCAGTGTGGCCCTTGTGTGTACAATATTTAAGGGGATAGAAGGACTTGCTTGCAAGATTTTGAAGAAAAACAACAACAAGTGTTCTACAACTGTGATAAATTTCATTTTATCCCATGCAGTTCATGATACAGACGTAGGTTGTTCTCCTTTTAATTAGAGGTTTAGTTATATATCTGTACAAAGCAGATTTCTAGACTTAGCAGCAAATAGTGTAGATTCTGATCAGAACTCTTGTTTGTTTTGTTACACCCCACTGACAAATATTTCCCGTAACGGCGAATTCCAGCTAATTACCGATGGAGGATGACCCCAGACACATGTCTGGGTAGAACCACTAGCACACCGTAGGTTAGCAGGAAAACCTGCACACATGGAAGTTCTCGCCCCAACTGGGACTCGAACCCACAAGGTGATGGGCTGAGGAGCTACAAGTCAGAGATTCGAGCCACTCAGCCAGGGACGCTCCGATATAAATTTAAAATGGTTGCCTCTAGATATAATCGTACTGTGGAAAAAAATGAAATAAAAAATTCACTGCACCAACATAAGTATAATATAACAATCGTAAAATTGAAATATAATGTTAACACAAATCCAATTATACTTCTCAATAAAACGCGCACTCGGATAAGCGCATATATTTTCTTTTTTGGTTAGTAAAATTATTGAAAATAAAACTAGACATCTATCAAGACAGCTGCAGTTGGTGAAATTCGCGCAAGGTCATGTAATTCTCACCATAAAGGCATTGAAGATAGCTCTTTCTTCTATAGTGCAATTAAATATTGGTATAGCCCTGTTTAATAACCCTTGTTATCTCCCTTTGAAGAGTTATCGTTCGTTTTGCGTACAACTTCCGGTGAGCAAAAAAAAACAAACAAGATGGCGTCTGAAAACAATGAAATCGGTGATCTGTGCAAATTTCCAAAATTATCAGTGCCTGAACTGAAAGACTTTCTTAGAGAAAGAGGGGCGCATGTATCAGGGAATCGTCTGGAACTTATAATACGCGATAGAAAAGCTTGGTACACGGACATTAAGTGACATTGACTTAAGTGAATTTCTTCAGTAAGAGATATGATTTTGTTGGAAAAGTGTGGACATATCTTAAGCTAGACACATTGCCAGATCAAATAAGATCCAAAAGCTACAGAATTTCAAAGAAACAATCTGACTGCATTTAAAAGAAAAAATGCTATAAAATAGATAATGAAAATATATAGTAGTTGTAAGATTGGCAACTTTTTGTTAACGTTCAAATGCTATCAAGTGTACTATCAATCTGGGATACATACATATTTATATATACTTTTTCTTGAATATTTAGGGGCACTCAATAATTCACAAATAAACTTAATGCAAAGATATTTTTTATCCAGAAACTATTGGAAATAAGCTCAAGTAGTTTTAATTGGCTTTCCAAAGTTTTAAGATGAAATTTACTTCCTTGTTTATTTAATTTATAAATAGTTAATTACCATTTTTTTTTAAAAAGTTACTTACGAAATTTTGTAAAGAAGGTTTCTTTTTTATCTATTTTTAATTTACTTCAACTTTCGTAAAGTATAGCTGTCGCCACTGTGATATACCTAGTTTTGCTGTCGTTGCTTTTCTTAAACCTGTCATGCAATGATCAGGGCCAGATCATTGAAGTTGTCTCTTGTTTGATAGTGTTAAATATTAATATTAATAGTATTAAAAGAAAATTAAATATATAAATCTAAATTGTTTTAGAGATTATCTGGTTTCGCTGTTACAGAACCAGCTACTTTTTGTGACGGGTGATCCCATATTATAACAGGTGTATTTTTTTCCAAATCGTGACTGATTGTCACTTAGAAGATGATTTTTTAATAAAAAAAAAACACTAAACAAACACTTTGGTTAATCTATAAAACTCAGATCTTTGGCTACTATTGTATTTCAAAAACAGGTTGATTTGTGTATCAATGGAAATCCTTCTCTTTATGTGCTGACAGGGAAAGTGTTAAAAATTAACACAATGAAAGCATGACTTATTCCGCAAGGCTAGAGTAGCGAACAAAATGATGTACAAGTCCCACAGCAAAACAATCCATGATTTGCACGTGAGTCAGGATAACACCTCTAGTGAATGGTATTTTCCTCTCACCTAAGTTCCGAAGTTTGCCGATTTCGTGTTCATGTAAGGTCGACACGTGGAAACAAAGCCGTCGGCCGTGTATTTGAGAGCCGCGAAAGCCGAAAAATTGTGTGCAAGTTTGAATTTTTGTCATTTTCACTGACTGTCAAGGTCGGGGGTAGGTTAGCAGGATGGAAGAGAACAAGGTAGCTGGTTGTTGACCGTGTAAACTCGGGGTTACAAAAACGGTATATATATATATATATATATATATATATATATATATATATATATATATATATATATATATATATATATATATATATATATATATATATATATATATATATATATATTGGTGTAACTTCATCATTATTTGTCATATAAAGATAGTATCATTGGAAAGGAATTTCTAAGCTTTTTCAAGTGAGCTTTTCCATTTTGAGATTCATTGACTTTGACATTTTCATTCACATACCTTATGTATAGGTATACGATATCCATTAACTTTGACATTTTCATTTAAGTACCTAATGTATAGGTATATGAGATCCATTAACTTTTACATTTTCATTCACATACCTAATGTATAGGTATAATGCTCATTTATTACATTTCAAGAATACAAACATTGCACAGTACATAAAACTGGTCGAGGGTTTAAAAGTATTTTACCATAAAAGATTCTGGAAAAGAATGTTAAGAGTATATTGTATTTGGATAATAAGTATTGTCTAAAGGAAGAAATGCATGAGAAGGCACCAAGGAGACTAAAACTATAACTTATGATAGATTTACATTTATTTATAACCAATCACAAATTCGTTATTTAAAATCTTGTGAACATAAAACAATTTTAACAAGTTTCAGCAGCAAATTGTGCAGACCCCTTCTACTTTCCCTCAGGGCCGATCACGTTTTAGAGGGATAAGTGTTATTTTTGAAATTCGCCAATTCACTTTTTTGTTTTATGTAACTTAACTGAAGGTCATAGTCGAAGTTATCATACAGAAAACAATGAGGTAAACAATGCTTTGATTTGACTTACAAACTCACGACTCAATAAACTGTAGATCTTAAGTTAATGTGCATTTATCGGACATTTTATGTTTATTTTCGAGGTATTAGCAAATCGTATCAGCCAATAAACACTGTACGGACATTAGTTTTAATCCCCTTGTTTTTAAATCCATTACAAGAATGGCGTCCATTTTACTTGAAAACAAATATAACATGACCTTGTATTACTACGCACAGAGAATAAGATGATTGTTCGGTTCTTAATAAACTTAATATTTCCAATAATTTCAACGATAAGACATTTAAATGTTGCTTTCAATAATTTGTGCAGTTCAATTCAACAAAATTAATAAATTGTTTAGAAACTATTTTAGATCGGTTTGTATTTGTACTCTGGGTATAACTTGCGTTAAATTGGGTAGCGAACGTTCATCTTAATTTTAAAATTGAAATATTTTATGTATTTTCAAAATAATGTTTTAGTCTAAGTGTAAGACTGTTTTGATTCAATTCGTGGTCAGCAAAACATGTTTCTGGCTACATGGTTAAATACAGTGTACTTTATACCAGGAAAATAAAAATATCTTCTTTGTAATAAACTTCAGCATGTTCATACAAGCATGTTTCATTAATTTATATAATTTAAATGCTACTTGCCAGCAATGAATGTGTGAAAAGCCAAGTAATGTCAACGAATAACAGTCAGTTAACCTATTGACAGCAGGACGGAAAGAGATACCATCTGTATACTTTATAGCACACCCAGCAGACCCTGAAAGACAAAGTAATTAATAAATAATAACAATGATAAAAATAATAAGTGTATAATTATGTCAGTTTGTCAAACGTACATTACCGAGAACTATACATCAACACAAGGTAATGGGAAATAACCAGTGAATATTATAATTTTCTTTTGCAAGAGTTGTCTTTCTTTCCGAAAAATTGGTTATTGCCAAATTGCACTAAAAAGCAGACTTTTAAAGTTTCTTACATGATATTATTATTTATTTAATTTAGAAATACATCAGAAATGAACCACCGGCGAACCGCAAGTCCGCTGTAAGAGCATGTTAATTTTCACGTTAGTTCATGCTAAACATAGATTTGATATTTTTGCTTGGAAATAATGGTTATTTTGATTCTCTGAATGCAAACATCTTCAATGAGCACTTCAACAAACGTCGGGCAGCCCATTGTACAAAATTTGCGAATACAAATGTAAAGATAAAGTATATGTTTTCGCAAAGACCTATAGATCTTTGATTATGGTAAATACCGACAACACAGTTTAACTGATTAAATCTGGCAAATCTGCAAACTAGCATTGCAAAATCGTTGAATAATATATGAAATTATGAGAACCTGAAAAGTCTAAATCCTTACGCAATTTGGCCAGCTAACTGTGCCAAGCTTTTTGAAATGATAAAGGAAACTAATGATGCCGAAACCATTTCACACCATTATACATTAAACTATTTTTTAAAAAAAGAGCTGATTATACCGTGTATCTACATTCTTGACACCCGCATTCTAAACATGGTTCTCCCACAAAAAAATTAAATTATAAATGTTAAGAGATTGAAAAGGTGAGCTAAAACTCGAATCCCAAAAGAATAAAATATTATTTTAGCAATTATTCTATTGCCTAATGAGACAGTGACATTAAAAATAAGCAGCTTAATTTAGTTTAATAGAAGGGTTTCAATAAGCCGCTTGTATCTACATTTTAGAGATAATAATATTGTGCTGAGACAAAGAGAGACATGGTTTCTTTTGAATTCTTGTTTCCCTGGTTCAAATAAATTTAAGGATATGATACATGTTTTTGTTTCATAAAAATTAAATATGTGTAGCAAATTTTAAAGCTTGCCTGCATGACAAAGACTGCAAGCCGGGACCGTTTTTGTAACCCTGAGTTAACACGGTCAACAACCAGCTACCTTGTTCTCTTCCATCCTGCTAACCTTCCCCCAACCTTGACAGTCAGTGAAAATGACAAAATTCAAACTTGCACACAATTTTTCGACTTTCGCGGCTCTCAAATACACGGCCGACGGCTTTGTTTCCACGTGTCGACCTTACGTGAACACGAAATCGACAAACTTCGGAACTT